>CM043120.1:9774390-10374390 GCA_023701765.1 Hylyphantes graminicola
TCCAAATCCCTGAAATTGGTAGTGAATTATTATAAGAAACATACATAGGTAGAAAAAAAAATTATATGTTCGAATTCCAATTTTAAGTGGTACAAAATTTGCATTCAAAAATCCATCCACACAACCCCACATCGGAAGACCCATATAAAAAGAAGACAGTTGCACTTAAATTCAAAAAAGAACTCAAAACTTCTTTAAAACAAAAAAATAAGGTCAATGTTTCTTTTTAGTTTTATTATAAGTGGTCTAATGTTATAGTAATTGCTAAACTTTCAGATTTTTAGAATGATTTCCCAAAGTTACAAGAGCTGTTGTATCACACTTACCCCCAATCACAACTTACCCCACTTGACCCTATTATTAACTTTCTTTGCAGGACTTGGACAGTCGAATGATCTTTTGGGATGGATTATTATAAGAGGCTAACCTCTGTTCTTCAAAGTTTGATGGCAACCACACGGAGGTATCTTATCACGCATTCTGAAATTATCCAAGAGCAATTTGACGTTTATGGGGTAAAGTTTAACATACACCCAAAACCGCACACCTGCTTAAGTTTGCAGCAGAGAAATGTATAAAAAAAAAAAAAACAAGTCGAAAACAACGCTGCTGCCGGCGAAAATTTCACCTGCTCCTTCGACCCTGATATTCGTTGCGCCCTGTTTACGTCAAAATCGTGTAGAAGGACAAAAAATATATGCTACTCTCTCGATACATCCACTCATCCTAATATGTGTATAGCAGCTAAACTAATAAAAATTAATAAAATTTATTCATTGAAATTCTTACTCTCCTTGTACAAGTCTAAAGCGCCTTTTTTATTCGAAGTGAAATACCTTTTTGTATTCGATTGACGGCACTCCAAAAAATGAGAATTGCGCGGTTTCCCCCCACCCTCTTTTTCTCGTAGAACATTTGTATTGCTGCAAACTTAAAGGTTCGGGTTTTGGTGTAGACCTACCACGGATCTTGTTGGAAGAGATGTCACTCGGCAATTCTGGCGTTTTCCTCCCCACGACCTGTTTGCTAACATCACATCATCGACCTCGGAAAAAATAGCTACCATCAAGTTGTTTTTGACTTTTGCCGTTGTCTTTCGTTGGGTCGGAAAACTTATCATCCCCATGAAGGGGGGGGTTGGGGGGGGGGAGAGGAAATTCAATTTCTCTCCGGGGCCGAATTAGAAGAAATAGAAAGTTTGTTTGCAAGTTGGGCAGGCAATGGGCCATTTGAGCTATTCATGTTGGCTGCCGTGCGACATTAATCCTTAACACCATTTTGTTGCTTAAAGAGTTAAAGATTAGTATTTGTTAAATTAAACTCTCACTCATGGTATTGATTTCACCCATGAGTCTTGTGATCTGTTATACGAATTGTGCTAATTTGCTTTTTGCATTAAAATTCATTCTTGTCGATTTTGAGTTTTTCAGTTTTGAAAAATTACACAAATTTTTGCAAATTAATTTTGGACGAAATTCTGCAATTATGACCCATCTGTTCATTTTAAAAAAGCGGAGTATTCTGTGTTGCTAATTTTGTTTAAATAAAAAAAAAAAACTTGTTTTCTAAAAAAATCGCAAGGATAAGTTATTCGTTGTTTTCGGTATTTTTTTAAAGATCTTTATGGTGAGTAATTACCATTAAAACCCCCCCCCCACTGGATTCCGCCACTGGGACGATACGTTTGAATAGCTCCCAGCGGGCTATAGGAAACATACTTCCTACCGAATAAAAATGGTCTTAATAATCAAAATTAATTTTTGTTAATGAGCTAAATGAATTTCTTTTTATAAATCAATCTCAATCCCAGAAATACTTTAACGGAAACATTTATTATTAAAAAAAAATGGCTTTATAAAATGTCAAAGTTTCATGTAAATTCGCACTTCCTCTCTTCGGGGAATCCGTGCTAATTTATCTTGCGCATTTTTGTCTTTTTATCCCAAGATTTCTTTTGAGATGAGATTTGTTTGCTCGTGTAACAAAGGCCCTTAAGCCTTCATATAAGCAGTTCAACTTTATAACAATGTGAGTTCACTAAAAAAACCAATGTGTGCTTTTAATGTCGACACATCACTTTTCAACCAAACTAACCCAACAATCCTCCTTATGATCGCCATACATCAAGGCATTTTCAACCTGTCTTCTTTCAGGTTCCTTACGTTATTTTCAAAGAAGGGGTCTTCCACATTCATAATATTTGATATGCCAAAAAGTGGACGTTGTGTTGAGAAACAAGCAAATAAAATTTTCTGATAAACTCTTCTACCATACTAAAATAGTAGAATAACAAACAAAAAAAAAAAAAAAAAAAAAAAAAAAAAAAAAACCCCCCCCCCCCCCCCCCCCCCCCCCCCCCCCCCCCCCCCCCCCCCCCCCCCCCAAAAAAAAAAAAAAAATTATTTTAAAAAAAGATCTAAATTAGGAGAAGTATAAGCCCACATGGGAGAAATAAAAAATGTGTAACCATATATTAAGAAATTCCTCACGAAATATGTTCCGTTGATTTAAAATAACTTGTGTTTTTTAGGATTACATCATTGAACTTATTTTTTGAACATAAAAATGTCCCGAAATAAAGTTGCAGTATTTTTAACAAAAATCTGGCGCTATTCAGTGCTAAAAACACGCCAAATTGCAGAATGTCTCAGTTGTGTGCGTTGAACAGAAATTTTGTCTTTCTTCTCCGAGGATATTGGTAAATAGTGCTTGAGCGAGTGATGGATGGCTACGCTTCTTTTTGACGGTTAATTTTATTGTAATACTACCTTCAAAAGGAGCTTTTGTATAGCCTATTATTCAAAAAAATACGTTTGTCAAAATGTTAATCTCCAATTGTGTTAGGTTTTTAAAAGTCGTTGTTCCGCAGTTCTAAGTAGGGATCAAGCCGTGACTTGAATCGTTGTCCTATCATTAAATTTTACTATACACCCTTACTCATTGTATACATCAGATGTATGTGTTCATGGATATAATATCGACCATGGATGGTGAGTTGTCCGAGTAATATAGTATGGCTGCCACAACTTGACATTCCAATAATATTTTGTTTGTTGACAACAGTCCACTTCGAAAAAAGGCCAGGAAGGTTTAGGTTTTAAAGGCTAAGTTTGCTATCTTTGCAATTCATGGCTTTTCTGGTTTATGGTAGTTTGTATAGGTTAAGGGGTCACAGGAGTCTTAAAAATGTGCAAAGAAGATACTACAAAGCATAGTTTGATCTTTCATGTCATTTTTTAATACTCAATAAATGAGTATAATTTTTTATATGTAATTTCTACAGGATGTTTATTTATTATTACACAAGTTTTAAAAATTTATGAAACTTTAGTCCAAAACTAAAATAAATGATATTAAACATGAAGCTACATGTAAATAATGTTTGGTGTAATTCACACCCAAATGGTGGCAAACAAAGTGGCCACCAAAAGTGGGTGTAATGTGGAAACACCACCAGTAAGTCGGTGTACCATGAAAACACCGCACATAACTGACTGGTAGAGTTAGAAACACCACGTCCTATTTGGTGGCTACCTCTGTTGCACCATATTTTGGATGTGATTAAAGACGCACCGGTGATTTGGTGTACTTAACACCTCAGAACCTTAAACCGCTTCATTACCATTAGTGTACTTAAACATTTCAGAATCAAAAAGGGTATATAAATGGTTATTTTTTTAAAAATACTTTTTGTCCCTCCCCCCACCCAGGTGTAAACTGATTCCTTACCAAATTCTTGAACAAACAGGCTATATTTGTATTGCTAAAAATAACTAATTTTGTAACTTGAGTTGATTTGCAACTTGAGTTAGAACTCAACGAGGATTATTTTTATCCATACTACAAATAATAAAATGAAATAATGTACATTTTTTATACAAAAACATAACTTAAAACAAAATTAATGTTTAAGAATATTTAAACGGAAACTAAAAGATATCAAATAGGGTAAAGCCAGACATAGTTAAATTTGTTACTCAACTATCTATATAGCTAATTAAAATTGTTGCAATTAACCTCTAGTAACTACTTTAATAGTTTTTCAAGCAAAAACGTAAATTAAAATATCATTTATGAAAGTGCAATGACGATTTCATTCGAAAAGTTAATCACTGAAACAATTCAGATATCATTTGAACTAATGACTTATGTTAAAATACTTGTAATTATATACTTATCATTTCAATATCTTGCAATCATATATAACTAGCACAAAAATATAAACACAACCCTAATTTTCTCGTTATAACCAAATTGCTAATATTGAAGTTTTTTAAATTAAATTAAATTCAGTAGGTGAGTTTTATCTATATGAAGATATACATATAATTGTTCCGCTTACTTTGACATTTCCATCAAATATAAAACACGTTTTTATCATCATCAATAATCATGATGTTTTTTAGGGTCTATACTGTGAGTGCAAACACACAGACAATCCCTTAAAAAGTAATAAATGCACGCTGAAGTAAGTTTTCTTATCAAGCAATTTCTAAAATCTATGGACTCAGGACCATGCACATCACAGCATGGTTGGAATGAATTTCTCAAATGCCATCAGCTCAAATTTGTCCCGTTACACCCAGAATTGCAAGACTGGGATCGATCTGAGGATTACCGAAATTGGTGCTTCGTTTTCAGGAGGGGGATTTCGTCGGAGGAGTTTGGCGTACAGTGGGGGTTTAACCATGGCGGGGGGGTTGGTGGTATGTTAATTAGGGGGGGGCGGTTCTTGGGCTTTTGGTAAGTTCAATTAAAACCATGGGGGGTTCGGGATGGGCTGATAATCACCTATTTTGGTGGGGGCGTTAATACCATCTTGAGCCGTGTGTTGTTGGTTTGCTGTCCGGTGTACCTGTTGGCTGTTTTTTAACGGGTAAACCCGGGCTTGCACATTTTTTTCAGCAACATGATTGGATGGGGGGTACTGTTGGAATATCGTGTCAGGGGCACGGCCTATTTTGATGCACTTTGGTGTGGGTTTCGGGGACCGGCGTGCTTTCCGTATAAAGCGAGGGGGTTGCGGGAAAACGACGTACAGATTGCAGTGGGCGTCCTTGATCATATTATTCGATGGGAAGGGAGACCTCATCACCTGAAGTCGTCCACTCTTCTAAGCAGTTGCAATTGGTGTAGCAGCTGAGGGTTTCCCCTCAGTTTGGGTTTGAATATTCGGCTAACTGCAAAATAACCGTTAGGTGGGCGGGGGGTCGTGACCCGTTGTCTGGGGGGGGCCGCGTCTCCGGGTAGGTGGGGCGTATTGGATAGTCGCCCCGGGCTTTTGCCAGGTGTTGTTAGCGCTTGCGCGAGTACCTGACTTTTGTACTAAATACGACCCCCGTCGCCAATTAGCCGGTTTTAGCATTTAGCTCTCTAGCGCACGAAAAATTCAAACCTAACCAAATCTTTAACTGCAAAACTCACATTATCCACGACTGAAAAAAGCGCAATTTCAATTTGCCACACGGAAAAAAAAAACAGTACTGTTTTTGCGGGGGATGGGGATTGGGTTTTTTTTTTTTACGTTTTTTCGTGGTTTGTCAAATATTTCTGTAGTCGTAGAGCGAAATGGTACACACATTTGGGGGTCGATTGGTTTGGCAGGGTCGCATTTGGAAGTGTAGGGCTGGTGTACAGGGTATGGCAAAAGGTCTGTCTCTTTATGGGGCGGGATGTAGGGGCGAGGAGACAAGTTTATTAGTTGGGTGGGTACTATTTGGGACACTTGGGATTTCAATTCGGCTCGTTCATAGGGGTAATTTAGCGTGTGTTGTCTAGTGGCCCAATTTTATGCTTTTTTAATGTGGCATTTCAAAAGTTGCGGTTGAATTGGCCAAGTGCCTGTAATATATATATATACAATTTTACTATCAGAGGTTGCAAATTGTACAATTTGAAACCCTCACACCAAATCCCCTCCCCCTGCCCAGCTTAGTCCCCCACCCCCCCCCCCCCCCCCCCCCCCCCCCCCCCCCCCCCCCCCCCCCCCCCCCCCCCCCCCCCCCCCCCCCCCCCCCCCCCCCCCAGCAGTTACAAATATTAATATATCACACTTAAGTGGTCATAGGAGTCTTAAAAATGTGCAAAGAAGTACTACAAAACACAGTTTGATCTTTCATGTCACTTTTGAACTACTCAATGTATCAGTATAATTTTTTATATGTAATTCTACACGATTTATTTATTATAAAACAAGTTTTAAAATGTATGAAACTTTAGCCAAAACTAAAATAAATGATATTAAACATGAAGCTATTTGAGCACATTGTGATAAGGCTTGCGCGGCAAATTGCGAGGTCAAAATTTAAAAAATGACCAAGAAAATGGCTTTATATTGTACAAATATGTACAAACAAAGACTTATACCTAAATTCTCAGCTCAATTTTAATTACAAATTATTTTAAGAACTTTTTTCGAAAAAAAATTAATAAAAATTTAAAAATTTTGATTTTTAAGAACTTTTTTTTAAAAAAATTAATAAAAATTAAAAATTTTGATTTTAAAATTTTTTAAAAAATAATTTCTAATTAAAATTGAGCTGAGAATTTAGGTATATGTCCTAGTTCGTACATATTTGTACAATATAAAGTCATTTTCTTGGTCATTTTTTCAATTTTGACCTCACAATTTGCCGCGCAAGCCTAATCACAATGTGCTCAAATAGCTTCATGTTTAATATCATTTATTTTAGTTTTGGCTAAAGTTTCATAAATTTTAAAACTTGTTTTATAATAAATCCTGTAGAATTACATATAAAAAATTATACTCTTTTATTGAGTAGTTAAAAAATGACATGAAAGATCAAACTATGCTTTGCAGTATCTTCTTTGCACATTTTTAAGACTCCTGTGACCCCTTAAGCTAACAGTTAATTCAGAATAAAATCGAGATGCTGGTTGCTCAAAAAAGCATTAGTTAAATGAATCGTTTAACGCAACATTTGGGAGGGCATGTGTACCCTTTAAAAAATAGAATGTTATACAACAAGTAGTTTTTGAAGTTTAACTTTATCTTTGAGTCTCAATGCACGAGGCTAAAAGCTCAATTGAAGATCTTATAGTGAAAGAACGTGCTGAGTGGCTTAACCCTCTAATGCATGAATTTTTATTTTCATCCCCAAAAAATATATATGTATCTTCAATACTCATACATTATTTGAAAAATACTGATTTATCTTACTGCATTAGATTTTAAATAATTTCAATTTAAAATTTTGTCCATGTAACGAAAACCAACTAAAAAATTCCAATTTTGATAATAATGACTAGAAAACTACTAAATATATTTTAAAATAACAATTTTTAACTATATATAATTTTTTAAAACAATTTATCTGTATTTAATGCTAAAATTATTATACTTTGAATACCGCCAAAAACGTAATTTCACAACAGTTAATAACCTCACTCTTTAATTTTGAATACATTTTTACTACTGTCATTTATGAAGGTTATTATTGACTAAAACTTTAGAATGGAATATAATTGATGAAAAAACACAAATTTGTCGAGATTGAGGTCTACTTTAATCGAATAAAGTGGATTATGTAACTTGTTACCAAACGTTAACAGTATGCATTAGAGGGCTAAAGTTTTTCGTTTGAACTTAGATACGCTAAAAACGGCCCTTACAAATGACAAGAAACATACTAACTTAAAGTTTATGAAAAGGGGGAGTAATGTTGGCTGTAAAACAAATGAGTAACATGTTCAGTGGCACAAAAAGCTTAATTTTTTCAAAATGTTACTTTGCATCTTCTACCACTAAGTTTTTCTTATGAAGAGTACACGGGAATAACCAATTGATTTATTAGGTGGACGCCCGCAATTGTCTGATTGGCGGCAGAAAACCGGTTTCTCTATTTCTTCTTCGCTTGGTCCAAGCGTTGGAATCGCCAATCGCCTGAATCTTGGTAGCTAGGAACCACAGAGATAGTAGTTGAAGTATTAGCGTGGCATATCACGTGACCTACAACACTGACTTCATTGGAGCTCTTCTGGGAGCTCATTGAGGGTCCCGTAGTTAGCATTGGAGGTCACGTGACCAGCCACTCTATTACATTAACTATGATATCTATGGTAGGAACTGGTTTCCTTACACAAGTGTAGGCGATCACTCGCTATCATCGCCAAAGTGGCCTACTAAGGAAACTTCTCTGCAAAATCAAACGGTTTTTCCCGTGTACTCTTCATATCATGGAGGAATGAGTAGTAGGGAGAGGACATTGCCTATTCCCTGCCATTGAGCGGGGTGAAGTAACTGTAAGGTATAGCAGGGAAGCTAAAAACAGGGAATGATTGGCAAACCGCCCGTTTGATGCCATAGGAAGTAATAGGAATTTTCAGGAAAAGTGACTTTTGGAGGGTTTAAAAAAATATATTGCAGGTATAATTTTAGATATACATTCATGTACTATCAAATACTTGGAAACACAAGCTAAATAATATTGTTTTATTTTCATTTTAGAGAAAATTAGTTTGTTTAAATCTATCTTTAAACTTCCACATCAAAAATATATAATCAAAGCCACTTGTATTTTTTTTCTTACCTGGAATGCGTTCAACATGTTCAATTAATAAAATAGGTTTTCCATTAAGAATCGTAAGCATATATTATAAGCTGTACATTATGTTGAATAAAACTTTGGAGTATGGAGTAATAAATCTTACTAAATGTAGAGAAAATATCTTATTTTTATTTTACACGGACAATTACAACTTTTTATATGTAGGAGAAATGTGTAGAATTTAATGAGAAGCATTAAACACACAAACAAAGCAATCTATTCTTAAAAAATAAATACATTTCATTTCATGAATATAAGTACAATTTTGTGAGTAAGAAAAGTACATTTTGGTGAGTTCATCCAAATCAGAGTTAAAATTTAGGATTTTATTGTCCTTCAAATAGAATTGCTTTTGTGTAAAACTGTCTAATAGATTGCTTTGTGTTTAAATTTTTATATTAATGGGTTAACAGGACTTTCATATACGTTTGAACAATTGCCCGAATCAAATGAAGGAGATGGTTGTCCAAAGGATCAGAGTCAAGTTGGTGTTAAGTTCAGAAAAAAAGTTTTAGAAACACACATGTTTGACACTAAATTTGATGGCTGCATTTCTTTCCGTTTTCAGCAATACCTTTAAAACCAAAAAAGCGCTACAGTGGCCACCACTCGCAATTTTTTTCTTCCAAAAACTTTATTATGACGAGTAGCAACTACTAGACATCCAACGGCAGTTGAATTATTGTGTTCATATTTTACACACAAGTTTCTTTTTAGCAATAAAATTGATAAAAAAAATTTCAATAAATGTTTAATTAATGTTAATTATTATAATACAAATAATTTTTTTGATAATAGCTAATGAAAACTTATTTATGCTATTAAAATATGGAAAGAATAAATGAATTATTTGGAAACAAATAGTAGTTATAGTTAATATAGACTCGGTAGCAGTTTTATTTTTTGATTTACTAATAACTGAATTTTTATCATGTAAGACTCGTTAGAATAATAAAAATAAATAAGGATGTTAAAATTTTACATAAAACTCACATAAAAGTCGTCTGAAATAGTGAAATAAAATTTATTCAATTTGGAAAACAGAATTACATTTTAAAGTGATGCAAAATATTGAAATTTAACTTCGTGCAAATTTTAGTTAAAATAAAGGCAAATTAAAATATTATTCACCCAGAAGGAATTGAGAATGAACAATTCCTTTGATACATTAAAATTGTTTCAGAATTTTTCTTAAAATATGTAATTAAAACGCTATTATATTGACACAAAATCGCATTCGACTACGCACTCCCTTCGTTTTTTTGCCAATCACAAGGTGGCGTCGCGGTTGCAGTGACGACTTCACTCATGTCTACTCCCCTTTAGTCCTTCCTCCATGCTTCATATGTGGTCTTATCATACTGACTATTTTTTAATTCTATGCAAGTGTTGAATTTGTTTCAAAAACTGTGAGTCAATATGGATAATCTGATACGATTAAACAATACCTTTTTACAAATCATACTGAGCTTTTGCAATTTTCTTCCTAGGCTACAACGTGTGCGGTGACGACAATGGAGGGTGTTCCCACCTCTGCCTGCCCTCATCTGGCCACACCTTCTCCTGCGCATGCCCGAACGACGGCAACATGAGCAGCGATAACTTCACCTGTCTGAATACCGACGGCAAGTTTCATACATTTAAGAGGGACTGTCAATCCCACAGAGCTAAAGCATTACTTTTGAAATCACAAGTTTCGCTGAAGTATTGCAGAGCCATGTTAGCTATTTTTTCAACATAAATTGAAATGAAACAAATTTGAAACGAGAATGTTATCTAGTTTATTAAGTTATAATAACTAATTATTTTTTATTTTTGAAGTTTTTAAATTCCAAAAATATGCAGCAGATGGTGACACTATTTCAAAACTGTATCCATTAATAATTAAATTACCATCTGTTATTTTCTTTCCAATTTTTTTTAAAAATTGATGTTATGATGATTCCCATACCTGGTGAAAATGGGATTACAAGGCAAAACAATTCTTTTGCCAAAGTTGCGATTTTAAAACTAATGCATTAGCTCTATGGGACTGACAATCAATCTTCGCTTAAAACTGTTTGAGACTTGGAGATGAATAGAAGAAGAGGGGCACTAATCTTATTTAGTGCTGCCAAATATTTAATAAAGTTATCGCATTGAAGGGGACGTGGTACCAAATATTAGGGCTGTCCAGAAATTAATTAAACCTACTCGCATGCTGCGAGCTAAGGAAATAGCAAAAAGAAGGAATCCTTTATAATTATGGAGTTTTATGAAAAATGATATGTAGTTTTCTAAAAGGGTTTAGGAAATGGTAGGTGATTTTCTGTTCAATTTTTTTCGGTTTATGAATCTTTAAGGGGTCATAGGAGTCTTAAAAATGTGCAAAGAAGGTACTACAAAGTATAGTTTGATCTTTCATGTAATTTTTTAACTACTCTATATATAAGTATTATTTTTCTATATGTAATTCTATAAGATTTATTTAATATAAAACACATTTTAAAATTTATGAAACTTTAGCCAAAACTAAAATAAATGATAGCAAACATAAAGCTATTTGAACACATTGGGATTAGGGTTGCGCGGCAAATTTTGAGGTCAAAATTGAAAAAATGACCAAGTAAATGACTTTATATTGCGCAAATATGAACAAACTAGGACTTATACCTAAATTCTCATCTCAATTTTAATCAGAAATTATTTTTTAAAAAATTCAAAATCAAAATTTAAAATTTTTTATTAATTTTTTTAGAAAACAGTTCTTAAAATAATTTCTAATAAAATTGAGCTGAGAATTTAGGTATAAGTCCTAGTTTGTACATATTTGTACAATATAAAGTCATTTTTTTGGTCATTTTTTCAATTTTGACCTCAAAATTTGCCGCGCAAGCCTAATCCAATAAGTTCAAATAGCTTTATGTTTAATATCATTTATTTTAGTTTTGGCTAAAGTTTCATAAACTTTAAAATTTGTTTTATAATAAATAAATCTTGTAGAATTACATATAAAAAAATTATACTTATATATTGAGCGGTTAAAAAATTACATGAAAGATCTAACTATGCTTTGTAGTACCTTCTTTGAACATTTTTAAGACTCCTATGACCCCTTAAGTCTCCAAGGCTTTTAAGTAAATAAAATATTGCTCTAAAATTTTTATCCTGTGTTGAGGCATGTGAAGAGTACATGGGAAGAACCGATTGATTTCTTTCGAGGCTTTCTGTAATGGTCTCTGCTTGGCGACTGTAAACCGGTTTTTCTTCTGGTTCTTCACTTAAGGTACAAACATGTGACTCGTTCCACTCTACTCTGGCATAAATCAGGGTTGCCGCGAAGGATAAACAAAACGAGTAACTGGCTTCTTTACACCAGTTTAGGCGATTTCTCGCTATCATCCCCAAAGAGGCTATTAAGGAAAGCCTTGTACGAAATCAATCGGTTCTTCCCGTGTACTCTTCATATATGTATGATTTACAAAAATTGGTATATAATAAGAGGTAGTGTGAATATTTACAAAAAAACCCAACGAATTTAAAAATTTAGTTTTTTATTTCATTTTTTGGCCATTTTTATACATAAAGTTTCATAACTTGGCGCTCTTTGGCGACTTTGTCCAAATGGAATAATCATTCTCAAACGTCGCCAATGAACGGTCCGGACCCTTTATTCAAAGTTATACATTTAACATTTTAAAATGTGAGTCAAGAACCTAATTAAGTTGGCCTGTCAATTTGTAACCTAATGTTGTTAGGTAACATAATGAAACACAGCAATGAAATTCACCTTATTATGAAGACTTAGTAATGAATTGAAGTGTGGCGAAACCTATTAAGGGTGTTGAAGGTGCTATGGAAACCATGCAATTAATAATTAAAAATTCTTAAAAGTTGCGTTGGTTTTTCTTAATGATTATTTACTGTTGTAGTTTATAGGGTCATTGGAGTCTAAAAAATGTGCAAAGAAGGTACTACAAGGCATAGTTTGATCTTTCATGCAATTCTTTAACTACTCAATATACAAAAATAATTTTTTTATATGTAATTCTACAAGATTTATTTATTATAAAACAAATTTTAAAATTTATGAAACTTTAGAAAAAACTAAAATAAATGATATTAAACATAAAGTTATTCGATTACATTGGGATTAGGCTTGCAAGACAAATTTTGTGGTCAAAATTGAAAAAATGACCAATAAAAGGACTTTATATTGTACAAATATGTACAAACTAGGACTTATACCTAAATTCTCAGTTCAATTTTATTTAGAAATTATTTTAGGAACTTTTTTCCAAAAAAATTAATAAAAAAACTGTAAATTTTGATTTTAATACTTTTTAAAAATAATTTCTAATTAAAATTGAGATGAGAATTTAGGTATAAGTCTTTGTTTTTACATCTCTGTACAATATAAAGTCATTTTCTTGGCAATTTTTTTCAATTTTGACTTCAAAATTTGCCGCGCAAGCCTAATCCCAATGTGTTAAAATAGCTTTATGTTTAATATCATTTATTTTAGTTTTGGCTAAAGTTTCATAAATTTTAAAATTTGTTTTATATTAAATAAAACTTGTAGAATTACATATAAAAAATTATACTTATATATTTTGTAGTTAAAAAATTTCATGAAAGATCAAACTATACTTTGTAGTACCTTCTTAGCACATTTTTAAGACTCCTATGACCCCTTAAGGACATGATAATTACTTGTTCAAATTGTAGGCAATTTGCACTGTAAAAAATATGTAGTTTTAACAGAAAAAAACTTGGAGTTTCTGAAAAATACCGTAAAATTTACTGAGTTAGTATGTTCATTTTATACGAACAATTTGTATTTTAAACCCAAAGGCTAGTTTTTTAAGAAACAAATAGAACAGAAACAAGAAGTTCTAACATAACTGATACTGTCACTTAAGTACTTTCTGAACTTCTTATGGAAAAACAAGTAAGTTTGAAACAGTATCTGTCACCTAGAACCGTTTTTACACAAGATTTATGCAATGTTTGTAAAAAGGTTTACATGGATTCTAGAAATATAAAAAAAAGTTTATGAAGGCTCATTTAAAATTAAAAAAAATAGGGATGGAAGTTAAAAACTTTATCAAAGAAACCGGTTTAAACTGGAATCATGAAAATAACAAATTTTTAAAGAAACTGAAGTCACAAACAAACCGGTTACTCTTAAGACAGGTTTTGGTTTTCAATCTCATTATGATGGTAAGGAATGATCATTATGATTTTAAGGAATGGAAGGTAAGGAAATTCACGATGTGTTTTCCGGGTTTTTTTTTGTGTTGAAAATAACTCCAGTATAATAAAAAAGATTTTTGTACTCTTTATACTCCACTTAAACATATTTATAAAGTATATCAGTATAATTTATTCGTATTATTTATTAGTATAATAAGAGATATTCAAAAGACATAAGAATTTTTTCAAAAGCTGTGCCTAAGGGACATAAAATTAAAAATTATAACACAATTGCCCATTTACTCCCAGTGTCTGCTTTAGAAACTGTGCGAGATCGCACGAATATACTCTTTGCTTCAGACCTTGTTTTACGATTAATGTGCTAAATGGATATCTTTATGTCGAGTCAGCGAGTGGATTTGATATATTTTACTATACACATCTATTTTATGTTTTTGATGAAGCTTCAGTCAGAGTTTGTTTTTTTATTAATACTTGCGGCATCAATATTTTTGTAAAATGTTTTGTTCTTATTAAAAGTACTCAATGGAAATGTTGTGTATTTAGGTTCTGCCGTTACCATTCCTAGCTTGACAACAAATGCGCCTTCTTCACATTTGCCTTTTGCAGTCACCCAAACTAATTGCTGCAGTAGTACTGGTAAGCATGTTTAAATATTGAACACTAACTATATTGTTAATGCTGTGGTTACTTTTGGCGAGCGAACTATTTTTTCTATGCCTATGTGGCGCACGCACAAAGTGTGTGATGAGGTTCGTCGCTAGGGGGAGGCACACATCACTTCTTCTCCTGTGTGGAAAGAGATCGGACGCAATAAAAGATGGCATATGTAAAATACTGTGTGGTCTACTGTGTGTAAAATGACTGTGTGACTTCTGTGTGCAAGAATCACTAATAAAATGAGGACCTTTAAAACTAAAACGATCCACATGAACAACAAATGTTAGCAAGACCGTGGTTTATTTCAAACGAGTTACTAGTTAGCGTTTTACGGACAAACCGAAAGTACATTTAGCACGTGGTTCAATGTACGTGAAGTGAATTTGAAACGTAAACTATTTTCGTGATGTCTGTGTGATCCTGACGACTTTACTGTGTGTTATACTAGAATAATGGAGAAACTAAATGTTCCAGAACTGGATGGCAAGAACTATTTTATATGGGCTTTGAAAATACAAGCAGCACTGACACTGAAAAGACTAGACAGAGTTATTTTAGAAGAAAAACCCAACGATTTATAAAGTGATGAATCCAACAATTGGGATCAAAAAAACATTGATGCTGTTGCCTACATAAAATTATCATTGTCCGATCAGCAAGCCCTGCAATACGCAACAGAAAACAATGCAAAGACATTGTGGGACAAAATAAAATCGAATTTCACGGGTCAGCAAGAAGATCGAAAAATCGACGTTGCGAACGAGTTAAAAAACTTAGAAATTCTTCAAAATGAAAGTGCAAACGACTACATTGCCAGAGCACGAGGACTAGCGACGAAATGTCGAGCACTGGAACTGGAGGTTTCCGAACGTGAGCTTGTCTACCACACTGTCCGGGGACTGCGTGACCGATTTGCAAGAGTCCGAGACATCTTGAAAACTCAGCGGGACAAGTCTATGGTGAGGTGCTGGAAATACTACGTGAGGAGGAGCTGACGAGTTCCCGAAATCGTCATTCCGAGGGAGGCAGTTCCGAGGTGTTCTATTCCAAGAAGAAGAACAAAAATGGAAAAGACGACCGAGTATGCTACAATTGTAGAAAAATTGGCCATGTAGCGAAGGATTGTTTTTACAAGAATACACATCAAAACTGGAACAACAACCGGGGACGTGGCGGTGGATCTGGAAACAGAACCAGAAAACCAAACCATATCTACAGCACGGAAACTACCGGCGAGGATGGTAGTGCCACGAACGGGACCGCACTACAAGTTACGAAACAAGAAACTGTGTATGACAATATTTGGATTTTAGACAGTGGTGCAACAAATCATCTAGCAAAGGATACATTTTGGTTCAAAGAAATCCATCCGGATACTAGTGAGTTAAATCTGGCTGGTAAGGATACCCAAATAAGTACTGAAGGAAAAGGTACTGTTCGAGCTAAAACTGTAAGTAAATATCCTATTGATTTAACCATAGCTGATGTAAATTTTGTACCAAACTTAAGAAATAATTTATTATCGGTACCTTGTCTTATGAAAAAATTTTGTAGAATTAAATCCAATAGGAATGGTATTTTAGTATTTGATAAAGATGATAAATTCCTGTTTAAAGCTCATTTAAATGAAAATAGACTAGAAGTATATTTAAATCCATTGGATAATTTGGAATGTTATTTGTCTAATGAAACATATAACAACTATAAATTGTGGCACAGTAGATTATGTCATTTAAATTATAAATACATGTTTAAAATGAAAGATTATATTGATATTGATGTTAATACAAATGATGTAAAAAACTTTAATTGTGATGCATGTGATCAAAGTAAAGTTACTAGAAAACATCATCCGACTGTTAATCACGAACAAAGTTCAGATATTTTAGAGTTACTATACGTTGACCTTTGTGGTCCAATGCAAACAGAATCATTAGGGAAAAGTAGATATTTTCTCATTATTGTGGATGATTACAGTGGAATGTACTTTACTTATTTCATTAAAAATAAGGATGAAGTGTATGATGTGTTTACCGAATTTAAAGCTAGATATGAAAATCAAACTGGGAAAAGAATTAAAAGAGTAAGAAGTGATAATGGGGGTGAATTTGTTAATGATAGGTTAGATAGTTTATTTGCAAAATCGGGAATAATTCATGAAAAAAACCATACCCTACAATCCCGAAAGTAATAAAAGCGAACGGGCAAATCGTACATTACTAGAACGCGCTAAGACTATATTACATGAAAGTCAATTAGGCATGCAGTTTTGGGCGGAATGCATTAATTTCTGTACTCATGTAACTAATTTAACACCAAGAAATGGTAAGGAAAAATTGCCACTTGAAATTTGGACTGGGAAAAAACCAAAAATTAATTATTTAAAGAAATTCGGATCAGTTTGTTACTATCATGTAAATAAGATAAAAAGGAACAAGAAGTTTGATGTTCCGGCAAAAACTGGAATTTTTGTTGGTTATTCTAGACAGCGTATAGGTTATAGAATTTACGATATCTCTACTGGCGCAATAATAGAAGAAAGATCAGTTAAATTTAACGAGAATCTAAAAGGTAGTACATTTCTATCAAAAAATAAAACAGAGTTATGGGAAATAGAAGATTTCGATAGCGTAATACAAAATAAAAATAATGCGAGTCCAAGCGATTTCCCCGACAGCGAGGAACCAAAGGCGAATAACCTTGACGAGACAACAAAACTACGCCGGTCTGAACGATTAAAAGAAAAACAATAAAATATGTGAATCAAACAGAGCTTATTCCAAAAAATATCGAAGAGGCGAAAAGTAGTGCAGATTGGAACAATTGGCAAGTTGCCATAAGGAATGAATTAGAATCTCTAAAAAAACACGATGTATTCGAAATCACAGATGTTCCACAAAACAACAAAATAATAAAAACTAAGTGGGTTTTTACTTTAAAAGAAAATAGTGATGGTATTTTGATTTATAAGGCACGGCTCGTAGCAGCCGATTTTAACAATAAAAATTATGCTGAATCTTACTCACCTGTTGTAAATATGGAAAGTTTAAGATTATTGCTTGCAATTTCAGCTAAATTAAATATGAATGTAAAATTTTATGATGTTAAGACAGCATATCTTTATAGTGATTTAAAAGAAACCGTTTATGTAAATATTCCACCTGGCTGTGATGAAATATTTGGTAAAGATAAAGTGTGTCTATTGAAAAAGAGTTTATATGGTTTATCTGTAAGTGGTAAAAATTGGTATTTAAAGTTAAAGAGTGAATTGCAGCGCATTGGATTAAAACAATTAGCTTCTGATAATTGTGTATTTATAATGACTGATAATGATGATATTTTAATGCTATGTTCATTTGTTGACGATTTAGGAATATTTTATACTTGTGAAAAAATGTATGAAAGTGTTATAACTAAGCTTAAAAGTGTATTTGAATTGCATGAAAATAACAGCTCTAAGTTTTTAGGTCTTGAAATTGAAAAACATGAAAATGGTATAAGTATTTCACAATCTAGGTATGTCGAATCATTATTAATTAAGCATAATATGGAAAATTGCAAAACTGTAAAAACACCAATTGTAAGGGGTGAAGATAAAAATTTTCCACCAAGTGATGATTTAATTGATCAAACTGTTTATCAAGAGTTAATTGGTGAACTTTTGTATTTAGCTAACAGGACACGTCCTGACATATCATTTGTAACAACCTATTTGTCACAATTCAATCAAAGACCAGAAAAGCGACATCTGAATCTAGCAAAAAGGGTTTTAAGATATTTGCAAGGGACTAAAGACAAAAAATTGTTTTATAGCAATGAAATGGATTATATTACAGGCACTTCAGATGCTTCATGGGGAAATGCGGAAAATGCCAAGTCCTTCAGTGGGAGTGTTATTTTATTAGGTGACTCATTGATTTCATGGAAATGTCAAAAACAAAAGAGTGTAAGTCTATCTACATGTGAAGCTGAACTGTTTTCTATTTCAGAACTGTGTAAGAATATTATTTGGACTGTAAATTTATTAACTGAAATGACATGTAAACAATTTATAAATGATAAAGTAATTTTACTTTCTGACAGCCAAGCAGCTATACAGTATCTTAAAGGTACTAGAGCTTCTAACAAGTCTAGAAATATGAATTTGAGATTTCATTTTGTGAAGGATTTGTTGATGGACAATACTATTGAACTGAAATACCAACAAACTGACTTTTTACTAGCAGATTTTCTTACAAAGGCAGTAAATGAAGATAAATTGTTGTATTCTTTAAACAACATTTCTTTGATTTAAATGATTGTGTTCAGTAATTATTTTACTATTAATTTTAAATTAATGTTTAAATATTTTGTTTAATTAATTTTCTAGATTAATGTTATAATTGTTGTAATGTATTGTGTGTATGAAAAAATGTTTTAATTGTTTCTCATGTTTAAAAAATTGTTGCTCGCAGGAGGGGTGTGTGGTTACTTTTGGCGAGCGAACTATTTTTTCTATGCCTATGTGGCGCACGCACAAAGTGTATGATGAGGTTCGTCGCTAGGGGGAGGCACACAACACTTCTTCTCCTGTGTGGAAAGAGATCGGACGCCATAAAAGATGGCATATGTAAAATACTGTGTGGTCTACTGTGTGTAAAATGACTGTGTGACTTCTGTGTGCAAGAATCACTAATAAAATGAGGACCTTTAAAACTAAAACGATCCACATGAACAACAAATGCAAAATAAACCGCTCCACCAAATCCGAGAGAAGACATACCAAATTCGACCTTCGGTTACAACTGCAAAAAAAAAACTTCTTTATCGCATTTTCCCCGTTATTATGTATTTTAGTGATAAATATGCAAATTATCTCTTTCAATCAGAAGATTTTTTTTAAAAATATAATACTCTACTTTCACCTGATGTCGAATCTACCTAAGAAAACAGAGATATTGAAATATTTTTTACAAAGTAATTATCTCAAAATCTCTGTTTTTACACCGTACATTCCAAACAAATGTTATTAAAAAAAAAGCGGGAGAAAAAAGCTCTGATATAAAGACTGTTTCATTTAAACCTAATAAGTATAGACCAGTAAGCACACCTATTTTAACCAAGAGAAATCCAAAAGGGTACGGTAGAATTTAAAAGATGGGTTCAAAGATACTTTCTAGATATAAACCGTTAAAAATATATATATTAAAAAATATATATTGAACAATTCTTAAAACTGTTTTATAGTAGTGTACCTATCTTTGAGGAAATTTTATGTTTTGAAAGTGACAGTTTCAGTGTTGAATGTTAATATGAAATGTTCTACATTCCTTAAACGTGAGCAATATTTTATATTTATTCTTCTTAATACAAATCAATTATGAAAGCGAAGAGTAATAAAAATATTGCATTTTTAATGAAAAGTGCTTTTGTTTAGTTTCGACGTTGAAATACAGAACTATATGCCATGTTTGGCGCTTTAAAAAAAATGCAATCATTTTTTTGTGGGCAGTTGCAGTTTCTCTGGTAAACTTACTTGTTTAATTCAGCACTAATAAAAATGCTTTTCCTTTTCAGAGAAGATTGAAAATGTGGATGCAACCGTTGGATCTTCTTGTACTTATGGAATATTCGCAGTCGTCATAGCTTCTGTAGCACTCATTGCTGTGGTGAATAAGTTAAAGTTTTCAATACCAGTTTCACTTAAACAATTCAAAAACTTACTTCAATCGGATAAATAGATTGTCAGTTACATAATCAGTTTGGAGGTGCTATTTGGCATATGCAAGACTTAATAATAATGTTTAAAAAACGGCGTGAATATGTTAATTGTTTGCGTTGATTAAGCTTTAGTTGGCTATGTTAACCCTTTCAGTCCCAGTGATGCCATTTGGCATCATCCCTTTCCCAAATGCTTATGTCCGTTATGACATCCGAACACATATGTCATTCGATTCTTCACACTTTGTTCAATTAGACAATATTTTACATTAATCTCAATATAAGTCAGAACTACTGTTTTTTTTTTATTAAGAAAATAGCTAACAAGCGTTTCACCTGATTTTTGAAAAGTTCACTTCAGTTCCTTATATTAAAAACACAATTTAAACTATTTCGGTTAAAATATTTACTAAATTTTTTTCATAATATGGTCAGATATCTTAAAATATATAACTCGAAGTGTTTTTAGGTAATATATATATTTTTATTTGTTGTTTTCCACAGTTAAAAAATTGTGGCAATATTTCAAAAACCATATAACAAATAGAAATGAATTTCTTTTTCTCATGGAACTCTCATTTTTGACCTAAAATAATCTTATTTTGTGAATATCAGATGTTTCTGTAGTGTAGTACATTTTTGGGACTGAAAGGGTTAAAAATGAGCAAGGAAAGTCCAAAGCTTATCTTACGAAATGGGCAGACTGTTAGCGCTATGGGCAGGGTCGGATTTTTAAGAAGGCTAAGGATAGGCTGTAGCCTAGAGCGGCCAATTTTTGGGGGCGACAAATTTTCAGTCCAATTAAAGCAACAGCAAATAACGATTCACTCCGGTAGTTATTAACCTTTTTGTAACAAAATACACTCTTAAAAATAACACTTTCATTTTTGACGATTCATGAATCCTCAAAGCTCATTTCGTTAATTTTGAGGATTGTTTCGTCACCACACACGTGACGTTTTTTTTGAAAAAAAATCCTCACTTTTTTATTCGTGATTGACGATTTCTGTATCTTGTATCTTTTGAGGAGAATCTCAATTTGTATGTTGTTATCACAAATGCTCAAAAAAAATGACGAAATTTTTCTTAGATTCGAATCCTCATAAAAAGGATCATAAAAAGAAATTCTTGACTTTGAAAAACCTTTGAGGAGGAGAAAAAAAAACGCAGTTGCCAAAAAAAGAAAAAATTAAAATTCAAAATTTTTTTCAATTTTTTTATTTTTTTTTAAGATTGTACACTCTTGAATTTCGTTTAATATTTACGTCTTGTATTTAATGATTTCTTCGAAAACATATCGTTTAGTAACGCTATGCTGCAAAAATGCTTTTACAAATTATTCAGCCGAAATTCTGACATTCAAAATGTCGTTCCATTCCATGTAGAACTATTTATATACTTTTTTGAATTGTTTTTAAACTTTTAATAAATTTAGTTAGACATACATTATTTTTCTTAAAATATACTGAAAAAAAAACTATTTGGCAGATATTCGAGTAACACGTCACTTGTAACAATTACTTTTTTAGAGCAACGCCATTAGATTTTTCAGAAAGCATTTGTAACTTAGTTACTTTTAGCGGTAACGAAGTAACGAAACATTGCGTTAGTTTTTTGTTACTTCTCACGCTGCTCTTCACGGGTACTTTCCGCACAATTCAACGCTTAGCTTAAATTTAATTGTTTAAACTAACTTTTAACAACGTTGGATTTTCGTTCTTAACTTTATCCGAGTTTTCTTATTTGTTAAGTCTTGGTTCTCTTTGAAAAACGATAAGTTAAAAAAAATTTCATATTTTCCTTATACAGGGTGGTAACAGAACCTGGAAATCAGGGAATTCTCAGGGAACTTTTCAATTCTGGAAATATCAGGGAATTCTCATGGAATTTTTTAAATTTTGCAAAATATCAGGGAATTTTTTCTATTTGAATTTCTTAAGCAGTAGGTTTAGGTTCTTGTGATCACGACTAACAGGCACTCGATTAAAAAAAAATATTTTTTGATCCGATTTACCTGAAGAACCAATCTTGGAGGAAGGATCATCGATGGAACGAAATCGTGTTATAAAATGATTTTCTGAACACATGATTCCTCTAAACTTATTCAGATTTTCAGAAATGTAGAAAAGTTAGTTAAGCTAACCCATAATCCGGAAAGTCTTAATTCCCGCGGTATCTGGATTAAATTGTGTATTGCTTGTTTTCTAGGTAATTGAAAAATCAGGGAAATTTTTGTGAAAGTATGAGGGAAATCATGGAAATATCAGGGAACTTTTTTTCTGGGATTTTGTAACCACCCTGTTATAATTTCTAAAGGTAACTGTAATTTGTTATTGTTCGTATTAAGTGCCTGTAATTAAGTACTTTTCAATATAAATTAATTGTAACAGAGTTATTTTTCTATATAAAGTTACTGTAAGAGAGTTACTACTTTAGCTGCCATTGTAACAGTTATTTTTTTAGCCGTAACTGTAACGGAATTACCTTTTCAGCTGCAACTGTAACAGACTTTTTGAGAGTAACTTTTAAATTCCTGCTGTTTGGTTCCAAAAAGTGTCATTATTTTTTTTTTTCATTTTTAGGCTGGAATATGGATCGTTAGAAAGCTTTTAAAGAGAACTGACGCTAAAATAAGCATCCAAAATTCTGTTCAATGGAGGAATTGTGAGGAGAATAATCTGCACTCGGAAGCACTTTTATAGACGGATGTAATAATAAAATGTAGAACAAAAAGCATGTGAATGTTGTTTGATTTTAAAAAATTTCTCTTGTAGTTTTTTGACTTTAAGTTGAAAATTTAGATAATGTGTATCATCAAAATATATTTCTTTGTATAAGTAGTATTTCATTTTATTTCAGTATTAAAAAATGAAAAAATTTTCAGCAAAAAAAAACAAATTTGAGATACAGATATTTCAGATCATGCGGTCTCAATTTATTAAAAAAAAGTTCAAAAATTTGACGCTAGGTGGCGCTAAGGATCAAAAAGGCATTCTACATGCGATTCGTGGTTCTCCATAACATTTTCCATTTTTATAGTTGTGTGTCCCACAGCGGAACGCTATAAATTTGCCGAACAATTGAGGACTTTTGTTCCGCCAAAGGTTGCAGGACGTTCTCTGTAGATCTTATCCAGTATCCTCAAAATCAGAAATCACATGGAGTGAGATCAGGTGAGCGAGGAGGCCCAGGCAGTTGGGAAAAAGCGTTTGACCACACGTCAGACGTACTGTTTAACCCTCTAATGCATACTGATTTGATATCGTCATCATATACAAACAAGTAGATTAGTAACAGAATCTGTCACTTAACCCGTTTCCACACAACAGTTATGTTTTATAGATAAAAGGGCGCCAAACACAGCATGGATTCTATATTAACCCTCTAATGCATACTGTTACCGTTTGGTAACAAGTTACATAATTCACTTTATTCTATTAAAATAGACCTCCCTCTCGACAAATTAGTGTTTTTTTATCTATTACATTCTATTTTTAAGTCTTAGTTAATAATAACTCTCATAAATGACAGTAGTAAAAGTGTATTCAAAATTAAAAAGTGAAGTTTCTAATTGTTGTGAATTTACGTGTTTGGCAGTATTCAAAGTAATAATATTAGTACTAAATAAAAATAAATTGTTTTGAAAAAAATATTATAGTTCAAGAGGGTTATTTGAAACTATATTTAGTAGTTTTCTAATCCTTCTTTCCAAAGTTGGTAGTTTGTAGTTGTTTTTTACATGTGATACCGTTAGGTAACATCATGCATTAAGCACAACTTTTGTTTGCCTATGTGTGTGTATCTCTGTAAAGGATTCACAAGAGTTCAGTGTTTAAAATGTTTGGTACCACTTTGTTTTAAGGGGGTATGGGACACTTTCAACTTTTTTCTTTAATATTGCAGATATCAATATAATTTTTTTTCCATAAATGTATACTAAATATACTTACACTTTTAGATAGTCAAAGGTTTTAAATTATCATTATTTATTTTTTAAAAAAATAAAATGTGTCAAAAAGTGATGTCTCTTATTTTTGTTATAAGTCAAAAACTTATTTATTGGCTAACAAATGTTTAGCATTTTCATAAACAGAAAAATGTATTTAACAAACTGTCTTTACCGATTTTTCATATTTGCCATAGTTTTTTTTAAAAAATTATTGAAGTTTTTTTTAATAATTTCACAGGTTCACTTTTTTTATAAAAATTAATAAATAAAGAAATAAACTATTTACAACTAATCCCTAAAGACAAATTAAAGATATATGTTTAAAAAATAGGAGTAAAAAATTTTGACACTCTATGGGCAGTAGATTTTGAGTTATATCAATTTAAAGTCTAAAAATCATCGGAAACACGATCAAGGAGAAAAACAGCTTTGAAGTTTATCACTTTCCTTACTGAAGCGCTCCAGACCGACCGAACAACTAAGGATTCGATAACGTTATTCCTATCTAATATTACGAGGAAGCAAAGATTATAAACGTGGTTGGCCAACACAGATGTCATGACACAAAAAACTACATATCTCACGTTCTACTGCAGATATAAATAAAATTTTTGTTTTAAATTATTCTAAAATATTTGTGTTATTTTTTATGATAATAATAATTTTTTTGATTTTTTTGAGGATTTTGTGTCCCATACCCCCCCCCCCCTTAAGAGTAAAAATAAGTGTTTTATGTCGTATCATTCTGCCATTTTAAAAAATTTTGTTTGAAAATTATTTTTTTATAATTGCGTGAAAAAAAGCCGACTTTTACATTATAATTTCAATATCAGACGCGTGCACAAAGCTAGACTTTTTGAAACAGTGAAAAAAAGTACTTTTTTTCACCCAAAAGCAGTGAAAAAAAGACTTTGTCGCACTCTTTTTATAAGATGCCAACATTTCAAGTAAAATTTCGATTTGATAATACTCATAAAATCCAAAGATTTATCGATCTGCTGTATTTAAAAATATTATGCGCGTGAATTATTTTTGAATCAATGAATTTTTTTTCTCGCGATGGGAATATTTCTTAAGTCACGCCCTTCGAACTGCGAGTTCATTGGTTGCTTTCTTTGACAAAATGTTGAAACACGCTTATTGGTTTTTTATAGCGTCACGCGCTCCGAACTGCGAGATCATTGGTTATTTTCCTTGACATCTCTTAGTCTATTTTAGTCTAATTAGCACGTGAATTATTTTTGAACCAATGAGATTTGATTTTTTTCACGCAATTATAAAAAATAGTGTATGAAACACGTGCGAAAAGTAAACTTTTTAAAACACGTGTCTTTATTTCACTCGCTCGTACCTCGCTCGTGAAATAAAATCCACTTGTTTTAAAAAGCATTACTTTTCGCACTAGTTGCATAAATATCTATTTGTAAATTATTATTCATAAATACCTACTATTTGTACTAAACATGCTATTACCTACTATTTGTACATTAATTTTGTTTCAAAAGTAACTCCTATTCATAATTATTTTTATAACTAATTTTTCTTGTTTAACAAAATCTAATTGTACTAAATATTTATACTCTTTTTTGTTTGTTATACATGTTTTCATTGAAGATTTTATAAAACTAATGTGTCCGTGTGCCTCTGCAACTTCTTATATAATAATAAAATTATTAATAACCTTTATTTTTAAGTGTGATTTATTAGAAATATAAAAAAAGTTCATTAGTTTAAGTAAAAAAGGTAATAATTTGATTTAATATTAGTACCCCGAACTCTAAGCATCTATTCAGTGCTTAATGCATGGTGTTACCGTTTGGTAACAATTAAAAAAAAAACAAAATTTTTTTAATTCCGATGCATTTAATTTTTTCCCGTATTTTTCCCGTAATGTATGAGCATAAGAGATACACATATATTTTTTCGGGACGAAACAAAAAATTCATTCATTAGAGGGTTAACACAAAACAAAATAAAAATGTATTTATGGAAAATAAAAATGTACAATTTACTGGGAAAAGAAAAAAGAAGCAGATGAAGAAATGTCTGAGAACCTAAGTGAAGTCGCCATTATTTTGCTGTTGGGTATTTAAGCAAAGAACGATTCACATCTAAATCAGAAGAAATGCGTCTTCTAAAAAGACAACCGCTGCTCTGAAATTGAAGCAACTTTGATATGGATGTTGAAGCAAATAAAAGTTTCCCCGGCCAAGAGATAGGAATACGTTGAAATGATTGGCGAGAAAAACTCTTGAAGCCGCATGAAACCTGTTTTTGCATTGGTTGGATAGGATTAGCTTCATATTAGAGCTACTCATAGACTAGTGAACGAGTTCAGATCTTAGTTCGTATTGTGTGAAGACGTCCCATAATGCAATTTTTGTGTCTTGCAATCAATTTAGAATATTTTGTATTACCAAAACAAAAAGGTCCGATTCCCTAGGATAAATAACGACCGAAATAATCACTATAGTGGGAACTTTTCTTGATCATATCTACAAACCTTGTTTATATTTCATTTCGACTAGCGTCTAAAACCGTGGCGTAGTTGCCGGCAAAGAGTCGCCAAGCGTTTTTTTCCCCTCTTAATTTTGAAGTGATCAATAGCTTCAGTTAGCAAACCTGTTTTTGCTTTGGTTTTTGACTTGGCAACATTTCTGTCGTATTCTTATCTCCACGTAGGGGCCACTTTTATTTGCTTCACACCGTAGATTAAACATTGGCAAACCCAAAAGAAGCAAAACACGGATACGGCTGACTATGCATTAATACTGTGAGCTTGGCGCAAAGAATTATGCTCATCAGGATGATGAAAAAGCTGGGTGTTGAGGGGTAGTGAATTAAAATCAATAAAAATGGCAGTTTTAACCCACTATCTTCTGACGGTATTTATAATTATTAATATAAAAGGCGCTGGTTCACTTTTCATTGTTTAATCATGAGAAACCAGGAAATATGGAACTTTTTGATTGACACTTTAGCCCAAAGGTAAAGAAAATTCTCCCAAACACTTTTACTTTAGTTGTACTACTAAAGTTCTTTGCTCTTTTGAAGGAAAATAGAGGGTAGTGGGCTTTATCAATGAAGTATGCGGTTTCAATACATTAAAGACTAAAAAGGTAAAACATATTCATTCAACAAAAAATCATTGCTATATTCGGTGCAATTTTAGTTATTATAGATATAAAGGAAAAAGAAAAAAAAATCGGGACATAAATTTCAATTTATGCCCCAACTATAGTTTATTCTTTTATATTCTAATCAATTGCAATAAATAATATTAAAATATTCAAAGACAAGTAATTGGAATTAAAACCTTACGGGGGGTTAACATCACTGAGGGAATAGTTTTAAAAGCGGAGTGGGGAACGTGGAGTTACTCCAAACAAAAAATTACTATTTATGGAAGTACCTTAGTTGAAATTTGTCGATAAAGGTAAAGTAAATTTTCCCCAAAACTCTTTCTTTAGTTGTCCTACTCCAGTTCATTGTTCGTTTGAGGGGAAATAGAGGGTAGTGTACTTTTATATCAATGCAGTATGCGGTTTCAAATACATTGAAGACTAAAAAGGTAAAACGTATTCATTCAACAAAAAGTCATTACGTAAACCCTTGCCATATCGCGCATTCGGATATATCGCGCATTCGGATATATCGCGCATTCGGATATATCGCGCCTGGTATCATGTCTCCCAATTTTTTTTATCAATATATACTTTCCTTAAAATCGAATCTAATACAGGTGAATAAATTCATCTAATATTTGTGAGATGCAGTAACTAAACTTTCGCTCGTTGAAATTTGCTGGAAAGCAGGTTTTACGAGAAAAATAAAGCAGCTAACTTTAGATGATTTTTATTACTAGAAAATGAGCAAAATATTATAGTATTACCTGTGCAATAATGTGTAATGATTATAGTAATTGATAATAAGTCCTCTCTAAATTACTGCTTTTATTTTTAGAGATTTAGTTTTATCTTTCAAATACACACTATGCTTTAGTTAAAAAAAAACAACTTTGTTTTGAGCATAAATACATCAAAAGTAAAATATTATCGAGTCGTTCGTTATATCCCGCATCCGGTTATATCGCGGGTTTTTGCTTGTCTCCCGGGAAGAGTGATATAACGAGGGATTGCTGCACTAATCCTGCAATTTTAGTTATTATTAGTATAATTTAGGAAAAAAAGAAAAAAAAATTGGGACATAAAGTGCAATTTATGGCTCAACTATAGTTTACTCCTTTATATTCTAATTAATTGCGACATATTATGTTAAAATATTCAAATAATTGGAATTAAAACCTTATTCGGTGCTTAAAGGGTTAACAACACAGATGCCGTAGTTTTAAAAGCGGAGCGGGGGACGTGGAGTTACTCCAATCAAAAACTTAATTATTATTTATGGAAGTACCTTAGTTGGAATTTGTAAGAGAAAAAGGCAGAAGTATTAATACTCCCCCCTCCCCAATTCATCCTCCCTCTCCCCATTTTTAAATTTGTGCTGAATGGTGAAGAAAATGTGAAAAAATGAAAACAGAACACCTCTCGTAAAGAAATTGCCATCAAATAAAGAAGCACTGACTTTATTTAGAAAATAAATTTACAGATTTATAGAAATTCGAAAATCGACAAAAGTCATCTCTAGCTTAAAAGCATAGTTGAAAGCAAATAGGTTTACTAAAAAACATAACAAATAAGTTTAATTTTTGTTTTTATAATTAAAAATATTATAAGTAAAAAAATCGGATAAAAAGACCTCTTTTAATAACTTTAATTTTTATTATTATGTTTTCGTTAAAAAATTTTATTAAAATAATCGAGAGTTGTAAAAGGTATTAGGTTCTTAGGGTGGGATTAGGATCGATTCTAAACAGTAAATGCATATCTCTGAAAACTTATTTTCAGAAATATAAAATATAAATTAAAAACTCTTACCTTAGTAGGAATTTTAAAATTTTCACCGTTTCAACGAAGAATGAGCCCAATCGACCATTGGTGTCCAAATCAAAGTGTCTCTGTTAATTAAATGGAAAAAAAAAACTATTTTCTAAATCACCTTTATCCGACTGTATTGAATATTTTCGAAATGGTTTTTTATATGATAAATGTAGCTGAGTACAGGTCTCTATATACCCTTTTTTAAAGTGGTTCAAATATTTAGTGTAAAATTACTTATTCAAAATTAAAAAAAAACCCATCTTCGAACCAATTTCACAAAGTGGAATTATAGGGACCTGTAAGACAGCTACATTTATCATATAACAAACAGTTTGTCAAGATATTCAATGGAGTCGGAGAAATCTTTCTTGGAAAATCATTTTCCCCCATTGAATTAAGGTAGGCGAATACACAAAATTCCCCAAAATTCTAAAATTTTTACTATTACTTTAATCTTTTCCAAATTTGGCATAGTGATTTCAAATATAATGAGCAATGCTATTTAGGCATTTTTTTAAATTTAAATATAATTGATTTATTTTAAACGTTGTTTTTTTAATAAGAAAAGAGGTTTCCGCTAACAAGTCTACCAAATTAAATTTTCCTCCCATAAACATTAATTATGTGTTAAATTCTCTGTTTTGAACTGATACATGCAATGACTCTCTAGAGTTACATACAAATTACAAGAAAAGAAGTTATTGAGAAAAATGTCATGAATTTAACTAATTTTTTTTTTCGATTAACTTTCACTTGAACATTTAAAAAAAAAAACTACTACATTTGCACCAGATGTTAGAGGCTTATAGCACAGATATATATTGAAATAGCATCTGTAAAAAACTTTCAGGTAAATTAATGTAAAACTTTTCATACTAGAACTGTTGGCGTAAACCCCTTTTTTTAGGTGAAAAACACTGTTTAAAATAAATCAATTATATTTAAATAAAAAAAATTGCCCAAAAAGCATTGTTCATTATATTTGAAGTCACTATGCCAAATTTGGAAAAGATTAAAGTAATAGTAAAAATTTTAGAATTTTGGGTATTCGCCTACCTTAACATGGAGGCACTTTGGTTCGGATAACCGCGGTAGATCGCCAAAGACAGCGATAACTATTCTGAAGCAGATGCCTTTCTTTACAGATTACTGTTTATTCTCAACTCGGTCGTTTATTTTTACTGTAAGACATCCTGTGAGGCTGCAATTATGAAGTCGTGGATTGATTGATTTTATCTACTAGGATCCTTATCTTATAAATGAAAGAATGGCATATTGCTTTGAATCTGGGGCAGTCAAAAACCAGGGGGAACTTGAAAAATTGAATAATTCGAAAGCGAATAAAGACAAAAATATATGGTTTGCACCAACGGGCTGAAAAGAAGCCGGGTTTTGTGTGGATACAAATAATAATAATAATAATAATAATAATAATAATAATAATAATAATAATAATAATAATAATAATAATAATAATAATAATAATAATAATAATAATAATAATAATAATAATAATAATAATAATAATAATAATAATAATAATAATAATAATAATAATAATAATAATAATAATAATAATAATAATAATAATAATAATAATAATAATAATAATAATAATAATAATAATAATAATAATAATAATAATAATAATAATATAATAATAATAATAATAATAATAATAATAATAATAATAATAATAATAATAATAATAATAATAATAATAATAATAATAATAATAATAATAATAATAATAATAATAATAATAATATAATAATAATAATAATAATTGTAGTTCTGTTGGCGACCGGTAGATGGCGCTTTACATTTTTTTTATTTCACCAAAATATAATTTACAAATAAAAAAAATATTTAAAAGTTAACAAGATTAGTTACAGCTCTTTACAGCAAATGTTCCATGTGCTGTCCTCCGTTCAGAAGATACGCTGTAAGACGAGTCGCCACACCGTTTACAGCATTTCTCGCTTTATGGCAGACACATTTTGGTGGATGGAATTTTTCAGTGCTACTCAGTGATGCCGGCTTGTAGCACTGAAAGATGTCATTCATCAAAATGTTGAACATTAACTGTATATAACTGTAACTGATCTTCTGATCGGTCAACAATTTTTTTTATTTGTAAATTATCTTTTGGTGAAATAAAAAAGTAAAGCGCTGTCTGTCGTTCGCCAAAAGAACTACAACTATTATTATTTTTGATCCTTTTTTTTGTAGACACACAAAACCAGACTTTTTTTCAGTTCGTTTGGTGCAAAACACATATTTTTTTCTTTGTTTGCTCTTGAATTAATTAATTATAAAGTGCGCCTTGGCTTTTGGATCACCCTGTGTTATGATATTCTGAACCACAGCATGCCTTACCTCTGAGAAATCAGAAAATAGTTAAACGTTTAAACATGTTTTCACTGCATAAGATTATTATTGAAATTTTCAAGGAAGTATTTAAAAAAAAAATTAATTGAATTTCTGTAACAAATGACTTTGAAATGATCTTCAATGTCTTTAATTTAAAACTTAATAAATTTTTTATGGCATTTAGAGTTATATATATAATGTATCTCAGCATCTCTCAATTAGGTTTAACTATAGCAAAGTTCAGTGCTTTTACAACGTGGGGAATCCAACAAAAAATATGTATATTTATAAACATTAAACAACTCTTTCTTCGTTTTAAATATTTCAACATATCTGATGCAGCATACTTAATTTGTACTCTGCCTACTCATAGAGAGAGCATTAATAACGTTTTCTTGAGAAAAGATCATTAACAGTTCATATTGTTTATTAATATCTATTTGAACAACTCATTATGTGTACATTTATTTTAAGTAATATATTATTTTAAAAGAGCTTTTTAAAAAGAAGCATCAGCCATTGTAGGAAAGATGATTGTTTTTTAGTGGGCTTAAGGTTTCGCTTCCTGAAGAAACTGACCTTTCCCAATATTGCAGTTTCTCTCCATGCCTTGCCTTGCGACTCGTCAAGCTTTTTAGGCGCATGAGGCCGCAATTGTTGAAGTCCAGTTCCTCCGGTTCAGTGCGGCCTCCCTGGCAACTGCCCAGCTTGGCCAACCAAGATGGTCTCGCTCCTTCAAGATCCAATAATTTGATGTCTATTACGTGTAACGCGGCGACAAAAACCGATGCAGCGAAAGAGTTTTAAAACAAAGATCAATTAAACCGAACAGCAAATACGATCAGCTCAAAACAAGTGTTAATTCGTTTCATACTACAAAAAGAAAAAATTGTATGTGTTGTGTGATTACGTGTCTTAGAAATTGTGATTAAGAGCAGTGATCGTAATATTTGCAGACTCCGATAATGTCTAAAAAATGCGATATGACTAAAAATTCCTCTGTTTAATCAAATATTCAACAACATGGGACCCACAATTGTTGATAGTTACGAATAAGTAGCCATGTCATCTAAAATTCTGCATGAGTCAAGCAGCAATCAAAACTTTTATGTCATATTAGTTCGTAGTTAAGAATTGGGGGCACTGCGCTCTTCAAAGAGTTAGCTTCTTTTTCTACGGTAACAGAGTAGACAGTAACAGAGCGGGCAATTTAAACTTTAATATCGCTTTTTGAGATGAAGTTTATTTAATTTAAAATTTGTTTTTAGCTCATCGTTATCAGATTATCAAGGGCTTTAAATTGGACTATCACTTTATTCTTAAATAGGCTCCAGTTTAATAAAAATACGGTAACATAGTAGTCATTAAATAATCACACTCAAATTAATTTTTCAAACTTTTGTATTTTTCCACCATAAACTAAAATTTTAAGGGAAAATGTCAGGCATTTCAGAAATAAGTGTCTATGATGGTACTTATTTCAGCAAAAACCTTAATTTTTTTTTGCAATTTTTGTCATGGAATTGTGGTAATAGAGTCGACAAAAGAAAATTCCTCAATTCTGTGGGACACAATATATTAAGCTACACTGCAAAACAAAACTTTTTTGTAATTAAGTAGTTGTTAAAAGCTTATTTGATAGCTAAGATGCTTGTATAATCATTATAAGCATCAATAATTAAGAAATATTTATTTTTAGTTATAATTATCTTCTCTTGTTCTTCAATTTTTGGTCATGGAATATGTGAAATTTACAGACAATGCTCCTTTAAATGAAGTCTCCAACTTTTGTTTTAATATTTTTGTACTTTTAAAATATGGGTAAAATAACTTAAAAGTGCGTTCTTTTATGCAGTTCAAGTGAAAATTCCGTAACAATAAAATTAAAAATACTACAAGCAATGAAAGCTGTGGGACACCTTTGTAACATTTTTTGAGAATGACCCATATGAAGAAAGATGCATTAAGAATTCTAACTTTGCATAAAGAATATGCCAAGTTTCGCTTCTATTTTTAAGGCATCAGTTTTATTAATTTATTTTCCAAACTGTAAACTTGTTTCTACCGAAAGATATTTATTAAAAAATATATAATTATTCTTCGAACTTCAAAAAAAAAGCAAACGATAAAGATTAATTATTAAATCTGCAAAAGAAAATTAAAGAAAATAGTTAATTTTGGAATAACAACTAGCTAAAGGCGCTGTTTGGCGATTTTCTTTCTGTGGTGTATAAATAGATTGTTTCCTGTTTAGCACAAGTTGTTGCGTGGAGGCGGTTTAAGTGACAGATTCTGTAACAAACCAACTTGTTTCCATTTGAATCTGTGCTCTTAGTATTCAAACTGTAATAATCTTATTATGTACTGATTTTTCCACGAAGAAATAAAATTAATATCTAAATATAGGACAATAAAATTTTATTTGTTGTCACATTTTAAAACATATCTGTTTTCCAAATAGGCTTAAAGTAATATAGAAAAACAAACTAACATCTTTACCACTTTTCTATTTTTTGCAATTGCATAAGAACTCCAATTATTCCAAGCAATTAGAGCCGAACCATTTTCGGATAATGAGGAATTCGCATAATTTGAGTAAATTGTATAAAAGGGCCCATAGCCAATCAATTACTCATAGTTTGGCTGTTGGTTGGTAGACATATATTTTCAAGCGTTTGTTCTTAGTCAGACCCTCTTATAAACCTTCGTCAAGTAAAACAGATTCAACACACACGCATACGCGAAAGATGCTGAAATCTATCGAGCGCCACCACCACAATTTAGACATATCCCATTTGGCTGTGAGATCATATGGTTCGATTTTTCGGTCGTCATCAATCCAACCAAACTAAAGAAAAAGGTGCTGTTTTGGCATTCTGAGTTGTAGCTTTTTTATAATAGTTTTTTCAACTTATGTTAGAACATTGGTTTCACAAAAGTTTATATACGATAATTACACTTTTATACTCTTCCTACTTGTTACCGTCCCTGTTGGATGTTATACCTAGAAATTTTCTTGGTCTGTACAGAAAATTACTATAGCTCTGACTTTCTCATTCCATTCTTTCTATTCTGAAATTCGGTAAATCAACGTTTCGGATAATTGGAGTTCTAATATACAGTGTTCTATAAAGGTGCTTCCATGTACATATTTTCATCACAATTCCTCCTTTGAACAGGATTTGCGTTGCCTGCGCCAGCTGTTCTCGTTAAAAGATGTCTGATGTAGATGAACATTCCAACCTAAAAATGGCAGTAGAAACTATAAGTTTCAGGACCCTTTCTGATACAAAATAGTTATGTTTAGCTTACTTTTCAATAAAAATAAATTGGATCCAAAAAATTCAAAAGATTGTGCTTCATCACCGTAAGCATTTCTAAAATATGTAAATTCAGCTTACAACGGGATGAAACTTGAAATGTTCGAGTCTTTAATCTGTAAAAACAGATTGGAGAGGACAGAGTACCTAAACAATAGTGCATAAATGAAGCCGCAACACGCTCAAACACTCTCAGAAATAAAGCTTTCATTTTTGACGATTCATGAATCCTCAAACCTCATTTCGTTAATTTTGAGGATTGTTTCGTCAAACTATCACGTGACTTTTGAGTAAACGCGAATCCTCACTTTTACGATCTTGATTTGACGATTCTCTATCTTGATTTTGAGGAAACTGAATCTCATTGTTGTACTCACATGCTCAAAAATGACGAAATATTTCCTAAGATTAAACGACATTCAAATCCTCATAAAAACGACGATTCGAATTTCCTCACTTTGAGGAAACGAAAACTCGGAGCATTTGCCAGTAACGGAATCGTCAAAATTAAGGAAAATTTCGTCGTTTTCGAGCATTCAATTTTGAAAGTGAAGCATCATGGGAAGCTCGATCGCATGAAAACTTAACTGATTTACACTTTCTACTTGTATTGCGATGGACGCAGTTTTTTTTAAGGTTTTGAGAATATGTCACACAAAATTCTTTTCCTTTTAAATGCGTAGAACCGGTACATACTTCTTCATTTTCGTAACATTCTACAATTAGTCCCCCCCCCCTTCTTTATAGCTCAACGCCAGAATACGCAAGCAACGAAAAACTAAAAATGGGCCTGTTCTGTTTCATTTAGTTATTAGATCTACTCCGCACTGGGTAACCACACCGTAAAATTATAATTCAGTTCAAAACATATTTCTACTACTTTGGTGAATATTTCAAATGCTTTTATTGCAATTGATCTTTTCAATTAAAATAATCTACTTACCATAACAATGAAAGATACAGAAGCTATGACGACTGCCAATGTTCCATGAGTACCAGAGGATCCAACAGTTGCAGCTGCATTTTTATTCTCCTCTAAAGTACAAAAAAAAATAGGAATACAAGGCTTTATAGCTTCCACATTACGTTTATAACGTAAAAAGTTAAAGGTTTTATAATCGTTCAGTCCGTCCGTCTCTCACCCACTTTCACAGAACGAACCGCAAGTCTCACAAACAAGTAGGATACGTCATTTTGAAGCAAATAATCAGTTTAGTATCCAATTTTCAATAAAACATTTAAATTAGAAGTTGATTTAAAATTTAAATAGTAACTAAAAATTTAATCTACAATGAAATAACATGCAAATTCCATTGTTATTCAATATTTTCACTGTTGCTATTACATCAAACGTACAATAAACTTTATTGAAAATAAAATAAAATTCTTGAAAAATATATTTATTTAAAATAAAAATAAAATTCTTTAAAAATATATTTATTTAAAATAAAAATAAAATTCTTTAAAAATATATTTATTTTTGTGATGTAATTCAGTTTGGATTGTTGTAATATCACAATAAAGTTATTTTGAATGTTATTATATGTATGTATGAAGAAAGATGCATAAAAAAAATTCAAAATTTGCATTAAAAAGTATGCAAAGTTTATTTTATATTTTTAAAGAAACAATTTTACTAATTTATTTGTCGAAATGTAAACTTGTGGTTTCAAGAAGATTTATTAAAAAAATACATCATTATTCTTCGAACTTCAAAAAAATTTGCAAACGATATGATTAATTATCAAATCTGCAAAAGAAGATTATAGAAAATTATTAATTTTGGCTTATAAAAGTTAAAATTAGAAATAGCTAGCCCTGTTTAGCGAATTTCTTTCTGAGGTGTCTTTAGTGTGTTTCCTGTTGGGCGTAAATGTTGTGTGGAAGCAGTGTATGTGACAGATTCTGTAACAAACCAACTTGTGTTAGTACAAAAAAACTAAAAAAATATAAAAAAGACAACGCAAGTATAAAAAAAAATTGACTTCTAACTTTTCTCTAGCAAAATTGCTAAAAATGTAACACGGTTTGTTTTTTCATTTCAAAGCCAACTCAAACAAATATTTAAAAACCATCCACCATATATCCAACCCCGGTGAGTTTTGAGAAGGAATTAACCCTCTAATGCATGAATTTTCTTTTTCGGCCCGAAAAAATATATATGTATCTTTAACACTCATACATTATAAGAAAAATACTGAAAAAATTTAACTGCATTCGAATTTAATTAATTTCAATTTTTTAATTTTTTTTCCATATGATAAAAACAAACTATAAAATTCCAATTTTGATAATAATGACTAGAAAACTACTAAATATATTTCAAAATAACCCTCTTTAACTATTATTAATTTTTCACAACAATTTATTTGTATTTAGTACTAATGCCATTATACTTTGAATACTGCCAAAAATGTAATTTCACAACTGTTAATAACCTCACTCTTTAATTTTAAATACACTTTTATTACTGTCATTTATGAGAGTTATTATTAACTAAAACTTCAAAACGGAATGTAATAGATGAAAAAAAACACAAATTTGTCGAGAGGGAGGTTTTTACTTTAATAGAATAAAGAGGATTATGTAACTTTTTACCGAACGGTATAACAGTATGCATTAGAGGGTTAATTTGTCCAAAATTAAATCGATTGAAAAGTTAAAAGTATAGAAACTTCCTCCCATTGTGACTTTTCACCAGGAATGAGAATCGTTATAACAGCATAATATGGTACATTTAAGGGGTCATAGGAGTCTTAAAAATGTGCAAAGAAGGTACTGCAAAGCCTAGTTCTTGATCTTTCATGTAATTTTTTAAATACTCAATATATAAGTATAATTTTTCATATGTAATTCTATAAGATGTATTTATTATAAAACCAAATTTAAAATTTATGAAACTTTAGCCAAAACTAAAATAAATGATATTAAACATAAAGCTATTTGAACACATTGGGATTAGGCCTGAGCGGCAAATTTTGAGGTCAAAATTGAAAAAAATGACCAAGAAAATGACTTTATATTGTACAAATATGTACAAACAAAGACTTATACCTAAATTCTCAGCTTAATTTTAATTATAAATTATTAAAATAAAATTTCAAATCAAAATTTTTAAATTTTTATTAATTTTTTAGAAAAAAGTTCTTAAAATAATTTCTAATAAAAATTAAGCTGAGAATTTAGGTACAAGTCTTTGTTTGTACATATTTGCACAATATAAAGTCATTTTCTTCGTCATTTTTCAATTTTGACCTCAAAATTTGGCGCGCAAGCCTAATCCCAATGTGTTCAAATAGTTTTCATTTATTTTAGTTTTGGTTAAAGTTTCATAAATTTTAAAATTTGTTTTATAATAAATAAATCTTATAGAATTACTTATAAAAAAAGACTATACTTATATATTGAGTAGTTTAAAAATGCATGAAAGATCAAACTATGCTTTGCAGTACCTTCTTTGCACATATATAAGGCTCCTATGACCCCTTAATGTAAATAGGCTTACCAGTAGTGCTGCCGACATTAGTTGGAAAAACCATAAAAGGCAATTGCGAAGAAGGTGTATTTGTGTTTAAGTTAGGAGTAGTCATTTCAGAACCTAAAAAAAGATTTTAAAAAATCCATAGTAAAATTATGTAACTCTTTCAATAATATGACAAAATAAATATTTTAAATAAAAACTCTAGACTGTGGCTGGATTTCCAAACTAATATAATAATAAAGTTATTAATGAAAGAGAATACAGATTTAAGCTTCGCCAAAAGCAGAAATGAATGCTAAGGCTGGCTGTCAGAATTTTTTACTCAAATATCCCATGAAATGAATTAAACACACTATAACTTATAACTTTTAGTTGCTACTACTTAATATTAAAGTTCAATGTTATAACACCTTTGTTGTTTCAAATGATCTACGATTTTTCAAAAATTCAGAATAAAAAAATAGTGGTAAGTTACTCCAAACACTGGTGAAATCAATTGACACCAGTTTCATGGAGTTACGTGTAATCAAATCTTTTAAGCAGCACCTGCGTCCTCTAGATTTTTAAAGTGACGTTGCACTCAATTTATAGTGTAACATTACGCCTCAAAATTATGAGTACCGTCAGTGCGGGTAACTTTGGCCAAAATCATAGTTTTTTTCACAAAAGAAGAAAAATTTAACTTCAAAAACGATTTAAACACTTAAAAATCCTTATGCATTCTAAGTATTGTACATTTAGGAATAATTTTCAGGCATTTTTGTTACATTTTATTAATTAATAAAAAATTGGTATTAATTTTAAAAAATAAGACACTGTTAGGAGCCGGGCGGGTAACTTTGGCCACCCAAGAAATACATAAGAAACATACTTTTTAACATCCTTAAAAGCTGTGTTAACGATTTAAATAGCAATATTAAAACTTAAAACCCAAAAATAACAAAGTTATAAGACATATAGTTATTTAAAATGGTATATAACTTAATATTTACATTGCAGTGCATCGTGGAATGGCATTACACGTTGAATACTAGTATTGTTTGTCGCTTAAAAGAAAGAAAAATAAACTTCTATTTTAATAAGGAAAAAAGAACTTTTTTGAAGCAAGATTTAATAACAAATATATTTGTAAAAAGCAAACGATTTTATTATAAAAGGTGAACAATAATATATTTATAAATAGGAATTTGAAAATGTTTACCTTTCGACAGTTGCGATTTTGAGTGGAATACGTATCTTGCATTCTATCTTTATCTTTTTAATGTTTAAAATCATGAGATTAAAAAAATATCTAAAAAATGAGTAATCATAAAAGTAAGAATTTTTTCAAAAATAGTTAAACTTAATACACTTTAACGCACATTTTTTAAAGTGCAAAGTTCCATAAAGAAATATTTACATCTATGGCCAAAGTTACCCGCATTCATCGGCAAAAGCTTCCCAATTACAAATATTTAAATACAGCATAAAAAGTAGTCAACTTAGAATAAAACAAATGGTGTAATATTCTTCCTCATTAATAAAAGAATCGAATAGAGTGTTTTATTTAAATATTTTCAAAATTTTTTTAAGTGTTCCAGACAAAAGTTGGAAGAGGTAGATTTTTGTCATTTTATGCTCGTAAGAATGAAAACAGCATTTGTAGTATTGCCAGATTCAGAATGAGATTTTTTTTTTACATGAAATGAAAGGCGATATTTCCACCTTTCCAAAAATGTAAAACAATTGAAGATGAGATCATTTTATGAAGAGAAATTAAGAAACAAATCTTTTTCCGACGCGTGGCCAAAGTTACCCTCCGTGGCCAAAGATACCCGCTTTGACGGTAAGCTTAAAATTTTCTCTCATTTTATTCCTTAGCGTTACTCCAAATTATAACAGTGTACTCTTTAATTAATTATACTTACCAGTTGTGCTGATGAAATTGGTTTGGGGAACAGTAAAAGGCAAATGTGAAGTAGGTGCACTTGTGGTCAATGTGGGTGTAGTCACTACAGAACCTATGGAAATAATTTTAAAAGAAAACCCCATTAGCTATACAATATTAATCTTTTATGCATGGAATTAGGGCTTAATTTTAATTATTTGCCGTTGGCTATTTTAAAGTTATCTGTACAATTTTAGTAAAAAAGTTAAAACATAAAAAGTATTTCAAGATGAGTTTTGTTTTTGATTTTCCTGCTTTGCATTTATAATTAAATTACACTGATCAATAACGAAAATTTGTTGAATGAATATGATTTACCATTTCAGTCTTTAATGTTTTAAAACTGAATTTTGCATTCATATCTGAATTTTGCAACTTCATAACTTTTATTTTGTGTCACACTGAAGCTTTTCAAAGACAATTTTTGTTAATCGTATGTGTTTCTACACATGATAAAATATTTGTAGCTCCACATTTATTAACCTAAAATCCTTAGGAATTTAACCATTCACAAACTGAAAAAAAAAAACTAAGAAATTCAACAAAACATTTCCAAAGCCATTCTAACAAATCACTATCTCATTTTCCCATAAACCTCAACCATTATAAAGGATTTCTTCTTTTTCACCATTGGCAATTCATATTTTGCAATTTTCTTAAGGGGACATAGGAGTCTTAAAAATGTGCAAAGAAGTTGCTACAAAGCATAGTTTGATCTTTCTTGTAATTTTTAACTACTATATATAAGTATAATTTTTTATATGCAATTCTATAAGATTTATTTATTATAAAACCAATTTTAAACTTTATGAAACTTTAGATAAAACTAAAATAAATGATATTAAACATAAAGCTATTTGAACACATTGGGATTAGGCCTGCGCGGCAAATTTTGAGGTCAAAATTGAAAAAAAATGACCAAGAAAATGACTTTATATTGTACAAATATGTACAAACAAAGACTTATACATAAATTCTCAGCTCAATTTTAATTAGAAATTATTTTAAGAACTATTTTCTTAAAAAAATAATGAAATTTTTTTAATTTTGATTTAAAATTTTTTTAAAAATAATTTCTAATTAAAATTGAATTGAGAATTTAGGTATAAGTCCTTATTTGTACATATTTGTGTAATATAAAGTCATTTTCTTGGTTATTTTTTCAATTTTGACCTCAACATTTGCCGCGCTAGCCTAATCCCAATGTGTTCAAATAGCTTTATGTTTAATATCATTTATTTTAGTTTTGGCTAAAGTTTCATAAATTTTAAAATTGGTTTTATAATAAATAAATCTTATAGAATTACATATAAAAAAAAATTATACTTATATATTGAGTAGTTAAAAAATTACATGAATGATCAAACTATGCTTTGTAATAACTTCTTTGCACATTTTTAAGACTCCTATGACCCCTTAACTAGCAGCATGCGTTCAGGTTTAACCCTCTAATGCATACTGCTGCCGTTTGGCAACAAGCGACATAATCCAATTTATTCTTTTGAAGTAAAGCTCCCTCTCGGCAAATTTGTTTTTTTTTTTCATCTATTACATTCCATTTTGAAGTTCTAGCTACTAATAACCCTCATAGATGACAGAAGTAAAATTGTATTCAAAACTAAAGAGTGAGGTCATTAACCGTCGTGAAATTACGTTTTTGGCAGCATTCAGAGAATAATAATAATAGTACTAAATACAAATTAATTGTTTTGAAAAATTAATTATAGTTAAAGAGAGTTATTTTGAAATATATTTAGTAGTTTTCTAGGTCATTTTTATCAAAATTGGAATTTTTAGTTGGTTTTTGTCACATTTCAAAAATTTTAAAAATTGAAATTATTTAAATTCTAATGCAGTTAAATTTTTTTCAGTATTTTTCTATGTAAGTAAGTTATGAGTATTAAAGAAACATATATATTTCTTTGGGATGAAAAAAATCATGCATAAGAGGGTTAATTATTTTCTTTGCTATCCTAAAGTTTTAATACCCCTTTCCCTTTTCGCGATAATTTTTTAATATTCAGCCCACTCTGAATGAGGTTGTTGTCCCTCAACTTCTATTCATCTCCATGACTCAAACCATTTTAAGTGTCATTCCGCCATAGTGTGTGACGTGCTTAAGAGAGACTGTCTGTTAAATAGAGCTTATGCATAAGTTTTGAAATCACAACTTTGGCAAAAGAATTGTTTTGTCATGTTATCTCATTTTCACCAGGTATGGGAATTATCATAACATCAATTTAAAACTAAATTGAAAAGAAAATAACATCTGGTTATTTAATTATTAATAGATAAAGTTTTAAAATAGTTTCACCATCTGCTGTATATTTTTGGTATTTTTCTGTATATTTTGGTGTGGAAAGTGCTTCAGACGGACTGGCTAATCATTTACACTGTTAAAAAAAACCTGAATTTTACGTGCATATTCTGTGATTATTTTCGGGAATGTACGGAAAGATTGCGTTTCTTTAACAAACAGACGGTTTGTCTGTAATAAACAGCTTGTTTCCGTTTCACTTAAACGCTTGACAAGCGAAAACGGAAAAGCACCGTATTTCTGCGTGCAGAATTTACTTAAGACCCGTATGAACGTAAATTCTCCATATAACCTCGCACCCAAAAGCTTTTAGCCTCGACACTTCCGCCACCAAATTTATTTTTGTTTTGTTTTGACCACATCTAAAGCAAGAAGATAAATATTAGGGTGGTTCGAAAAAACAAAGTTTTCGAGTATCAACTTCAAACCGGTCGCAAAAGTTGCGTATCGCCGGCCCCGTGGGTTTGAAGTTTCGAAAAAAAGGTAAAAAACGACTAACTTCGAAATATCAGCCAAAATTTTCAGATAAATTATTTAGCTTCCAAACTGCATTTTTTAGGTTTGAAATACTTCAATTATTACGAAAAAAATTGCTTCAAACGTATTTGTTTGTTATATTAAGTCTCACAAAAAATTGAAAACGTACATATTTGAAGAAATTTTGAGATTTTCCTTGCTCTCTCAAAACCTTAGATATTTTGGAGTCAACACCATAAAAAACATTTTACTACATTAAAATAAAAGATTTATAAAATATAAAGTCGATTTGAGCAGGAAATCGGCCCTATATTCCTAGATAGTCAGGACCGTCGCGTGGTGCGGGGCCCGTTACCCCTTATTATGAAGGCTCCAAATAACAGTGAAAAAAATTGAAATCAGCTTTGAATATGGATGATAACATTTAAATTAATATATATTTGTCTATTTTAAAAGAATTCCTGTTAATGCAACGGTTGGCTACGGATACAGGTATAGGAAAAAAAGTAATCAATGCCCGATATTTTGACAAAGGTTGGTATGGCAGCCGAGATGATGATACTTATTCCAACGTCAACGAGATGATACTTATTCCAACATCAATGCCTCATTTGACAAATATCAATTACCGGTTTTCAACCTTGAATAAATATGAAAACTTTGTGAAAGGGGAAGTATAATTTAAAAAACTTATGTTTTAACCAGTCATGGCAATTTTAAAACTAGAATTGACAATTAACTTAATTTTTACACTTAAAATTCAATTATTTTTCTTTTTACTTGCTGTATTACAAATTAAAGTCCGATGAAGTAATGAAGTTTTAAAATAAAGATTCCCTTGCTGGTACCGATAGAAGAGGGAAAATGGGAGTTATTAACCATTTATACAACTTTCCTGTTCGTCAGTCGGCACTTGAAAACAGATGTAACGCATAAATCTGGCTGGCCACTTGAGAACGCATGAAGTTATACTCCAATAGCTATACTAGCTTAGGTATATCATACGAGAAAGCGACGAGAATTCGGTGGTACGGATTGATATGGATTGAATTCAGTAAGAATTGTTGTGAAATGTCATCTCAGTAAAAGAAGTTTGGTACCAGACAGAAAAATCACTAAAATTTTCGGGTTTCCTAAGTATATTACTAGCATTTGAAGATGTAGTATTTTATTGTTTAGAAGAAATCTCATATCCAAATGAAAAAGTAGAATATTTAAAAATAGCAGAAAGTGTTGCTGTTGTGGTGCTAGCAAATTCGAACGATCTAGTATGACGAACTATTTCTACCAAAGTGAACAGTTCTAATCTTTAATTCTGATATGTCATATCTCGTACGCTAACTTTTTGCAATATGTTAATTTTGATTTTTGATTCTCTATATAAGCGTGTACTGCTTATGTGCCGGCAGTCTCGCTCAGTCTTGTGCTTACCAAAGTCTAAGCTTAGCACTGTGCCCTAAGCACAGTTTTGATTTTTCTTTTATTTATTTCTTTTTAATAAATTATACATTTGTTCCTGTTCGTAACTAGCCTTATTTCACGTTCAACACTTTAAGCTAAATTAACCTTCTGATCCAGAGTCATGTAGAAATAACTAATTAGTAGCCCTATCAGTTAATCTACAGTGGTGACACCGGACGTTGAACTTCGTGGAAAGGACAGTGTGAGACGCCGAACTTCGGACTTCATCCAGAAGGATTATGCTGTACCGTGTGCAACTTCAATGACTGGTTCCAGCATACGCTCACTGCCTTCAAGCCCAAGCAGTAAAACCAATAGTGTCCTGTAGACGTCGACAAGTGCGTCTGGCTCCGGTACTCAAGAAGCAAACTTCCACGTGCTGGACTTAGCAATTTCCGGTGAGTGGTTAATTGGGTGGTTTTGACACGGGACCAGTGATTTTTTTTTCGTGGTTTTTCAATTTTTGGTATTTTTGTTGTTTAAGCATGGCTAATCCCATTGTTTATAATTCAATTGCTGCCGATATGGTATCATCAATGCAAAAACAGATCTCTGATCTGCAAGAAACCATAGCACGCCTTTCTAGAGATCGAGCTCGAGGCTATGACTCTGAACGTCCCCGTCATAGGTCAAATTCTCGTGGTCGGCAACGGTGTCCGGCAGCTACCCGCCGACACGCGATTTGTTGGTATCACTTTCGCCACGGAGACAGAGCCCTCAAATGCAATAAACCTTGTAGTTTTAGGGCACGGTCAGGCTCATCGGTGACTGCGACCATGAATGAAAGCCAACGAATGAGTCGTCTTTTTATTTACGACAAGCATTCTGGCAAGCAATTCCTAGTCGATAGCGGCGCATGTGTGTCGGTCTATCCCAAAAGATTTGTTAAAGGGATTATGAAAAAGGACGACTTTTTTCTTTTTGCTGTAAATAACACACAAATTTCTACTTACGGTTCTGTTCGACTAACCCTTAATTTAAATTTACGTAGAGACTTTTCATGGAACTTTATTATTGCAGATGTTCAAACGCCTATTTTGGGAGCGGACTTTTTACAACATTTTGGACTTTTGATCGACGTTCGCAATCGACGCTTGATCGATAACGTAACTTCCTTAAGCCCTTTAGGATTAGTTACGGGTACACCGTCTTTAGGTTTAAGCACAATAGCGGAAAACTTGCCTTACGCAGATTTGCTTAAAAGGTTTCCTGATATAACTAAACCTTGCATTAATCAAGCACCCAAAAAACATGCAGTTACACACTGCATAGTCACGAAAGGGCCACCAGTGTTTGCTAAAAGTAGGCGTTTGTCCCCCGATAAATTAGCAGCACTAAAAAAGGAATTTAAATCACTTTTAGAACAGGACATCATCAGACCCTCGGACAGCTCATGGGCGAGTCCCATACACATGGTTCGCAAAAGTAACGGTGAATATAGAGTTTGTGGAGATTTTCGGAAACTTAACTCTATAACCGAACCAGATCGGTATCCCATAAGGCATATCCACGATTTTGCCTTAGAACTGGAAGGTAAAACCATATTTTCAAAATTAGATTTGGTTAAAGCCTATCATCAAATCCCTATGGAACCTTCTGACGTTAAGAAAACTGCCGTAATTACACCAATTGGTTTATTTGAATACGTAAACATGTGTTTTGGACTAAGAAATGCAGCTCAAACCTTCCAAAGGTTTATCGACACAGTTTTAAGAGGACTTGACTTTTGCTACGCTTACTTGGACGACGTTCTTGTCGCTTCAAAAAGTGAGGATGAACACAAAGCTCACTTGGAGCAAATTTTCGAACGATTTTCCCAATACGGAGTAGTTCTGAATGTCAGCAAATGTCTATTCGCTGTTAACACTTTGTCTTTTTTAGGCTACCAAGTATCAGCAAAGGGCATTTCTCCTTTGCAAGAGAAAGTCGAGGTATTGCTAAAATACCCACTGCCTAAAACAGTCGATGAGCTAAGACGTTTCCTAGCTTTATTAAATTTCTACCATCGATTCATTCCACAAGCTGCCGAAAAACAGGCGTTATTGCACGATCTGACCAAAGGTAAGAAAAAACGCGACAAAACGCCAATCGTTTGGTCTGAAGAGACAACTAAGGCATTCGATGCTTGTAAGCAATCGATCTCGCTAGCAACACTTTTGGCACATCCTAAAGCAGATGCCGTATATTCTTTGATGGTAGATGCTTCGGAGATCGCTATAGGAGGTGTTTTGCAACAAACTTGCTCTAATGTGGTTCAGCCATTAGCATTTTTCTCTAGAAAACTAAATGCGGCAGAGAAAAATTACAGTACGTACGATCGCGAGCTACTTGCTGCATACTGTGCTGTAAAGCATTTCCGACACATGTTGGAAGGTCGAAATTTTGTAATTTTTATAAACCATAAGCCCCTCACGTTTGCTTTCAAAAACGCTACAGAAAACTGTTCCCCTCGCCAACAGCGTTACTTGGAATTTTTGGGTCAGTTCACGACCAATTTCGTCTATTTGGAAGGTGATAAAAACTGCGTAGCTGACGCAATGTCACGCATATGCTCAATACAAGTTCCATCCAAAATAGATTACGAGGGCATGGCTAAAGCTCAGTCGGTTGACGAGGAAATCAAGCAGGTTTCGGATAGTGATACTGGTCTTGTGTTAAAGCACCTCGATTTCCCACAAACCGATGTAAAATTGCTGTGTGATGTTTCGACTGGAACTATCCGTCCTTATGTACCTAAACTCTTTCGCTTTCAAGTTTTTTCAGCGCTACACAACCTTGCCCATCCTGGAGTGAAAGCGTCCACCAAGCTGCTGCGCGAGCGGTTCGTCTGGAAGGAGATGGCCAGAGACATTGCTGAGTGGTGCAAAGCTTGCTTAGAGTGCCAGAAGAACAAGGTCCACCGCCACACAAAATCTGCCATTGGTAATTACCCTCTTCCTAGTTGCAGATTCAGCCACGTCAACGTCGATGTTGTGGGTCCTCTACCGACTTCCTGTGGATTCTCCTACGTCTTGACCTGTGTAGACAGGTTCAGCCGCTGGCCGGAAGCCTTTCCGATGGTGGACCAGACTGCAGCGACCATCGCCGAAACATTCTTCGCAGGCTGGATATCCCGTTTTGGAGTCCCGGAATGCATCTCTACCGACCAGGGTAGAGCCTTCGAATCCGACCTCTGCAGTGCGCTGATGAAGTTCCTGGGGACTGAAGAGCTCCGAACCACCGCCTACAACCCAGCTTCCAACGGACTTGTCGAGCGATTCCACCGGCAACTAAAGCAAGCGATTAGATGCCAGACTACTGACAAGTGGGTACAGGTACTCCCAAGTGTGTTACTAGGTATTAGATCCTGTGTCAAGGAAGATCTAGGTGTCGGTGTGGCTGAAATGGTGTACGGTACGACGCTGCGACTACCAGGAGAGTTCTTCAGGTGTTCTTCTTCAGCGTATACTCCAACTCATGCTGATTTCGTGCATCGTTTGCGTGACACCATGCAGAAGCTCCAACCCACTCCACCGTCCAGACACTCTCAAACCGACGTGTTCGTTGCCAAGGACTTGTCGCAGTCTTCACACGTATTTGTGCGCCAAGACTGTGTCCGTAAACCTCTTCAGCAACCGTATGAAGGACCTTACAAAGTGCTTCAGCGAAACACAAAGTTCTTCAAACTCAGTGTTAAAGGCAATAAAAAGAACATTTCGATCAATAGACTAAAACCCGCATTCTTCCTCACAGAAAATAGTCCCGATTCCTCTTCAGCACCACAAGCAATAGACTCAAAAACCTACACAACAAGAAGCGGCAGGAAAGTTCATTTTCGTCTACCCTAGAATTCGACTTGCGGGGGAGCCCTGTGGTGCTAGCAAATTCGAACGATCTAGTATGACGAACTATTTCTACCAAAGTGAACAGTTCTAATCTTTAATTCTGATATGTCATATCTCGTACGCTAACTTTTTGCAATATGTTAATTTTGATTTTTGATTCTCTATATAAGCGTGTACTGCTTATGTGCCGGCAGTCTCGCTCAGTCTTGTGCTTACCAAAGTCTAAGCTTAGCACTGTGCCCTAAGCACAGTTTTGATTTTTCTTTTATTTATTTCTTTTTAATAAATTATACATTTGTTCCTGTTCGTAACTAGCCTTATTTCACGTTCAACACTTTAAGCTAAATTAACCTTCTGATCCAGAGTCATGTAGAAATAACTAATTAGTAGCCCTATCAGTTAATCTACACTGTACACAGGTTGAAAAAAAATATCACAAGGCTTGATTGGAAATGGTAAAAAGAAAATATTTTAATAAAGGCCTAAAACATGTGTTGTCAGCAATCGAAACTTCAAGTTACTTGCCAGAAAACTTGGGCAAATTTATCGATCCTAAAAACGAAAAAAATACCTATTTTGCACATTCTGGAAATGTGCTATTATCAAAGCTGGCAAAGATATTCTAGAGCTGGGCTACAATAAAATAATAAAAGCAAGGAAAGTAATATCGAAGGATAAAAAAAACTCACATTTTAAAATTCTCAAAATAACTAATGCTATAGATTATATCGAAATTAATAAATTGATATGCATGTGTAAATTATATCAGCCAATTATTCTGAGGAAAGTCAGTAACATTGAAGTGTTATCACTTATAAAATGTTATATGATTAAAAGTAATCAGTTTTCTACTACACTCAATCAGTCGAGAGTCGCGTTAAGCTAGTAATACAAGTATCAACTAAAATATGTGGTCATTAATCTCCAGATGGCTTCATAAGGTATATTCTTTTGTTTAGAAGCCATATGCAGAAATGTCATAAAAATCTCTTTAAATGCATTTACTTGGGGAAAAAAACAAAAAGAATAAATATCTATTCACATTTATATAATTGTATATCTGTGTATTAAACTTCAAGACAAAAAATATGGTTGTTTGAGTATACCCGCAGGATTTTAACTCGAATTGCAATCACCTCCCCGTGGTGAGTTCTTGGTCATTTCATGAACTAATAAATAAAGTGGGCAAAGAGCATCATTTACAGGAATTCTTTTAATTTAAATCGGCAAATAAAGATTAATTTAAATGTTATTACCCATATGCAAAGCTGAGTTTCATTTTTGTTCACTGTTATTTGGAGCCATCATAATAAGGGGTAACGGGCTCCGCACCACGCGACGGTCCTGACTTTCTGGGAATATAAGGCCGATTTCCAGCTCAAATCGACTTTATATTTTATAAATCCTTTATTTTAATGTAGTAAACTGTTTTTTTATGGTGTTGACTCCAAAATAGCTAAGGTTTTGAGAGCAAGGAAAATCTCAAAATTTCTTCAAATTTGTACGTTTTAAATTTTTTCTGAGACTCAATATTACAAACAAATACGTTTGAAGCAACTTTTTTCGTAATAATTGAAGTATTTCAAACCTAAAAAATGCAGTTTGGAAGCTAAATAATTTATCTAAAAATTTTGACCAATATTTCGAAGTTAGTCGTTTTTTACCTTTTTTTCGAAACTTCGAACCCACGGGGCCTATTATATTTATAACTTTAGAATTTTTTAATTATTTTTCCGTTAATCAGCATGACGATAAGCAACTTTTGCGACCGGTTTGAAGTTGATACTCAAAAATTTAGTTTTTTCGAACCACCCTAATAAATATACAGGTATGTTCATTTCTTTTAATGAAATAAGATTTTATTTAAAGAATCCAGTTATTGTCTCTTTCTTATCTATTTCTGCAATCGGTATATAGTCCTATAATTCACCGTGGCGTAAATCCTGTAATTAATAATTCCCTTTGTTGACCAACACGCGCAACTAAGTAAATTTAATTTAAATGTTTAAAAAAGCCATCAAACATATGAAATAAACAATGTTCATCAAAAAACACGTGCACATTATTAAAATAAATAATGAAATGATTTGAATTTATTACATTTAAATTCGATTGAAAAGCAATAGCCCTCTTGAAGCTCTAGTGCGACGATAATTCAAAACGTAACCTAACCTTGATTGAGAAGCACGGTTACGCTATCGCTATCAGCATCGTTTATTTTGAAAACTATGCTAGTATGCACAAAGTAAACTTTCTCTTTAATAAATAATACTCTTTTGTTGATTTTAAAGAATCAACGTGTGATTATGGATGTAAGCCGCAGATCACCTGCTTCGATTCGATTCAGAAGTTACATACGCTATTGCCAGTGCTCTTTGTTTTGAAACGTTTGCACTAAGAAAAACACAATTTCCAATTAAATGCAAACTTTCTAAGGAATTCAAGATTAATCAATTGCAAATGTCCGCAGAACGCTATTTTAGTGTTTATTTAGAACTAACTGCAAAGTGATATCTCATTTTCGGTAGGGGTTTGGGAGTCGAGTCGGTTAGGCACTCGCCTAGCATGCGAAAGGTCCCAGGTTCGGGTCCGGGCATCGCCAAAATAGCTGACGACCTATAAACGGCCCGTGCAGCCAAAAATGTCCGACGAATAATACCCCGTGTAAGGAGGTGCACGTTAAATATCCTTCAAAGCCCTAACACTGCGTACAATGTCGCCCTTAACGGTTGCGTTGGGTGCCTATTCAGGTGTCGGCTCGTCACTTGACTGTGGTTCTAAAATATGACGCCTATCGCCAATAGCCTCGTGCAGCTCTAGTGCGACTATAATTCAAACCTAACCTAGCCTCATTTTCGGCTCACCGTCTACATGTCGGTGATACTAAAAAGGAATGGTTATTAGCTTGTACTAGAATACTAATTATAAAATTGTATTTTATTACTATGTATATAAATACTATTAAATTGCATTAAAATTATTATTTAATATTAAATACTATTATAAAATTGCGTTTTTAACTCTGATATTAAACACGGTGCAGATACTATAGGAAAACTTGATCGGAAAAAAAGCCTAAAAATTGACAAATTGCTTAATTTTAGAAGGCTCAAAAAGATGTCTGGTTAAGGGGTCATAGGAGTCTTAAAAATGTGCAAAGAAGGTACTACAAAACATAGTTTGATCTTTCATGTCATTTTTGAACTACTCAATGTATAAGTGTAATTTTTTATATGTAATTCTACAAGATTTATTTATTATAAAACAAGTTTTAAAATTTATGAAAATTTAGCCAAAACTAAAATAAATGATATTAAACATGAAGCTATTTGAACACATTGTGATTAGGCTTGCGCGGCAAATTGTGAGGTCAAAATTGAAAAAATGACCAAGAAAATGACTTTATATTGTACAAATATGTACAAACAAAGACTTATACCTAAATTCTCAGCTCAATTTTAATTAGAAATTATTTTAAGAACTTTTTTTCTAAAAAAATTAATAAAAATTTTAAAATTTTGATTTTAAAGTTTCTTAAAAATAATTTCTAATTAAAATTGAGCTGAGAATTTAGGTATAAGTCTTTGTTTGTACATATTTGTACAATATAAAGTCATTTTCTTGGTCATTTTTTCAATTTGGACCTCGCAATTTGCCGCGCAAGCCTAATCACAATGTGTTCAAATAGCTTCATGTTTAATATCATTTGTTTTAGTTTTGGCTAAATTTTAATAAATTTTAAAACTTGTTTTATAATAAATAAATCTTGTAGAATTACCTATAAAAAAATTACACTTATACAATGAGTAGTTCAAAAATGACATGAAAGATCAAACTATGTTTTGTAGTACCTTCTTTGCACATTTTTAAGACTCCTGTGACCCCTTAACGCCTGATTACCAGTTGCTTTTTTACATTAGATCTATTCACTCAAAGTTGGATTTATATATATATTAATATATTATTTTTTTAGGTGCTTGTTTATCATAAATCTCCAAAGAGGGTCGAAAGTTCAAAAAAAAAAAAAAAAAAACTAAATCCTGCACAAATTTTTAAATTAGTTGAGGATTTGAAAAACCATAAAAGTCTTTTTCAATTATGAAAGAAAAATAAAACATGATTATATTCTGTAATTCTTTTGTTATTCATATCTTGTTAAATTTGTTAAATTGTATCAGTGGTGTATCCGGGGGGGGGGGGGGGGGGGGGGAGGGGGTAACTCTCGCCCGCATATGCTAAAAAAATGTGTTTTTTTTACTATCAGAGACTATACAAATTCAAGTATGTGTAGTGCAAATGCAGACGCTTAAAAAATTATTGTTTTCGACTACAAAGGTTACTGTCTTAAAGAGTCTATCTGTTAAAGACACCCGACTTATTTCCCCTACCTGTGATTTTGCCCTGGATATGCTACTGAAAAGTACAATACCATTTGTGTAGCCCTAGGACAATCCAAAATACATACATTATTAAAAAATATGACAGAAAAATTATCAAAATTAGAAAACAATTTAAAACTTTTCTGCAATATTAAAATTGTTTAAAAAATATAAAGAGTGGTAATTTTTCAATTTCAAAGATGTGAACAATGTCATTTTTATTCAGATAATATAACAAATATGATGAGAAAATGTCATGGGAATAGAATGTATTAGTTTTGAAAATTATTTAAGGTTAAAGTATGAAGACATTATTTGCTTACGTTTTATATAACAAACAGGATGCATGTTTAAATTTCCCTATGATTATATTTATTACACCATATATAAATGGATATATTTAGAATGATCGATGGTTAAATAGCATATAGAAACAAAATTGACGAGAAAAAAGCAAAAATGTCTTGGAATTAACTGGAAAATACTATGTAAATTTTCTGAATTTAAGAGTAAATGCCAATTAGAAATTCATGAAACTAACAGAAAAATTCTTAAATGGAAAATCCTGAAATTAACAGAAAAATTCCGAAATGGAAGATCCTGAAATTAACGGAGAAATTCCGAAATGAAAGATCCTGAAATTAATGGAGAAATTCCGAAATGAAAGATCCTGAAATTAACGGAGAAATTCCGAAATGAAAGATCCTGAAATTAACGGAGAATTTCCGAAATGGAAGATCCCGAAATTAACGGAGAAATTCCGAAATGGAAGATCCTGAAATTAACGGAAAAGATCCGAAATGGAAGTACCTGAAAATAACGGGAAAATTCCAAAACGGAAGATCCTGAAATTAACGGAAAAATCCCGGCAACTTGCTGCCAGTAGTTTTTCCGTTAATTCACAGATTTTTTTTAACAGTGCAGTTTCGAAATCACAACTTTAGCAAAAGATTATTTTTGTTATGTGACTCCATTTTCACAAGGTATGAGACTCATCATAACATCAATTTAAACAAAATCAATTATACGAAAATAATTCCGACTGTTTAATTATTAATAGATAAAGTTTTAAATAATCTTGCCATCTGCTGTATATTTTTAGTACTTGAAAAAAGTTCTAAGATATAGAACTAAATAACTGGATAACATTTTCGTTTTGAATTTGTTTCATTTCGATGTTATGTTGATTCCCATACCCGGGGGAAAAGACCTAACATGGCACTGTTATACTTCTGTGGTAGTTGTGACTCCCAAACTACTGCTTTAACTTGGTCGGAATGACAGTCCCTCTTAAATGTATGATACTTGCCATCAGTATTCAGACAAGTGAAGTTATCGCTGCTCATATTGCGGTCGTTCGGGCATGCGCAGGAGAAGGTGTGGCCAGATGTGGGCAGGCAGAGGTGGGAACACCCTCCATTGTCGTCACCGCACACGTTGTAGCCTTGGAAGAAAATTGCAAAAGATCAAATTTGTTTAGCAGAAAAATATTGTTTAATTTCACAAGTTTACTCAATTTGCACACAAAAAATTAACCACTTGCATCGAAGTTAAAAAGTAGTAAGAATAAGTAATTTCTCGGCTTTTGTAAGGGCCGTTTGTAACGTACACTGTTAAAAAAAACCTGAATTTTACGTACATATTTCTGTGATTATTTTCGGGAATTTACGGAAAGATTGCGTTTCTTTCACAAACAGACGGTTTGTCTGAAATACACAGCTTGTTTCCGTTTTCCTTAAACGCTTGACAAGTGAAAACGGAAAAACACCGTATTTCTGATTGCAGAATTTCACTTAAGACCCGTATGAACGTAAATTCTCCATATAACCTCGCACCCAACAGCTTTTAGCCTCGACACATCCGCCGACCGACTCAGCCACCTTGTTTTTTGTTTGTTGTTTTGTTTTGACCACATCTGAAGCAAGCAAGAAAGATAAATATACAGGTATGTTCATTTCGTTTAATAAAATAAGATTTTTTTAATGTTTATATTTTCTATCTTCCTTTTCTATCTATAGAATCCAGTTATTGTCTCTTTCTTATTTGTTTCTGTAATAACTATAGTCCTATAATTGACCGTGAGGTGACTCCAGAAATTAATAATTCCGTTTGTTTACCAACACGCGCAACTGAGTCAATTTGATTTAAATGTTTAAAAAAACTGTCAAATATATAAAATAAACAAAGTTCACAAACAAACAAGTGCACATTATTAAAAAAAATAATGAAATGACTTGAAATTATTACATTTAAATTCGATTGAAAAGCTATAGCCCTCGTGTAGCTTTAGTGCGACGATAATTCAAAACCTAACCTCGATTGAAAAGCACGGTTACGCTAACGCTATAAGCATGGTTTATTTTAAAAACTATGCAAGAGTATACATAACGCAAACTTTTTCTTTATAAAATAATAAACTTTTGTTGATTTTAATGAATCAATTAGTGATTACGGATGTATGCAAATCACATATTTTGATTCGATTCAGAAGTTACATACACTATTGCCAATGCTCTTTGTTTTGAAAAGTCTGCACACACAATTTCCGATGCAAACTTTCCAACACATTCAAAATTTAGGAATTGCAAGTGTCCGCAAAACGCTATTTTAGTGTTTATTTAGATAAAGCTGCTAAGTGATATCTCATTTTCGGCTCAACGTCTATAGCTTCATGTCGGTGATATTCAAAAGCAATAGTTATTAGCTTTTACTAGAATACTAATTATAAAATTGTATTTTATTACTAAAATACTATTAAATTGCATTAAAGTTATTATTTTATACTAAATACTATTATAAAATTGTATTTTTAGTAATGATATACATTATTCAAGAACACTTCTGTTTTGTTTCTACTATTAAAAAAATATTTTCAGTGTATTCTCAAAACTGTATTGAGATATATGGATAAATCAATTAATTAAAGGTACTGTAAGATTCATGCTTTGTCTGCCCCCTCCACCTCTTCACAAAAAGAGAAAAAGCGTTTTTAACTCTGATATTAAATTATTACGGTCATACTATGGAAAACTTGCTCGAAAAAAAAAAAAAAGCCTAAAATTGACAAATTGTTTAATTTTAGAAGGACTTAAGAAGGGAATTTGCCTGGTTTACGCCTGATTAACAGTTGCTTCTATACATTAGATTTATTCATTTAAAATTGGATTTATATATATTAATATATTATTTTTTTAGGTGCTTGTTTATCATAAATCTCCAAAGAGGGGTCAAAAGTTCGGAAAAAGAAGAAAACTAAATCTGTAGTTCCTGCATAAATTTTTAAATTAGTTGAGAATTTGAGAACCATATCAGTCTTTTTCAATTGTGAAAGAAAAATAAAACCTGATTGTATTCTGTAATTCTTTGGTTATTCATATCTTGTTAAATTGTATCAGTGGTGTATCCAGGGGGGGAGGGATAATTCTCGTACCCATGTACTAAAACATGTTGTTGTTGTTTTACTATCAGAGACTATACAAATTTATGTATGTATAGTACAAATGCAGACACTTAATGATTTATTGTTTTTGACAACAAATTTTAATGTCTTAAAGAGTCTCTCTATTAAGGCTTGTTAAACCCCTAAGACACCTGACTCATTATCCCCTACCCATGATTTTGCCCTGGATATGCTACTGAAAAGTACAATACCATTTGTGTAGCCACAGAACAACACCAAATATATACATTATAAAAAATATATCAGAAAAATTATCAAAATTGAAAATATTATTAACATTTTTCTGCCATATTAAAATTGTTTTAAACATATGAAGAGTGGTAATTTCTTAATTTCAAAAATGTGAACAATTTCCTTTTTATTCAGATTATATACCAAATATGGTTTTAAAAATATTAAAGGATTAGATTGTATTAGTTTTGAATAGATTTAAGGTTTAAGTATGAAGACATTATTTGCTTACGTTTTATATAACAAACAGGATGCATGTTTAATTTCCCTGTTTCTCCTGTTAAATTTCCCTATGGTAATATTTATAACAATGTATATAAATGGATATATTTAGAATGATTGATGGTTAAATAGTATATAGAAACAAAATTGACAAGAAAAAAGCAAAAATGTCTTGGAATTAACTAGTAACTTGGAGTAACTTAGAAAATATACTCTGTAAGTTTTCTGAATTTAGAGAGAAATGCAAATTAGAAATTCATGAAATTAACAAAGAAACAGCTAAATAAAAATTCCTGAAATTAACAGAATATTTCTAAAACGGTAAATCCTGAAATTAACGGAGAAATTCCAAAATGGAAGATCCTGAAATTAACGGAGAAATTCCGAAATTTAAGATCCTGAAATTAACGGAAAAATTCCAAAATAGAAGACCCTGAAATTAACGGAAGAATTCCGAAATGGAAGTTCCTGAAAATAACGGAAAAATTCCAAAATGGAAGATCCTGATATTAACGGAAAAATCCCGGCAACTTGCTGCCAGTAGTTTTTCCGTTAATTCAAGGAATTTTTTTTAACAGTGTATCTAAGAGCAAAAAAATAACTTAAAAGCTCATTTACTTGTTTTCACCTTAAGTCACTCATCATGTTCGTTCATTAAGTTACCTATCAAGTTGTAGTGAATGGAATTGGAATACGTTTCGCCAAATTCAAGTATTTTCGTTGTTTGGCAGCAGAACAAATCGAGACTAGACCTTTATTTCGAACCGAGAACAATGGCACTTTTAAATCTGAGTGCAGCCTTATTCTGTTTTGAAAATGAAGCACAAATATGGCTACCCATTGTATTCAATCCTATTCCTTACTTACCCAAACATACTCAATTTCATACAATATGACTCGTTAATAATAGCTCTAGGTTTTCACTGGAGTATTTTTCTAAGTTATTAAAGGTTCTCACTCGAGATGAGTTCTTGTCTTTAATTAGGAGGTTCGTATCCCACCTACTTCCAAAAATTTGAAACTCCATTTTATAAACAATATCGAAACAAGAGCGTACTCAAAAATGAGCACATATAGAATCAATTTTTAAATCATTTTTGAAACATGGACACGTTAAAAAATGAACAGTAGGTGTCTTCTTCTGTGCAGTGGAACTCTAATTATGCAAAGTGGGGCTGATTATCCGAATATCCGAAGGAATTTCTACCCGGTATACCTGTTTCTGTTCGTCGTTGTTGAATGTCATGATTTGCAATCTGTATGTAGCAACCAAAAATATTACTAGTAATGACTTCCAACAGAGACGAACAGTAACAGGTTAGGCTAGTACAAAAGTTTATAATTGGAAACTTTTATACTAATTGTAACCAAAAAGCTTTAACAAAAAGCTCTAACTCCATTTGTAAACGACGCCGTAAAATTTGGATTTGGTTGAGTTGAGAAGGCCGAAAGTAGAACTGCATGATGAAATAGTTGATCAATACAGTGGATAAAAATAAAAATGTATCTCTTCAGATCAACACCAGTTATCCCAATTACTGAATCAGAATCCGATTATCCGAATGAGGTTAGGTCAAAATTACTTCGGATAATTGGAGTCCTACTGCATATGAATCTTACTGCATCCGAAACGAGTATATGCGAACGAGTATCCGAACTTGAGTGCAATTAATTTAGAATCAGTGCGACAAAGCGACGCGAAGCATAGATTAGAGGGTTTCTTTACTCATTTTTGAAAATGTTTTTGCAGTGTGGAGAATGCGTTTTTTGCAGTTAGCTCTCATTTGTAGAAATCAAGGTGCTCACCTTCCAACTGCTTGGAAGGGTGGAAAACCTTCACGCTCCAAAGGGTTTCCATCCCATCGAATACTTTGGTCAAGCCACTTCCGTCTACTTTGGATGCTTTATAGACGGCCTGGTGTCCAGTTTCACGGGTAACAAAATAAACATGTTGCTGAAAAGAAATAAAGTACAATCCACACTGTTATCCTGACATCGACAGCCATTGTTGATATTATTTTGATGAACAAGGACGCCTTTGATATAACAATTAATGAGGGTGTGAGGTAGAGCCAGGAAATAGGGTACTTGAATATATCGCTAAAATACCTTCAAATATTCAATGAATTATAGGGTAGACTATCCAGTGAATAAACGTTTAAGGCGCTGCGTTCGCCAGTGAATAAGCACCAGGACTTAATGACCAGGGCAACCAACCATGTGTCAGATAGCTTCCTACTACATGGGAAGAAGTCAGTGTTGCCAATTCATCTAATGGAATGATTTTCAATCCTTATTTTTTAATTATATTAACCAAATGTTCATTCCCTGGGGCCAGAAAGTGGATGGTTCAAATTTGCTTAAAGTAGATTCCAAAACGGTGTCTCAAAGTTTGTTTATTGTTGTGACGTCAAAAATACCACGTGACATACACAAAGCGTTTTCGGGCGAAATTTTTCATCCTAAATTTAAAAATCATTTTTCTCCCTATTTATCGGGTATTTGAAAAAAAAATTGGGGGTAAAATATTTTTGACATAAGAACAATGTAGGCCAATATTTTTTTTTTAGCCAAACACCCTATTTATGAGGAAACAAGTCGCAACTTGATCCCTACTTACCGCGGGGCAACGACTTTTAAAAACCTAACACGTTGGCATCAACATTTTGACAAATATATTTTTTGCTTAATAAACTACTCTTTACCGAGGTAGATATTGGTTTACAATAAACTTAACCACTAGGAAAAAAGCGAGCCTTCATCTCTAACTCAAGCACTATGTACCAATATCCTCGAGAAGAAGACAATCTCTGATCAAGCACACAACTGGGGCATTCTGCAATGGGGCGCTATTTTAAAATGAAAGCGACAGATAAACAAACGTAGGCTGCAACTTTAATTCGGAATACAGACACTTTCATTTTCAAGAAATAAGTTCAATGATGTATCTCGCATTAAATTTCCACTAAAAACAAAGTTTATAACCCTTTCAGTCCTAATGACAATTTGGCATCATCATTTAAATTTTTTTTCCTGATAGTCTATAGCCATTTATGATATCAAAAAGCACATCATTCGATTCTTCAAACTTTTTTCTATTGGAAAATATTTTTTATTAATCCCAATTGATGTTAGTCCTATTATTTTTTAAATTATGATCAGAACGATGATGATGCAAATGGCATCACTGAGACTGGAAGGGAATAAAGAACGGTACATATCTTTTGAACAATTTCTTAAGGTAGGCGAATACCCAAAATTTCAAAAATTTCTAAAATTTTACTATTGCTTAATCTTTTCCAAAATTGGCATAGTGATTTCAAATACAATGAATAATACTATTTAGGCTTTTGCTTTTATTTAAATATAATTTATTTATTTTAAACGGTGTTTTTCTACTAAAAAAGAGGTTTACGCCAACAAGTCTACCATATTGAATTTTCATCCTGTGAACATTTATTATGTGTTAAATTCTTCGTTTTGAACTGATACACGCAATGACCCTCTAGAGTTACATACAAATTACAAGAAAAAAAGTTATTAAGAAAAATTCTATAAATTAACCACACAAAAAAGATTTTTTCGATTAACTTACACTTGGAATTTTTTTTTAAAAAACTTGTATACTTACACAAGATGTTAGAGGTTCATGGCGCAGATATATATTGAAATAGCATCCGTGAAAAATTTCAGGTAAATTAATGTAACACTTTTTATGCTAGAAGTGTTGGCGTAAACCCCTTTTTTTAGTTGAAAAACACCGTTTAAAATAAATCAATTATATTTAAATAAAAATATTGCCCAAAAAGAATTGTTCATTATATTTGAAATCACTATGCCAAATTTGGAAAAGATTAAAGTAACAGTAAAAATTTTAGAATTTTGGGTATTCACCTACCTCAAATCTAAGGTTTCTGCCTATTTCTGCTTATACTTTTCATATTTAGATATTTTCAGAAAAAGGTTATTAATATGCAACTTGAGTATGATAAAACGGTTAATAGAAGAATATATTACTGTTCTCCGTTAATTTTTGGCATCTCAAATGTTAAGAATGTGGACCACTTTAAAAACAAGCAAGGAACCTGAAGGAGGCAGTGTTGTTAATGCGGTTTAGATAAAAATGAAAATATTTACAACAATTTAAAAAAATTATTTTTGAAATTTGCTATTTTTGTTAAAGATTCGTCAATTTTTTAATGCCCTCATGACAACGAAAACATTTGTTAAGGTAATTTCAAGCTATTGCCTGCTCTGAAGTTATTTGAAAATCCCTTGGGATAATAAAAAAGGATTTTTTTAAAGAATATATAAGTGCGATTTTATAATTATCAATAAATTCAAATATGCAATAAAAATGTAGAAGTTATAAAAAAAGTTAATTACAGTTTTAAAATCAACTTAACAAAAAAGTTGTTACAGTTTTAAAAACAACAACCAAAATACCTATATGAAAAAGTCATTGCTTGATGAATCTCCATGGATAACCCTGTAGTCACTTACCCCATAAATGTCAATTGAAATTGGCCCTTTAAGCTTCGTGATAAGATTCCTCCTGTGGTTGCCATCAAATTTGGCCGAAGACAGGTACTGATTAGTGTAATCCACCCAAAAGATTCTTCGACTTCCCAAGTCTACAAAAAAAGTTAATAATGCTTAATATGTTTGGAAGAACAAGTTTATTTCAGAAGACGGTTTAAAAATAATTCCAATGTGACTAATTGTGATAAACTATAAATAATACAATGTTTCTTAATGGTCATCATAATTTATCAATTTTGATGCATTCGTTTGGGATTTTTTAAGGTTGTTAATGGTACAAACTTCTTCGTGAAAAAAAAAATAACGTTTTAAATACCAATAAAAATTAAGCTTTAACATCGCCATTTCATACTGTAAAATCAACCACTATAAGATGAGAAAATTCAAAATGATTATTTTCATATATTATTCCTTTTAAATGTCAATAATTCCTTTAAGACAGTAACAATAGAATATTAGAAAGGAATAGTTGTTCAGATGGCTGACCGTCATGGTAACTGTCTGCTCACTGTACTGGGTGCGGGTTCGATTCCTGCGTTCGCCCTGGGTGCAATTTCTCTCTCTGCGTGCCAGTAAAAGTTATGTAAACAGACTTGTCTGATTTAGGGGAGAGTGTTGTACCTTGGGACTCTTGTACCTTGGGACACTGACAATTTCTAAGAATCTATTGGCAATATTCATACATTGTTTATTTCTTATAGTAGTCTTAATCAACAGACATCATCTAAATAAAATTTAACACGAGCATCATTGAATTGATGAATTGGTGACAAAAAATAATATTTCATTACCCCAAAGTAAATATTTTTCTCATTGTAATATAATTTTTTGCCTTTGTACTTTTGCAAAAAAGTCAACTGCATTTTATTTTCTTCATAAAAGAGAAGATTTTAAAATATCTTGGTTATGAGAAAATAATGATAATGCATTTAGATTGGCCAATATCTTGCTTTTATTTAAACCATGTAGTGTGTTGTACCTTGGGACAGTAAATCATATTGTATCATCATATAATGTTAAATAATTTGGACTTGCAATTTTGCTGTATAATTTAAATTATTCTTGAATTATGAAGTTTTATTTGTGTATTTCCTTGAAAAAACAATAAAGTTTGTTTCCTGACACAAATTGGTTCAAGTGCATGACTATTGACTGAATTATAAAGTATGTCCTAATGTACAGCTGGGGAAAAAAACGCTCCACCCCACGTTTCTCAGCTGCTATTGGACAAGGAACTTTGTGAAAGGTGTCATTTTTCAGGAAATAGTGTAAGCAACTGAGAACTGGCAACAAAAATTGTATAAGGGGTCGTATACATATAAAAATGTGTACCAACTTTGAAAATTCCAATGGCAACACCCAATTTTTTTTACATAAAAATGTTCAGCACCTTCAAAATACCCCATGTGTAAAAAAGAATTATTTACTTTGCATCATTTGCTAAGCTATAAGCATTCAAAGTTGAACGCCCATAATGTTAAAAAAATTTCATAAACTTTTATTCATATCTCCACAAATAAAAGGAATTAAAGAAAGTTTTTTCTTTCATCAAAACAAATCACACAAGTTTTTTCATCTATTTTTCAGTTTTAATAATTTTTTATTTAAATTTAAATAATAAAAAATAAAACATGAATAGCAACCGCAATTTTTTTTTACAAAAATCTATAAAGTAGATCAAGTAGAACCAAAATCCCAAATTTTTTAATTCAAAAACAATTATTTGCTGAGTTATTGTAAAAAAACTGAAAAAGACGAATTTTAGGGATCGTGTAAAAAATTACTTGGCGAATTCGATCCTAACTTGCATTATTGTTTGGTGATTGAAAAGCATTTGTTGATAAATGTTTATTCAAATTATTGATGTCGGAAAAAAATCTAAAAATCTTTTCTTATTTCAAGTGCATGCAATGTATTTTGTTTGTCGAATTAACTTTAAATTATATCGATTACTATCGATTGTATGCTAAAATATAATTGGAATTTGGTTTTCATCACATTTTATAGTTACCACATTGCTTATTTAAAATTAATAGTGCCCACTTTCTTTGATTATAAATCATTGCCCAATCATTCTGAATAATTTTATTTTGCTTTCCTTAAAGGGTCACAGGAGTCTTAAAAATGTGCAAAGAAGATACTACAAAGCATAGTTTGATCTTTCATGTCATTTTTTAACTACAAATATTGTTACCACATTAAACATTGTTACTCAATAAATGAGTAATTTTTTTATATGTAATTCTACAGGATTTTTTTATTATAAAACAAATTTTAAAATTTATGAAACTTTAGCCAAAACTGAAATAAATTATATTAAACATAAAGCTATTTTAACACATTGTGATTAGGCTTGTGCGGCAAATTGTGAGGTCAAAATTGAAAAAATGACCAAGAAAATGACTTTATATTGTACAAATATGTACAAACAAAGACTTATACCTAAATTCTCAGCTCAATTTTAATTAGAAATTATTTTAAGAACTTTTTCTAAAAAAATTAATAAAATTTAAAATTTTGATTTGAAATTTTTTAAAAAATAATTTCTAGTTATTATTGAGCTGAGAATTTAGGTATAAGTCTTTTTTTGTACATATTTGTACAATATAAAGTCATTTTCCTGGTCATTTTTTCAATTTTGATCTTACAATATGCCGCGCAAGCCTAATCCCAAATGTGTTCAAATAGCTTTATGTTAAATATAATTTATTTTTGTTTCGGCTAAAGTTTCATAAATTTTAACATTTGTTTTATATTAAATAAATCATGTGGTTAATTGGTCTAAGGAGTCTTAAAAATGTGCAAATAAGGAACTACAAAGTATAGTTTGATCTCTCATGTAATTTTTTAACTACTCCATATACAAGTATAATTTTTTTATATGTAATTGTACAAGATTTATTTATTGTAAAACAAATTTTAAAATTTATGAAACTTTAGTAAAAACTAAAATAAATGATATTAAACATAAAGCTATTTTAACACATTGTGATTAGGGTTGCGCGGCAAATTTTGAGGTCAAAATTGAAAAAATGACCAAGAAAATGACTTTATATTGTACAAATATGTACAAACTAGGACTTATACCTAAATTCTCAGCTCAATTTTAATTAGAAATTATTTAAAAATAAATTTAAAATCAAAATTAAAAAAAAATTATTAATTTTTTTAGAAAAAAGTTCTTAAAATAATTTCTAATTAAAATTGAGCTGAGAATTTAGGTATAAGTCCTAGTTTGTACATATTTGTACAATATAAAGTCATTTTCTTGGTCATTTTTTCAATTTTGACCTCAAAATTTGCCGCGCAACCCTAATCACAATGTGTTAAAATAGCTTTATGTTTAATATCATTTATTTTAGTTTTGGCTAAAGTTTCATAAATTTTAAAATGTGTTTTATAATAAGTAAATCTTGTAGAATTACATATAAAAAAATTATACTTGTATATTGAGTAGTTAAAAAATTACATGAGAGATCAAACTATACTTTGTAGTTCCTTCTTTGCACATTTTTAAGACTCCTTAGACCCCTTAAGTCCCAGTGAGGCCATTTGGCATCATCATGTTTCTGAACATAATTAAATAATAATAATAATAGGGCTGACATCTATTGTGAATTAATAAAAAATATTTTCCTATTTGAAAAAAGATTGAAGAATCGAATGATGTGCTTTTAGATATCATAAATGGTTATAAACAATCAAAAATAATTTTCGAAAATTATTATGCAAATTTGTCATTGGGACTGAAAGGGTTAAAAAACTATTTTTAAATAAATGTGCCAGCGAGAGTGTCAATAAAAATTTACAAGGATTCTTTGTTTACTTTAAAAAAAGTTAATGTCTATAAACATAAAAGTTTCAGAAAAACATTTGGTGCCTGCAAATCAATCAACACTGAATTGAATATTATGTTGTTATGCTGATTCCTGCTGCCTAACAGAGCTGGACTAGAACTATGATTATGGCACCCTTTACTTAGAACAAACTTACCTATGGCCAGGCTGTAAACATAATATATGTCCTCCTTGACAATTACCTTCCTGTTCGTTCCGTCCATATTGCAACGTTCAATTTTCTTAGTGACTCCCCAGGCAGACCAAAACATAAACCTATTGAAATACGCATAAAAAGAAACAAAATTATGCCAAAAAATATTATATTTGTTAGGCCGACAAGTCTTATATCTGGTCAAACCCTGCACGTAGTCTTGAAGTTTAATATTGTTTTAGAGTTTTAAAGGTGTAAAATATCAATCCGGTATGAAGTGTTATTACGATTCAAGATGTCATCTTTCCCCATATCAGATGGGGAATGGCAATACCTATTTAATGCTGCTTATTGCTTGCATCTTGTCTGATGACAGAGCTTCAAAACAGTTATGTACGCCTCGTTATTTCAAGTTTAGAAAAAGTGACAAGGTGGCTTTTTGAATATTGTAGGAAAGATGTCATCTTGGTAGCAAAACCTCTGACAGTGGAACCGGGGGCAAAAAATTCTAGATGGTTTGAGATTTTGTTTTCACCTTCAAAATATACAATTTTAGGAAATGAAATCGAAGAAAAAAAGCCATTTCCTAGAATTAGTGGAAAGGCATAAAAATATAAAAGCCACACAAAAATATACAATGCAAGCATCTTGCAGATCCCTTTAGATATATGTAGAGTAGTTTCAGATACCCTTCAAAACGTGTAAAAACCACAATATATACATTTTTGTATTTTCCATCCCATGCAATACTTTCATAACCTTATATTTCATAATAATTAAAAGTAAAAAGAAAGTAGACTGAAAAGAGAAGGGGGGGGGGGATAGCATGCGTCGTGAATACGTTTATCTAATAGCTGTTACAAACATATACCAATGGTTTAGTGTTTATCTTCCACACTTCGTTTATAATGCAAAAAGTGGAAGGTATTATAATCATTCAGTCCATCTGCCTATCCGTCAGTCTGCCGACCACTTCCACAGCCCAAACTAAAAATGCTACAGACAAGAGTGATAAGTCACAAAATACAGCTCTTCGAAATGAAAGATAAAAATCAAATAATAGAAAAACAATGAAAATCTTAGAAGAAAATTCTAATTCGCAGTGCTTTAATTATTATAAAAGATAAAGTAAAATTTAATACCCATTTGAAAAGCATAAGAAACCCTCTTTATTAGAATTAAATCAATATTGCCAATATCAACAATCACTCGAGAAACTTTAATTCTTTGAATTGAGCGAAATTTATTTTTGAGACATCATTCGCAGTTTGAAATGATGTCAGATATGTTTCACTAAGGGATTCTTTGTGTGTATTCTGATAAAAAAATTTTTGCTTTTATTTAAAAGCGAGGAATATTACATATTTATTCTTTGAAACATAAATTAGTTTGGCAAAGCAATAAAAAATAATTATTACGTTTTCGCAAAAAAAAGCCGAAACTAGCCAAATTGAGCTTGTAATTTGGAATTAATACGGTATAGGCTTCTTTTTTCTCGTTGAACCTTTTTCCTGCTGTGCGGAAGCTGGTTAAAAGGGATTGTTAGTCCAACAGCATTTGGCCACACTCTTTTAAAATTTTATCAATCAATAATTAAGGAACCGAATGTTATTTTTTTCGTTTTTTTTTTAATTGATGCAATGATGGCTCCCATACCTGGTGAATGTTGTATAACATGACAAAGCAATTCTTTTGCAAAAGTTTTGATATCAATACTAATGCATTAGCTGTATGCGACTGTCAGTCCCTCTTAAGTGACATATTCTGTTACAAACCTAGTTGATTAATAATACTTGCCCTTCAGCCGGGTTGAGGACAATGCCATAGGGCCCTATGTCTCCCTCCTTGAGGACAGTTCTCTCCATGGATCCGTCTAACCTGGACACACCAATTGCGTTATTTGCATATTCCGTCCAGTAGAGGAGGTTGTGTATCCAGTCCACAGCGAGGCGTCGGGTGTAATTACCTGTTCTAAGAACAGAGGGGCGAGCTCCCTCCTGCCACAGCGGGGCTCTAGTAAGACAGGAAATCAAGGATTAATAGGAAAAGCCTGAGAGAAAAGAAAAATTTGCTTCATAATCTTGTAATTTATTATTATCTTAGTTTGAATCAGCAGTTAACTAAGGGGGAAAGACTTAACTGGACAGCCGTTCTCCAAAGTAAATAGAATATTTTATTATTTATTTAGCATTTTTCATTTGATTTTTTTTTTGTAATAATATTGCATACAGCCGGAGAAATGTGGTTGAAGAAATAATCATTTCATTTTGGATTAGCACAAGGGTACTTTTTTTTGAGACCCGCTGTCTCTATTGACTCATTCGCCGTTAAATTGTTTATTAAATATGTGTACAGACTTCCCTCTCTCTATGAAATGCTTTAATATCCGAATGCAATGCACAATCTCCGAGTCGCCGCTAATCATTCATCACCTTCTATATATAACATCTCGTCACTGGACCAAGGTTCCAATTTAAGAGACGTATTTATCTTGTGTGCAGTCGTCGTTAACGTACTTTTTGAAAATCCTCTTTTGTATGGATGGTGGAAACGTGTTCTTTGCTAATTGGTTCCCCAGCGTTCACTTTCTGACCAGAAATCTTTTAACATTTTCCATCACTAACCTATGTCATGCGTATGGCATTTAATTATCTCCTCCATACTATAATTTAGAACAGTATTAAACAAGAGCTGGTTAGTTAAATTAGTTAGAATTAGTCGGTGGAGGCCGAAATTTAGAACCACAGTCAAGTGACTCTATTAAAATAGAAGTACTTAACTCTCTGAGAGGGACGCAAATTACGAGATTTATATAAAAAAATTTAACTACAAACTTAAATTCTTTAACGTTTTTTAAAATATATTTCTGCAGTAGATGGTTATAAATGGCACCTCCATGCTTCAAATTTTAAAATTTAATAAATTATCACCATTATATATTTTTCTTTATAAAAATTATGTGTGTTGCTGGAAAGCATGACAAAAAGAAAACGGGTATAAGGTAGGCGAATACCCAAATTTCATCAACGTTCTAAAATTTTTACTATTACTTTAATCTTTCAAAATTTGGCATAGTGATTTCAAATATAATGAGCAATGCTATTTTGGCAATTTTTTTATTTAAATATAATTGATTTATTTTAATCGGTGTTTTTTTTACTAAAAAAGGGGGTTTACGCTAACAAATCTACCACCTTGAATTTTCCTCCTATAATAAAAATCTTGTGTTAAATTCTCCGTTTTGAATTGATACATGCAATGTCCCTTTAGAGTTACATACAAATTACAAGAAAAGAAGTTATTAAGAAAAATGTCATGAATTTTGTCAGTCGCTGCCTTCAGTCTTAACCCTCTAATGCATAGTGTTACCGTTCGGTAACAAGTTACATAATCCACTTTATTCTATTAAAGTAGACCTCAATCTCGACAAATTTGTATTTTTTTCATCTATTACATTCCATTCTGAAGTTTTAGTTAATAATAACCCTCATAAATGACAGTAGTAAAAGTGTATTCAAAATTAAAGAGTGAGGTTATTAACTGTTGTGAAATTACGTTTTCTGGCGTAAGTCAAAGTAGAATAATTTTAGTACTAAATACAAATAAATTGTTTTGAAAAATTATATATAGTTAAAAAGGGTTATTTTAAAATATATTTAGTAGTTTTCTAGTCATTATTATCAAAATTGGAATTTTTTAGTTGGTTTTTGTCACATGGAAATTTTTTTTAAAATTGAAATTATTTAAAACCTAATGCAGTTAAATTTTTTTCAGTATTTTTCCCATAATGTATGAGTATTGAAGATACATATATATTTTTTTGGGATGAAAATAAAAAATCATGCATTAGAGGGTTAAGCTTAAAATAACCACAAGAACGACAAACGCAACTTTAAACACAAGGCCGCCATTTTTTATTAAATTCTCCAGTTGAAATTCTAAAACATTAGAAAATATAAATTCACACAGCTTCATGCTCGCGCGGAGCAAGCATTTTTACACAGTAGGAGAGCGTGAAGTAATTAAATATTTTTAAATTCTACCAGAAACCTTACACCTCCCCCACTAGAGTTATATTAAATCAAAATTTAAAATAACTAAACCTAATGCAATACAAAAGTTATGTGCTACGGTTGAGGTTATGAAGAAGAAAAATACTACACAAGAACTAAATACTACACAAATTCAAACATCATAAAATGCCCTCCTTAAAAGTTATCATCATAGGTTTTGTTGTCTCCTGTTCAAAGTCTCGATAAGGCGTCCGCATTTATCAATTTCTGTCCTTTTACATATTTTATTTTAATGTTAAATCGTTGTAGAGACAATGCCCAACGTTGGAGCCTAGGGCTTTGAGGAACAGAGTCCGAAAGAAAAACAAGCGGGTTGTGGTCAGTCATTAAAATTATTTCCGCTCCAAATAATATTGTCTCGAACCGCTTGAGAGCCCATATGATGGCAAAGGCTTCACGTTCGATAGTGGACCACTTCTTTTGACTTTCGTTCAGTTTTTGACTAGCAAATGCTATTGGATGGAGGTTTCCTTCTGCATCAGACTGGCTCACACAGCTTCCCACTGCGTATTGGGAAGCATCAGTGTACAAATAGAAAGGCTTGCACACTTCCGGCACTTTCAGTTGGGATATTGCACCTAGCAGCTCCTTTAGCTGCTGGAAGGCGGCATCCGCTTCTTTATTCCATGGTAGTTCATTGGGAACCCTCTTCTTTGTAAGTTCGGTTAACGGCAACGCAATAGTTGCAAAGTTGGGTATATACTGCCTGTAATAGTTGCAGAACCCTAACGCACTCCGCAGCTGTTTCTTGGTCTTGGGTGTCTGTAGACTGCTTACCCCCTGGATCCTCTCGGGATCCAGTCCATGCTTACCCGACCCAACTAAGTGTCCTAAATACTTCACTTAGGACTTCGCAAAGCTGCACTTCTTTAAGTTAACTGAAAAGTGCAAGTCATTTAGCCTTTTGAAAATGAGCTTCAGATGTTCAATGTGTTCCTTCCAACTATCCGAAAAAATTGCCAGGTCATCTATGTAAGCACACGAAAAGTCGGAGTAATCTCGTATGGTTTCCGATATCGCTCGCTGGTAAGTGGCAGCTGCATTTCTGAGACCGAATGGCATCACCTTCCAACGGTATTGGCCTCTGTGCGTTCTAAAAGCTGTAAGCTCCTTGCTGTTATCATCCATGGGTATCGCCCAGTAGCCTTTTAACATATCTAAGAGAGTTATGAATTTTTTCTTTCCAACCAGAAACGTTAACTCTTCTATATTCTGCATTGGATAGGCGTCTGGAATCGACACGCTGTTCAAACTTCGAAAGTCAATGCATAGCCTCAAAGAACCGTCCTTTTTGTTAACGCATACTATAGGATGTGCAATTTCACTTTGAGTAGGTTCAATTAGATCCAACTTCAATAACTCTTCGATTTGCTCATCGACTTTCCTTTTTAATGCCTCTGGAACTCGGTAAGACTTAGGTTTAATATCTTCTTTAAAACCTTTAATTTGAATGGTGTGCTTCCCAATTTTAGCTCTTCGAATTTCCCCAGAGAATAGATCCTCATTCTCCAAGATTAATTTAATCAATGCACGTCGTTGCTCTTCTGCCAAATGGTTCAATTCTGCTTCCTTCAGAAAACTGTTATCGCTAGATTTCTTGAATATTGGGGTTTCGTAAAGATCTCCAAAATCTTCATCGTCGTCAAACACGATTCCCACGGTCTGGGTTCTAGCTCTGTATTCTCGGAGCTTATTGGCATGTAGAAGCCTCAGGTTGTTCTCTGGCATCCTTACGTAGTACGAATCCGGATGCTTCCGCTTCACGATTTCTACTGGCCCAATCCATCTTGCATATAACTTGTTGGTAGAGTCCGGGACCAAAGCCACCACCAGATCTCCCTCTTTGAATTCTTTGTACCGTTTTCGGAGATTATAATGAGTCACATATCCCTCTTGCTGCTGCTTTGTAATCAGTTCTGCTCGCTGTGTTGCTTCTTCAAGCTTGGTCTTTAGTTCTTGGAGGTATGTGGTGCTAGACTTGCTGAGGCTATAAGGTAAATCCATATTTTCTGCCCATGTAGAACTAAGAATAGCTAGAGGCCCTCTCGGTTCCCTCCCGCACATCAAAAGGAACGGGGGTACTCCGGTAGTAGAATTAGGAACCTCTCTGTACGCCCATAATAGAAAGGGAATATGACGATCCCAATCTCGCTCATGTTCTCGAATTACGTGGTGTAGCATGTTTTTAAAGGTCTGATTCCATCTCTCAACTACCCCATTGCTTTCAGGATGCCCTGGAGTACAAAACCGTGGACAGGCTCCCATTTTCTCCATGAATTCTTTAGTCAAATTTGAAGTGAAGTTTGTGGCGTTATCTAGGACCATTGCTTCAGGTACGCCAGTTCTGCAAAATATCTCCAAAAGTGCTGAACAAGTAGTCTTGGCTGTCAGTGAGGTCAATGGCACTGCCTCTGGCCATCTCGAATGTTGATCTATAAGACAGAGTACATATTTATGTCCTCTAGATGATGCTGGTTCAATCGGCCCAATCAAATCAACATTTACAACTTGAAATGGTAACTCAGGACGAGTTACTGCACTTATAGGTATTTTATCGGTAGCGCGGCACACTTTCCGCATCTGGCAACCATGACAAGAGCTACAATGTTCCTTTATCTCTTTACTCATATTTGGCCAATGAAAGGAAAACTTAATTCTTTCTGCTGTTTTCTTTGCTCCTAAATGGGCGCCAAAGACAGATTCATGCGCAATTTCCAAAACCTCTCTCCGTCTAGTTAGAGGTAATACGAGCTGCTGTACCTGCTGCCCCATAATCTTTTCGTCATGGTGCAATAAACCGCCTACTATTAAAAATCTACCTTTACCTTGTTTTGCTGATTCCCATCCTTTGGTCAACGTTACACACACTCGTTGTTCTTCTCTAAAGATCTCGGCTTCACTTTTAAGAACTTTCCCATTTCCATATTGTTTACTTTTTTCCTCAGCACCTGACTGTTCTTCTTGGTGGTCTACATTATTTGCTTCCTCGTCAATGGAAGCTTCTTTATTCAATTCCGCCATAAAAATCGAGCATCCTGAGGTATAACTTTTGGCCTGATTTGTTAACGCTTTATACGTCTCCATGTCTAGCAAAACGTCGGTATTCAAATCTTTACACGTCGCCACCAAGACTGTCATAGTAGGAGTGATCCGTCCTTCATTGCCTTCTGCTAAACTGATTTTGATTTCTGCTAGATTTGCTTCTTTTGCTTCTCCAAATGCAGGTTTCAACCGAATTCTTCCCTTGACCACATCATTTTGCTCTTGCAACAGGTCCTCTCTAAAAACTGTAATTTCTGTCCCTGAATCCAAAATTGCATTCAATATGTTTTTTCCATACTTAATCTTCACTATATCCATTTGCGCCAACCTTATTTTGTTGTTTGTTTGCTTTGGTTGTATTGTCAATATTTCCCCACTGACTTTTGCCGTGATAACATCTGCATTGGCTTGTGTATCTCCACCAGTATCGCTTCTTTGACCCCCGTTCTGTGGCTCTCTGTCACTGTAGCCTGACCTATGAGAACAATTGCGGGCTAGGTGAGACGTTTGTCCGCATATGAAACATGCTTGTGGTCTTGATCCCCTAAAATCTCCATTTCTATAAGACCCTCGACGAAGCGGCGGTGGGCTGTACCTTCCATTATTACTATCTGAGTTGGCTTTATTACGATATCTGTTTGCAAGATACTGATTCTCTCCATCCCTCAATGATTTTCCCCTGGACTCAAAGTAGATGTCACACTCCTTCCCTAATCTAGAACGTTTAAACCAATTATCTCCTTGCTGAATTCTTATAAACATGGCAGTCTCTGGGTCCAAAGTTTTGAAAAGTTGATCCGAAACAATTAAGTCGTTTACAGTCTGAAAATCTTCCGCCTTTCTTCTTTCACAGTAGTACAGCCACAGAGCGTTTAACCTCGATGCGAATTGCAAAAAAGTTTCATTCACATATCTCCTAGCCTCTGTAAAATTCTGTAAACAAGCTTGTGGGGATGGTTCATATTCTCGTAACACCATCTCCTTAACGGTATCATACTCTTTAATATCATCTCCCTTGAGATAGGTAAGTACACTCAACGCCTTATCGCCCAATAAGTTAATTAAAATTTCTGATCGATAATCTGCTGGCACCATCTTAGTTTCAAACGAGCGTTCTAAAGACTGAAAAAATAACACCCAGTTTTCTGATTTTGTTGGAACGGGCATTGTGAGTATACGAATACTTTTAACTAAACCTTCAATTGAAACTTTATCCCCCTCATTGCTTAGTTTAATAGAACCATCACTCACCCCACCGTTGTCGCCAAACCCCTGTCCTTGATTCAAACGCGCCAACTGCAGTTCATGTTCTCTTTGTTTTTATTTTTCATTCAACCGCGCCAACTCCATTTCATGTTCTCTCTGTTTTTCTTTTTCAGCTGCTTCTCTTTCTTTTGCAGCTGCTTCTCTTTCCTTTTCAGCTGCTTCTCTTTATTTTTCTTTTTCAGCCGCTTCTCTCTTCCTTTCTTTTTCCTTTTTCTCATCTTCCTCTGCAGCTTTTCGGTCTTCAATCGTCGTAATCAGAAATTCTCGCCAAAATTCTGGATCTTCGATATAGCGCTTGCTACCTTCAATTTGTTTCCGCAAGTCTACTAGTTTAGCCACAGCGCTTGGCGATTCACCCATTTCTTCCAATACCAGCCTTAAATCTTCTTTCTTACTTCCTTTAACAGCAAACATTTTGTCTGTATTATTATAACTCGGTTTCCCCGCACAATGTCAGTCGCTGCCTTCAGTCTTAAGCTTAAAATAACCACAAGAACGACAAACGCAACTTTAAACACAAGGCCGCCATTTTTTATTAAATTCTCCAGTTGAAATTCTAAAACATAGAAAATATAAATTCACACAGCTTCATGCTCGCGCGGAGCAAGCATTTTTACACAGTAGGAGAGCGTGAAGTAATTAAATATTTTTAAATTCTACCAGAAACCTTACAAATTTAACTAAAAAAAATTCTTTTTTTGATTAACTTACACTTCAACATTTTTTTAAAAAAAAACTACTATATTTGCACCAGATGTTAGAGGCTTATAGCACAGATATTTATATATATTGAAATAGCATCTGTAAAAAATTTCAGGTAAATTAATGTAAAACTTTTTATACTGGAAGTGTTGGCGTAAACCCTTTTTTTAGGTGAAAACACCGTTTAAAATAAATCAATTATATTTAAATAAAAAAAAATTGCCCAAAAAGCATTGTTCATTATATTTGAAATCTCTTTGCCAAATTTGGAAAAGATTAAAGCAATAGTAATAATTTTAGAATTTTGGGTATTCGCCTACCTTAAACATCTGCATCCCTCGATTCCCTGTTACCTAAATACGTAATGACATTTTTATGGTTGAGCAAGTTTTCCACTGCAACTAAAATGCTAGCAATGCTCTTACACAAGATTTAGTACGCACTTTATTAATTATAGCCTAACACAAAGCCGCATTGTAAACAAATACTTAACAATCAAAGAATTATATTGTTCTACATTTTAGGACGTCTATCCAAACTAATTTAAAACAAAAATAAATTTTCCTTCATATGTTATTTTTAAATAAATTAAGTTTCGCTTGATATATTTGATAACGCAACAGTGATTTAAAAGAAAAAGTAATAATTTCAAGGCATTAAATTAGCGTAGAATAATAGATAGCCTGAAACGATTTAATTCTTAATTTTCCAAATTTTAATGCTATTTCTAATAATAATTTGCCAACAGACAATGGAAGATGTCCGTCCTGACGTAGAGGTGGACGAACATAAACTATGATGGAAAGATCTCTGGGGTCATATTTTTTACCCCCCCCCCTCCCCCCCCAAAAAAAATGTCTGACGGGAAAAAAAACCTATTTTGGAAGGAACAGACGGACATAGCATGTCAACTAAATCTGCTTATACTTTCATTCTTGTAATCCTTTCGAATTAAAAAAAAATGAAGGACTTTAAAAATATTAGAATAAATTAAAATTGAATAGAAAGTAGATAACTAACTGCTTTAAAATTTAAATAGAGTCCCTAATTAATGTTGCAAATTGTAGTTGCTTAAATTAATGTCACCTTTAAATATATATATATATATATAAATTATTTATTCAATAGTAATCTACGTATATAGTCGAAAAACCTTAGTTCTATTTTGTTTCCCTCAATATTATTAGAAATGTTACTGAAAAAAGTTGATCAACGCCAGAACTAAACATTTGGAATTTTAATTCACCAATACAGGTCAAGAAAGCGCCTTTTTATAATTAAAAAAGGCATAATTTAATTAATGTTACTTGTTAATATGGTTGTTGTAATCAGTCCAGAAGAAGAATTGGCTTTTGAGATGATAGTCTACGACTATCGGTTTTGCAATACCGGACATCAAGAGCGAATCCTTGCCGGATGCTAAGCTGAAATTACGAATGTCATCATCGCAGTACAGCAAAAAATCCGAACCATCTGTAGAATATAAAATATAAAGTTAACATAAATATTTTAATACACCTGATGTCTTATTAATATTAAGGGTCCTGTATATGGTAACTGCTATCGTTACTATTCGAAAAACTTTTATACTCATTTCTGGATCAAGGTCAATATTATGAGAAGTGCCATTTGATGATACGATGAAATTAAGTTATAATATTCTCCGCTATTTTAAACATAAAAATATAGCCATATATTGTACCGTCAGTTCTTAAACACAAACTTACTAAAAATTGGTTACTACATTTCGGTAACAAATAAAATTTTTCAAAACGTTACCTGTATTAATAATTTATTAGTTTTATTTTGTTTTGTTGAGTTACCGATATGAGGTACACAAAAGTGCCTGAATTTAAAAAAAATTAAATAAAAAAATATTACATGATTTTTCACCGAAATGTTCTGAAGTTGAAGCATGGAACTATGTAAATTGTCTAAGAGGACGATAAAAAAAAATCGTATCCCTTTTTCTGGAAATGACGTTTTCAGCCTCTTACTCGTTTCGGAAGTACATATAACCGATCTGTCATGTAAACTTTTGACAGGCATATTTCATGTTTCAGTTCGTATTTCGAGCACATTTTTATAAAAATTGTGCAGATCATTGATAAAAGGCATTAAAAGTGAGGCATAAAGTTGTTTTCATTTTAAAATATGTTTGTTACGACAGTATGAAACGAAAAATATATCTTTGAAATTATGCATTGCTAGTTGTGACTCGTTACCCATCTGACTATTGAAAACTTTAAAACCTTTCCCCGTATGAAATAAACACAAAATGTGCTGATTTTGCCAAGGTTTTACGAAAAGAAGCTACTATTTAAAAATGTAGTCTTAGAGAAAAAAAATTACAAATAGTAACATTAAAAATGTCTGTTGGGAGGCAAATTGATGATTTTCAATTGACCACAAAAGAAACGAAACCATCGCGAAATTCTTCTCGAAAATTCTGAACAACTTTATTTCATATGACAAATGACTAATCAGTAATATTTTAAACGATCAATAAGAAATAGTTTTGAAACATGTTCATGATTTTTTTTATATTTTTTTTATTAATGGGCTATCTATCTACTTAAATTTTTGAAAAAACGAAGACTTCATTTGATTCTAATATATTAATATAAGTATTTCATTATGTATAAATAACATTAGCTTTTAAAAAGTACAATTTTGTATTTTTTTTTAAATTCATGAATATATCTTTACACCTGTAAGTATGCTTTATTTTGAGATAATTTGAAAAATCTCAGCTTTAAAATTGTATATAGAGATCTATTTCCATGCAAGACCCTTAGGTTGGACAGAAAAATCAAGAAATGAAGTACATAAAAATGAGCTTTAACTCAATTATGGCATTTTTACTCTTAGCCCGGCAGCACTCGCAAGGGGGTCCATCAGACCCCACGCACATTCATGTTTCGAATTACCTAACTTCTCACTTTTTAAAATGTGTCAAACCCAGAGTAGCTGCCTTCAAGGTCACCCTTTATGGAAAGGAATAATTATCTTTCACATTCTAAAAGCGGTTTCAGTAGAATTGTGGTTTAGGGGTCCGAAAGACCCCATGCGAGTGCCCGCGTTTCTTCATTCTAGTTCAAATTCTACTTGTCCTACAATGAGGAGACGGAATGTATGCGAAAATTGTTAGCAGAAGTTTCTTCGGATGACAAATCCATAAACAAATCAGAAGATAAAGCTGGTGATGCTATGGATGATGATTATAGGATTAATAGATTATCGTTCTTGTTCCGATAGTGAGTCTAATGAATTGTAGGAAAATGAAGACACTATTACACATACTGGTAATCCTTTGGATACGATAGATGGAGATGTGGTTCAGAATTATAATTCCAATACCGAAACTTCACCACAAAAACCTTAATTATTTTTTAGAAATTATATCTTTTTAGTAAAAATTTCGCAAGTTTTGAACGTAAAAGAGATACTTGACCGAAATTCTGTGCTGGGGTCTAAAGTGCCCCCTTGCGAGTGACGGTGATTCCTGCCGGGTTAAAAACCTAAATTGAAGAATCGAGTTACAAAACTTACATTCTCTTAATGAATTCTGAGATATAGGGCCCGGCCCGTTCATTGGAATCTTCGCCCTATTCCATTTGTGATGGTGGGGAAAGTCACCAAAGAAAGTGCCGGGCCCTATATCTTAGTTATACTTCTCAGAAAGTGAGTTTAGCAACTAGTCCCTTTAATCGCGACTGCACTTTGAAAATATTACGTATTGAATATCAATAATTGAAATACAGTAGAACTACGTTTATCTTACCCTCTTCTATCCGCGACTCACTGTTAACCGACCATCTAAAAAGAGTCAACATAAAAAAAAATCTCTCACAAGGTAATTCTCAGCTGCAAAAATGAAGTTCCAAAACCGATTTTGAATCTGGGTAAGATCGTGGGTTTTAGGATGAAACTTCGGTAACTCTACAAGTTCAAAGCTTACTTCCCGGTAATAATCCTAAATTTTTATGAACGTCAAGGAAACTTTTAAAATCGTGAGATTCCAAGTGATATCTGCTATAAACCGAAATATAAGCTATTTTTTGGAATAAAAAAAATACAAATCAAAAAATCATTTTAAACACTTTTAATGTTCCCAATCAAGTCAAAATTTCAAAGATAACTTAGCACCAATATCAAATTGTCTGCAAACCATAATGGATGAATATTTATTTTTATATTATGTATTATTTTGTAGTTTCGATTATCCGACCTACCATCGGTCCCAATTAGATCGGATAATCGAGGTTCTACTGTAGAGGAAAATAGATCACGGCGTTTGGAAACAATTGCGAAATGTTACCTTGGTCATCAGCTGTGACGAGGCAGGACAGGGTGAAGAAACACAAAGATATGCCTAAATGCAATTTCAGCATTTTGCTTCTAAGCAAATTTGTTCCAAAATGCACGAGTCTGGTCTATTTGCTCTGTTTATGAAAAATATGTGGTTTCACTTACTCCTTCAGACGGGGAAATGGCATTTTCCGGTCATGCCGGAATTGCATTTCCTTTTGATATCGTCTAATGAGTGAGTTATGATTAAGAAGTTACATATTCGCGACTCTTTTCAATAAATGACATTTTATCTTTCTGCTTTTCTACGATTAATAAAATAGAATCTGTAGTAGGTTGTATGTTTGACTGTATTTCTAAACAAAATGCCATGTTTCCCCATATGTAAACAATAAATGATAGATGAACAAATTTTTTTTTAAAAACAATCTTACTAATGCTAGAATTGGATTAATAGTAGTAGGGGAGACCGAGTCTTGGTTTTCAATAATGCTGGTTTTCCGGCCAGTTTTACTGCAAGATAGGTCCGCATAATGACGTCAGCGGTTGAACTATCTTGGATGAATATTTTAGTTTGTTAGAAGCTGCCGTGTTGTCAGAAGACCTATTTTTTCAATTATGAGTAATTTTACGATGCTTATATAGTTGAAATTTTAACAAAAGTAGATGAATGGACGATGGGAACGGCCACGCCTGCGGTGATGTCACTACTCTACGTCAAACGTATACCCCAATCGTATAAACCAATCGGCAGCTAATTCATATTGACGTCATGACTGCGTCAACAAACAAACCACGCTCGGCTCTGTTCGAATCATCCATTAAATGTACTGTTCAAACTTAATAGTATGTATTAATAGTATGTATAATATAGCTATAAGATGGGCACTAACCTCACACAATTTTTTTTATGGCAGCGAAACTTAAATTATACTATTAATTATGACCAGGAAGTTTTAAATAAGAGATTGGCTTTCATTTTATACAACCCCTGGCAATAAATATGGAATCACCTTAAGAGAAATTATGTTGTCGATAGTTAAAAGCATGTAAAAATAACAAAGTAATATCAGATGAAACATAAACATGTTTTATTGAAAGTAGAAGATACGAACTACAGATTATACACATAAACTAGTCAAATTACATCATCTGGTGCGTAATAAGGGTAGTTCACAGTAAATATACAAAGAAATTAGTATGGACTCACTAACAATGCGGGAAAAAAATATAGACTCAGCCCATATCCGCCTTGTACTAATACGTCGTAACACCTAAACTTGCCTTGATAACTGCCCTAATCCTTGCAGGCATAGATGTTACTAATGATTGACAATAGTCAGTGCTAATTTCTTTTCAAGATTTGCGAATGACAGTTATCAGATCTTCCTTGCGAAGTGGAGATTTCGCCTGGACGAATTTCCCTAGTTTCCACCACATAATTTCAATTTTATTCAAGTCTGGACTATTGGCAGGCCAAACCATGGTAGGAATATGCCTATCAGCAAGGAAATCTTTTACACATTTCTCCGTATGGCAGGAGGCGTTATCGTCCTAGAACACGACATCTTCATCTCCATATGCATTTTCAATGGATGGGATCAGGAAATGCTCTAAAATGTCAATATAAATATGCGAATTGACAGTTGTTTTAACGACAGCCATTTCGCATGGCCCTTTACTTGACATGCAACCCCAGATCAGAGCGGTAGTTGGGAACTTTACTTGTTTCGTAATGCAGCCGTCTGAGTAAGCATCGTTTCCTCGTCTCCAAACGAATGTTTCTGCATCATCTTAATGACCAACGCAAATCCGTGACTCGTCACTGAATACTACCTCCTCCCAATCATCTACGGTCCACATTGTCTTATTTTTAGCCCTTTGTAGACGTTTTTTCTTCTGGGCAATTGTCAGGGCTGGATTTCTTTTGGCTTTTCTGTAAGAGAATCCTATCCCAGAAGTCGATTTCGTACTGCCCTGGCGCAAACATCAACACCCGCTTCAGCCCATTTCATTTTCAACACGGTTGAAGTTTGTTTTGCGGTTCTGAAGGCAAAGTTACTTTAATTTTCGATCGTCTCGTTTGGTTATTTTAATTGGGCGGCTTCTACGCTTCTCTTTTAAATGAATCCCGGTTTGTTTAAACTTTATCCATATCTTTGCTAATGCAGATTGAGAGCTGCCTACTCGATTTGCCACAATTCTGGTCTACAGTCCTTCTTTGAATAGCTTGACTATTCTTTGCCTGACCTCATCGGATAATTCTTTCGTCGGAGCCATGCTTGCACTGAAATAACTTCGTCAAATGATAACACGAGATCAGTAACACGTCTTTTATGTTACGATTAATTTGCATAATTTGCAAATATACATGTTGCCAGATTTCAAGACAGAAACTGCATGGTGATTCCATACTTTTTTCTCATGTCGTCACTGAGTCCATACATATTTCTCCAGTTTGGTTAATAATAACTAACATTATTCATGCTACACCCCATTAGTCAACTTGTTTGTGTTTTTAACTTGTGCCTTAAACCGTCTACTTTTAATTAAATATGTTTTTGTTTGATTTGGTTTAATTTTGAAATTCCTACACACTGTTGAAAAAAGATTGCTTTTCTTTTTGAAAGGTGATTCCATATTTATTGCCAGGAGTTGTATCACGGCTTTTTTAGCTACAACTTTCATAATGACTTGTTTTTTGTTATAAAATCAATGCATAGTTTTTTTGTTTGCTTTTTTGAGGTTGGCGTTTGTTTACTTTTACGAAGTTTTTTTGGGGGATATTAGTAGTTTTTTTTAAAAAATAATAAAATATACAGACACTATATGACTACATAATTGACGACAAGATTTCAATGTTTATCGAGAGTTATATAATTTCCGAGAAAAAAAATATTATTTCTTACTCTTCATAGAAAAAGCAAAGTGCTTAAAAAGTTTGAATGTTAATATGAACTGAATCAGGCAACCAAATATGAATGTTTTACATTAATAGACCAAGGTCATTCATTCCATTATCGTTGTTGATATATTTTCTTTAAATAAAAACTCCAAAAAAATGTAAATGACGCATTCCGTTTATTAATTTGAATTCCAAAGTTTTTTCAATCTGTTAGTTCAGATATTTGATTAATCAGAGATTTAAAAGCTGTAATGGCGGCTTGTTCGTTGTGTTTTTGAACTCAGACGCTCTTTGATGAAAATTTAGCAAACCTCGTTTGGCGTGTTTCTGGAGGTACTTGGCCGCTTGGACGGCTTGTTTATCGCGCATTCATACCGCCAATGGTAATATAGATTTTAATTAATTAAAAATAGAAAGAGATATTTTGAAACTTCAAATCTATGAAAGGGTCTGAATTGGGGCATTCTTAACCGTTTAGTAAAAACCGCTTCCAGATTTATGGTCTAGTAATGGCTGTAGGTTACTTCAAAAATTTGGTCAAAATTTGATTAAAACTGCTCGAAAGATTTCATTTTTGTAAATTTTCATAATTTTTTTCTCTGCTGCTTTTTATTCTAGAATATCCAATTTTTTTTAATTTAAAGTAATCTACAAAACCTCTCTACTGTATTTTTTTTATAGTTACACGATGTTTAGTTTGTCTGGCAGAAAATAAAATCAATTTTGCTGTTAACATAGCGAAATGTTTTTTGTATATATACATAACTGCCGTTTAGGCCATGGCGTCATTTTGAGATTGGCGGGCGGAACGACCGTTTCGTCTGACTTGATTTTACGAGTTGTGTTAGAAATAACTGTTCTACATGATTTGTGAAATCCAGCGGTAAATATTGCTCCTTTAAGGGGTCACAGGAGTCTTAAAAATGTGCAAAGAAGATACTACAAAGCGTAGCTTGATCTTTCATGTCATTTTTTAACTACTCAATAAATGAGTATAATTTTTTATATGTAATTCTACAGGATTTATTTATTATAAAACAAGTTTTAAAATTTATGAAACTTTAGCCAAAACTAAAATAAATGATATTAAACATGAAGCTATTTGAACACATTGTGATTAGGCTTGCGCGGCAAATTGTGAGGTCAAAATTGAAAAAATGACCAAGAAAATGACTTTATATTGTACAAATATGTACAAACAAAGACTTATACCTAAATTCTCAGCTCTATTTTAAATAAAAATTATTTTAAAAAAATTAAAATCAAAATTTTAAAGTTTTCATTAATTTTTTTTAAAAAAGTTCTTAAAATAATTTCTAATTAAAATTGAGCTGAGAATTTTGGTATAAGTCTTTGTTTGTACATATTTGCACAATACAAAGTCATTTTTTTGGTCATTTTTTTCAATTTTGACCTCACAGTTTGCCGCGCAAACCTAATCACAATGTGTTCAAATAGCTTCATGTTTAATATCATTTATTTTAGTTTTGGCTAAAGTTTCATAAATTTTAAAACTTGTTTTATAATAAATAAATCTTGTAGAATTACATATATAAACATTATACTGATACATTCAGTAGTTCAAAAATGACATGAAAGTTCAAACTATGTTTTGTAGTACCTTCTTTGCACATTTTTAAGACTCCTATGACCCCTTAACTATTTCTGTGAAACTGATTTCAACTGAGAGGGGTTGTGATGTCAGAAAAGCCACTGGACTCTCCTGAGATTTTGATTGTATTTGTTCTACACTCCGTACCAACAAACTGAGGAAAAAACAAAGAGAAAAAAGGCAGATGGAAAAGTGCGATTGGTCCGTCAGTTGTAAACTCTTGTAAATTATTATTTACATTCAAAATTATTTGAATACAATTTAACCAAAATACACTTTTCATTCTGATAAAAAATTGCCAAATTTTTCTCAAATAATATTCAAATCTGTTGGACTTTAAACGAAATTAAAGTTTTCTACAAGTTTTCTGGTTGGATTCACAAATAATTTATGGAACTCTTACCATGCGCGGAAGGATCTTCTCCATAGCATATTTCTATTTACCCAAATTAGGTTGGAAAGGAGTGTATGCTGGGAAGAAAAATTACAATTGTGATAATTTTTGTAAATAAAAGTATCAAAAATTCAAGAAATTGATGTTTTCACAAGATACATAAAAACTATGTAATTAAAATGCGCTGGCTCTAATACTAATTTAAAATAAAAAGCGTACTTAATATAGATTTTGCATAGAAGCTGACCTATCATATACCACCAAAATCTATAATAATAAAAATGAAGTTTTGTATATGTGTGTGTGTGTCTTATAGATTCAAAAACTAGACATTTGTTTGAATCGTAACTTGGCACAAATGCGTATTTCATACTTAATTTACAGATAGGGAACTTTCAGAGCTCAAAATGTTCTATTTTTAGAGAAAATTCGAATTTTTTGAAAAAAACTACACCACTTTGGCTCAAATCCTATCATTTTTTTACTTTCCTGATGCCATCTGCTGAAAATATTAAATAAAACTTTCAACGAAAGTAAATAAAATTAAAAATGTTTATTTTTGTGTTGCCATTACTTTCAGAAACTAAATTCATTATTTGAAAATAATTGATATGTTTCAAGTGACGCATTTCCGACCAGTCTTCACTCCAGGATTTATTGTGGGTTTAGTTGATGATTTCTTCATTGATGGTTCTGTTGATTGCGAATATGCATATTTAAGCAATAAACGTCTAGTTAAGCTATAACTGAAATGTGATGGTTAATAAAGGCCATTGCACTAGAGATACATATTAGGCAGTTATAATTTTAGGTAGTTAGGTAGTCTTAATTTTTTCGCCAAATATCTTACCAATCTCGCCAAATTATAATTAAAACTCGCCAAATGGGCAAAATGTTTGTTAAGCTAATAATGAACTATGATGGTTAATGAAGGCCATAACACTAGAGCAGCATATTAGGGTTTTATGTCTTTATATTTTCGCCAAATACGTTGCCAATCTCGCCAAATGGGCAAAAAGTTTGTTAAGCTATTACTGAACTATGACGGTTAATAAAGGCCTCGCACTAGAGCTGCAAATAAGGATTTTATTCTTTATTTTTTCGCCAAATATGTTGCCAATCTCGCCAAATTATTTACTAAAACTCGCCAAATGGGCAAAATGTTGTTTAAAAATAATTTATAAGCTGGTTGGTTGTGCTAAGGTCATTGTGTTAAAGCTGTATAATGGGTGTGTTTGTAGCTATATCTATTTTCTCTCCAAATTATTTCCCAAAACGCGCCTAATGAGTTAAAAGGTTTTATGTATTTATGAGGGAATGGTGATGACATTTATGAGTGCAATTTACAGCGTATTTTTGATTTTGGAATTTTAAAGCAATGAAACGGGAATTTATACTTGATAACGAGCGGGAAAAATAACTTATTTAAGTTTATGATCCTATAACAGGTTATATGGTACACATACTTGGATCGATTTGATATTTTTTAATCCGTGCGAAGTACGGGTATAAATTTGCTAATGTAATAAATAAATAGAGAAAAAAATAAAATAATAAAAAAATCTTATTTAGAAAGATAGTTGAAGTAAATATAGTTCTTTAAAATTAAACAGTTCTTATTTGAAGAGAAAAACTTATTTAAAAAAATTTACACGCAAAAATTATGGAATAGAAGCTGAGTGAAAGAGTCAGTTTCACAATCAATGGAGCTCCAATTGGGATCGCATTACTTAAATAGGACACTCTATGCACGTCAAAATTTAGCGGAACGGTTGCGTGAGAAGCGGTTCCTATAACCATATATGGGGCACGGGTGGCCTAGTCTGTTAAATTGCAGTATATTACGCTAACAGTTTGCGCTCAGTACCGGGTGTAGGTTCAATTACCGTCTTTGGCCAGGGTGTACCTTTCTCTCTCTGTGTGTCCGTAAAAATTCTTTCTAAGCCGGAAAATACATTACCAACCTACCTACCTACCATATATATTTAAAAGTCACATTTATGTATGTACGTTAAATCTGTGGAGTTCTAAGTTCCGCGGTTACTCGAAGTTCCGTTGGGTGCCAGCTCAGGTGTCGAGCTGAGTCTGAATGATACCATTCAAGATGTATTGTAAATGACAGTTATTTGCAAATGTATTTTAAATTCGCAAAACTTTCCTATTCCAGAAGGGTAGTTTTACCGTTGATACATAGGGTGTAAAATTATTTCAACTAGTTCTAGGACGGTTCTAAAACCCCACAAAATACATTGTGGAAATATAAGGCATGAAGGCAGGAAATAATATAGTTCTTAATAATATATTAGGTTATTTCCATTGTAAAGATTAGATTTCAAATGGAAAGTAGAAACCGCTTGACCGGAAAAAGCCGTTTCCTCTGTCCTGAGAGGGCTTTCGTAATCCTATTCATATACTTTAACACTTTCACTTTCAATGGTTCAATTAAGAATCATCAAACTTGAGACTTTTTTTCTTTCACCAAGTAAAACTTGCACTTATTTCAAATTTTAATACATTCTCTACTACGAAGTTTTAAAAAAAGTTTTTTTTTGTATCGTTAGATGGAAAAATCATGTCTCATGAAGCATTCAATAATTTTTGTTGTTGTTGATATAAATGAAAATATAAAACACCTGCTAAAAAATAAATTCACTCAGAAATAGTTTTATTTAATAAATTTGCCCTAAATTATTCATTCTTGCATTTTTTAATATTTAAAATTTTAATTTTAACTATTTTTGCAAATAAAGTTTCGAAAAATTATTATTTTTTCAAAAGTTATGATTCATAATTTCCCTTCTATTTTGGTTACAAAATAAATATTTTTCCCTAGCTTTTCACCATTTTATTCCAAATAGGGTATGGTGGGGTAAGCGGGACATTGGAGCAAGTAGGCCACCCCCCCCCCCCCCCTGGCATTTCCCGAATTATATGGATGTAAAAAAATCTGTTTAATACAATATTTTTACGTATTTACCCCAATAGATGCAGGAAGCATTATGTCATCATTTTCATTTAAGTATGCAACAAGGTACTTTTTGTGAAAATTTTTAAAATTGCATCTTTTCGTAATTCACGCCATCATACTATTTTTTTTATTTATTTCCAAACGGTTCATGATACAAAACAAAATGTTATATATTTTGAAAGTGTATAAAACATAGTATCTTTTTGTAGTGTCATGTACTTGCGATGTTGATAAGGTTAAAAGAAAATTGGGGGGCCCATTTACCCAGCGTTTGGGGTAAGTGGGCCACCACAATGACGGGGTAAGTCGACCAGGGGTTGCTACCAACTCTTTTATATACTTTTAAAACTTAAAAAAAAGTCATATTGACTGATTCATGGGGTTATAGTCCGACCACGCTAAGTTGGCAATCAAAATATTTACATTGTGGACCAGTCCACTTCGAAAAAAGGTAAGGAAGGTTTTGGGCAAGAGTTACTATGTTTGGCGATTCATTGCTTTTGGGCGCATATTTCTTTACGGTTTAGAAACGGACTATCAATCGAAGATCTAACTTGCATCGGGATTACTCTTATATTTCCCATTAATATTTAAGTTATAGCGTCCCTCGGTGTAATTTCTAGTCAGTCATATTTTTAAGTTTTAAAACCCTTCATCAAAATGAAAAAAAAAACTCATAGAAGTATACTGGGAAATATATTCATTGGAACTTATAACTTAACTACGAGTTTGTTTATTAATTTTGAACTTTTTTTTAGCAATGGTTAATTAAATTTCTGTAAAATAATCATAGATTTAGTTATTCCACGAATCAAAATATCAAAGAAATACACGTGTAATCGTTAACCGCTACCAGCAATCAACAACAATCCTCTATCGCCGATAACTGATGTGTAGCTCTAGTGTGATAGATTGAACTAGACCAACAATCTCCTCTTCTCGCCAAGCGCCTTGAGCTGGCAACCCTTTTTTCTTCTGCTTAAAAACCTCAATTCAAAGTGGAATCGTCCACAATGTAAATATTTTGATTGCCAACTTAGCGTGGTCGGACTATAGTCATATTCACTATTCATAGTCCTATTTATTGACATAGTTTAAAATCTGTAGCCCCTAACATTTTTTTACACTACATGCAAAAATGACAAAATGAAAATTAACGTATTTTTTTTCTTAGTAAGCTTGCATGCCAAAAAAAGTTGCTATGGGGGAACTATTAAAGATACATCATAGGGGAGACCAGGGTTAGTTGGCATAAGGGGTTAGTTGGCATTGTGCCTTTAAAAAAAATCACTGTTTATTAAGGCGGGATCGTACCGAGCAGGCAACTCAATGTGGCCGAGGGCGACATCTGGTGAAGATATCGGAACTGCTATAGAGGGAGGTTCAGAGAATTCAGAAACTAGCAAATCAAAATGCCTAATTCATTGATTGATGTTTTTATCTTATTTTTCAATCCTTCTATAAATAGCTGATTGGTCAGTTTTAAACTACCTTTCCTAAGCTCCTCCCCTTGTCAACGAATCTCACACCTCCTTCGAGAAATTCCCGCCGTCGCCCTGGGTGCAATTCCTCTCTATCTGTGTGCCAGTAAAAAATCTGTCTATATCTGTCTTACTTGACGAGGTTTATAGGTGGGTATCTGATCAAGCACACAACCCGGAAATACATGTACCAACCAACCATTTTCCCTATGAGAAGACGGGATGACTCACTTTGCAGGTTAATTGAATAACGTCGCACGAAAGCTACGCCTGATCTTTAAACTCATCACGTAAATTCTAGTTTCGGTCGTAATCAGCCCAATCAAATCCAAGCTATAAAGTATCGTTTGGCAAGTAGAGTTACAAGCTTCTGTAATTTTTTTTTTCAATTTATGTTAAAATTTGTAGGTTTCTTTTAGAAGTGATTGATAAATATACAAACAGTTACTACTGTAGCGTCAACGTATTGGTCCTTGGCCCTCTACCGGCCAACTTGGAAGCAGACCCGCAGCACGGAATAAGAAGAGAACTATTTTAGACACTGAACGGAAAAGACATAATTTTAGGTGTGGTCCTAAATGGACGAGAGGTTATCGAGAATGAACGAACTCCGATTATTTTACTAACATTTCTAAAGTGTTTTTAATAAATAAATAATGTGTTAATAAAACGAATTTCGAATCATCTAAATAAAGCTACCTTCGCTTCTACGGGAGTAATTTTTTGTGTTCGAGTATTCTGGAGTCTTGTATGTTGTTACAAGACCTAAAAATGGTGGATTGCGGTGACATTTTCGAGGATAACAGCATCTCGTCACTTCTTTTGGTGAGTGCCTTTTGCAAATTTTGTCTTTTGCCGGTGTCGAGAAAAAATAGTTGCATTTTCTAAAATGTCAATACAAAATTCTGTTTATAAAATTAGTTTGGTTTTTAAAAAATAAAAACCCTTTAACTCGTAAAAAACTTAAGAAGGTGTAGTTAATTCCTTGGAAATTAAGTTTTGAGTTTGTTTTGAAATGATAAACAGAAAGTTTTGTATTAATTACTCTAAAATAACTATTTATGTATGATATCAATGTTCGTAACGTGCTTTAAAAGCTATCAAATTCTATTGAAAGCGCCATTATTGGTAACAAGTTATTCCTGGATACAATTGTGAAGCGGAAATACTTATGTTATTTGCTTGAAAAATATTTATAACTTAGTTAAATATTAAGCATTAAGTAGCTTATTGTTGGAATTTAGTGTTATTTTGAGCGTAATAGATATTTGTTGCGAAGTAGTATATATTTTGATATCAAGAGTGAATAAATATTTAAGAATTTAGTGTATTCAAACGTCTTTGAATGGTAGCACTGTTAAAATTCTTGGAAAAAATATTTTTACATATATTTGAATGGTATAAGATAATTATACAGTTAAAAAAAATCTTGTGTCTATCGAGTTTCTTGTTAACGAATAAAATATATATAAGAACCTTAGTGTATTCAAGTATAAATATTTGAATGACAGCACTGTATAAATTCTTTGATGATATATTTGAGTGTTTATTCGTTAAGAATTATTGTATGAACCCAATTACATGTTTAAAAATTCTTTTGTCATCCGAGTTTTCGTTTTGAGAAAATGTGTTCGTGGACAAACATGGCGGATGGTTTGACGTCCTGTTGACTGAGAAAGAATATCGATTGTTTTTTTTTATTTAGTTATTGGCACGTGTTCGGTTATTTTCTGTGGTCGAAATAAAAGACTGGATATATTTTTGATGTTTTTTTTTAAGTAAGAAGAAAAAAATACATCTGTTGAATAAGAAGTTTATTTACCATATTCTGTTTCTTTTATTTTTTATTGGAAAATAATTTCGTGGTCACATTTTATTTCTTTTTTAATGCTTATTTTGGGGATATTTGTTATTAGTGGTTTTGATATTTCCTTGCATTAAAAATATATTAATATAGGTGAAAATATTTTCTTATAGAAAATTTATTGCAATTTATTTCTTTTTGCCTTATTTTTGTGTTTATGCATTGAGACATTTCTTTTCGAATGTATTTCTTGCGTTCTTAACATTAATACGTTAACATAATACGTTCTTATTGCTTGTAGAAAATGAAATTAAACCTTGCTATTTATCTTTAAAAAAAGATATTGTATAATTTATAAAGGTTTATGGTTATAAAAATAATACTTTTAGTTGTGAAATTAAGATATGTAAAAAAAGGTTTATTGTATATGAAGTCTATTACGAGTGTGGATTCGTCTCAGACATTTAAAGAAACTTTTTAATATCTTGATAGGTAAAAGTAGTTAGATATTTTTTTTTATATAAAAATGGCTATTTGGGGAAAGTGTCGAAAAGGGGACTTATTAAACCTCGCTACGGAAATGAACATTGACATAGATGCGAATTCGACAGTTTTAACTTTGAAAGAAGCCATTAAAGCTAGTACACATTACGAACAAGAATTCGTAGAATCATTTCTTCAAACTGCTGTTGAAGAAAGGAAGCAACTAGAAGAGCATCGTTTATTTCTAGAAAAGCAAGAGTCGGAAAATAAGTTTCTTCTCGAAAAATTAAGATTGGAGAAAAATGGAACAAATGTGGCTCCAAGACATAGAGAAGACATACACCATTTGATGACAAAATATGACTCCAAATCTGATATCAGTTTATACTTAGTCCTTTTCGAAAGAACAGCCAAGAGGATCGGACTTCCAGAAGAGCAATGGGTGTCTCACCTAACGGGACTCTTGCCAATTGAAATGGCGCAGCTCATCGCTGGGGAATCGGAAGAAACATACGAAGATTACGAGGCTATTAAGAAGGTACTTCTGAACCGATACAAACTCAGCCCAGAAAAGTTCCGTCAACTTTTTTATAATCACCATAAAGGACCAGAGGGAACTTGGAAAGACTTTTTGTTTGAGCTGAAAAACTATTTCTACGAATGGATAGGAGGGTTGGAAGTGAGGACCTTTGAAGATTTGTGTAATTTGATTTTATCTGAACAAATAAAAAGGAAAACCAGTTTGGAAATTAAAAATCATTTTATCGATGAGTGGACCCAGATGAAAAATCCAGAGAGGGTCGCAGAAAAACTGGATGAGTATGAAAACATAAGGATGATCATGAAAAAGACATTTCCAACAAAAGAAAAAACGTTCAAACCATGGAGAGGAAAAAATCAATCTGAAACAAAGGCCCCTCTAAACGAACCACGGGTTGATAAGAATGAAAATGAAAGAAGTAAAACTAATGAAGGCTTCGAAAAACGCAGAAAACCAAGATGTTTTCGCTGTAATTCCACTGAACATCTAAGACCTGACTGTCCCTTGATGAAGAAGACTGGTGGAACTTCAGACATCAACCGTCTTATAAAGAAAGGAGACGAAGACGTCATGTCCCCCTACACGTTCATGGCTGAAGTAAATGGTTTCACTATGCCTATTTTGCGAGATACTGGAACCAGCATCGACGTTGTGTGCCGCAACAGAATCACTCCTAAAATGTTAACTGGAGAGAACATTTGGGTACAACAACCGTTGGACGAATTCCCAGTATGCTTGCCGTTGGCAGAAGTGGAGTTGAAAGGAAAATTCGGACATGTAATCACAAAGGCAGCTGTCGTGCCATGTCAACTAGACAAAGGAAGATACTTGCTGGGTAATCAAACAGCAGCCTTATTAGATACAATGAAAAATGAAGATGTTCCTCACCAGATCAATGCTATAGAAACAAGAGCTCGAAGACGCAAAGCAGAACAAGAGCAAGCTGTCGAAGACCTAGTTGAAGAAGTTGTGGAGGAAGAGGAAAATGAGAATGATGAAATAACAATTGAAGAAGATGATCTGTTTTCATTCCCACCTAAAGAAGATAACTATGAGGGCTTGGCGTTGTTGAAAGTGGATTCTAAAACTTTCTCAGATCAACAAAAAGAATGCCCCGAGCTAAAATCACTTTTGGAAAAAGTGCAAGAAAACCCAAGTGAATCTGCTGGTGGATTAGAAAAACTAGAAAATGGAATACTCGTGAAGAGAAAGATGGACAAGACAGGAGTGGAGAGACTGTTACTGGTTGTGCCTAAAAAGTATCGAAATGACTTGAAAGCCTTTTGTCATGAGGGAACATCGGGACATTTAGGAGTGACAAAGACGAAAGACATCTTTTCCAGACACTTCTTTTGGCCCCAGTGTTATAAAGAAATCGAAGACTACGTTCGAAGCTGCGACAGATGTCAACGCGTTGGAAAACCTCTGGACAAAAAGAAGGCTCCTATGAAGATAGTTCCGGTGATTCAAGAAGTCTTTTCCAAGATAAATGTCGATGCTTGTGGACCTTTGCCAGTCACTCCAAGTGGAAAAAGATACCTGTTGACTGCGATGTGCCTATCATCTAAATATCCAGATGCCGTCCCAGTAGAAGATATAACATCTGTGACTGTTGTTGATGCTTTAATGCAAATCTTTAGTAGGATGGGATTTCCGAAGGTTTTGCAGTTAGATCAAGGAAGTTCTTTTACCAGCGCACTCAGTACTACTTTTCTTGAGAAGTTCGGGATAAAGGTAGTTCACAGCTCTGTCTATCATCCACAAAGTAATCCAATCGAAAGATTTCATCGGACAGTTAAAAGAGTCTTAAAGGTGTTGTGCTTGGAGTCTGGGAGTGATTGGGAGAAAGCTATATATCCAGCTCTGTTTGCCCTAAGAACTGTTACCCATGAAAGCACTGGATTTACTCCTGCTAACTGGTGCATGGCAAGAATCTTCGAACACCTCTTACTCTGTTGTATGAAAAATGGTTGGACGTGGAAGAAACAGAAGGTGAGCCCGTAACTGAATATGTCTTCTCCTTGATTAACAGAATGAAGCGCTGTCAAGATTTAGCAATCTCAAAGATGGAAGAATGTCAGCAAAAGAATAAAACTTGGTACGACAAGAGAGCAGTAAAAAGAGAATTTCGAATAGGAGACCTAGTGCTGATTTTTGCTACATTTAAGAGCAACAAGTTAAGCCCACATTGGACAGGTCCTGGAACAATTCTAAGAAAACTCTCTGAAACCAATTACGTTGTGCAGTTGCCAGGTGAGAAAGCAACTTCAAAGGTGTACCATGTGAATATGCTGAAGCCATACTATAAACGACCAGAAGAAGTGAATTATTTGATAAGTGATCTTGATGGAGAAAATGACGAGGAACAAATGGAAATACCTTGTGTGGACTCTAACCCGAATATATTGGACCTTGAAGAGATGTTTCAAGATAACGGCGAAAGTTCAAATATGAATGAGGATCAAATCTCTCAAATGAAGAACCTAGTTTGGAAATATATGAAGTGTTTTTCAAACATCCCAGGAAAAACCGAACTCGTCATGCACGACATTGAACTTAGCGAAGAACAGTCCATTCTTTCGAAGCCTTATCGAACATCGCCAAGACAAAATGCAATTCTGAAAACCGAAATACAGAAAATGCTGGATTTGAAAATCATAGAAACTGGTTTTTCAGATTGTACTTCGCCAATGATTCTGGTAGAAGCTCCTGGTAAGGATCCGAGACCTTGCATTGATTACAGGAACTTGAACAAGATCACTAAAACAAAGTTCTTTCCCCTTCCAAATATAGAAGAAAGAATTGAAATCGTGTCTTCTGCTCAGTACATAACAGTTCTGGATTTGTCTAAAGGCTATTGGCAAATTCCTCTTACTGAGCGAGCCCAAAGACTGGCAGCATTTGTGACTAACTTTGGCACTTATAAACCCTTAAGGATGCCATTTGGTCTAAAGAATGCTCCTTACGAATTTAGCAAGATGGTATATCAACTTCTAGAGGGATGTGAAGAGTACGCAGTTCCGTATCTCGATGACATAGCGATTTTTTCGAACAGTTTCGCTGAACATTTAAAACAAGTCGATATAGTTCTGAAAAGAATAGAAAAGGCTGGACTAACCATCAAGCCGTCAAAGTGTAAATTTGCCCAAACGCGAGTGCAGTATCTTGGACATGTGGTTGGACAAGGTCTTAGGAAGCCAGCTGAACTAAAAATTGAGGCGATCAAGAACTTTAGCCCACCTAAAAGTAAAACTGAAGTTCGTGCCTTTCTAGGGTTAGCCGGTTACTACAGCCGATACATTCCAATGTTTTCATCGATTGTTGCCCCTTTAACTGATTCTTTGAAAGGGAAAGCTAGAAAAGGCTCCATTACTTGGACTAAAGAATGTGAGGAAGCATTTGACAAGCTAAAGAACTGTCTTTGCAGCTATCCTGTGCTGTACTCACCAGACTATCAGAAGCCGTTCATAGTTGAAACTGATGCGTCAGATCGAGGAATGGGTGTAGTTTTGTCCCAGTTGGCAGACAATGAAACTGAAGAACATAATATTATATACCTAAGCAAGAAGTTTACCAGTGTTGAAAAACGATATAGTGTTAGTGAGAAAGAGTGTGCCGCCATCATCTTTGCAGTTTCGAAACTTAAGTGTTATCTCGATGGAAATTTCTTTCAAATTGTGACTGATCATAATCCTTTGGTGTGGCTGAATTCTCATGCCAGTTCTAACGCACGTTTGATGCGATGGTCACTAATATTACAACCTTTTAATTTTAAAGTTATTCATCGAAAAGGAAAGCTGCATCAAAATGCAGATGGTTTGAGTCGGATTCACACTCACTAAAAAAAAAAAAAAAAAAAAAATTGTGTGTATGTGCCCAATTTATTTCTTTCTTTTCATACTTGCATTTATTTCTTTTCATATATTTATTTAAACATTTGGTTTCTCTCGACACTGGGAATTGATAATTTTTGCTTGGCACTTGCCTAGGTTCCTGGAACAGTTGTATAACTCTTGTATGAACACTAATCATAAACTTTCTCATTCTTCGAAAGTTTCCCCAGGGGAGGAGGAGCCTGTAGCGTCAACGTATTGGTCCTTGGCCCTCTACCGGCCAACTTGGAAGCAGACCCGCAGCACGGAATAAGAAGAGAACTATTTTAGACACTGAACGGAAAAGACATAATTTTAGGTGTGGTCCTAAATGGACGAGAGGTTATCGAGAATGAACGAACTCCGATTATTTTACTAACATTTCTAAAGTGTTTTTAATAAATAAATAATGTGTTAATAAAACGAATTTCGAATCATCTAAATAAAGCTACCTTCGCTTCTACGGGAGTAATTTTTTGTGTTCGAGTATTCTGGAGTCTTGTATGTTGTTACACTACACTATACTATACGCATTAAAAAAGATAATTTGCATAAATAACAGGAGACTACAAAAAGGGGAAGCAGTTACAGTTGGTACAAAAGTTTATTATGTGACACCATAAACATTTATACCTGCCTGCCTATTGTTGTAATCTCTGCTGGATGTCATGCCTAGTAATTTTTTGGTTGGTACAAAAATATTATCAGGTATGACATCCAACAAAGACAAACATTACCAGGTGGGTTGGGTGCAATTTTTTTTCCGAAATTCGGATAATCATTCATGCTTCGGATAATTGAAGTTCTACTGCACGCGGTTTCAAAATTTATATTAGAAGTTATTTAAACATTGTGTTATATCCATCTGTGGAATTTTGTCGACGTGCCTCGTAATTTTAAAATGCCGTCAGAAAGACGATGCTTGTATCTGACTGGGAACCAATTCGTAATATTGTGCAAGACTATGAAACATTGCACCGCAATGGATTTAATGTGCACAAACCCTACTGTAGATATTTGAATGATATTATGATTTATAGAAGGATTACATTCGATCCAGGCATCGGATCTCTGGGTTTGCAGGTCAACTTGTTTACAGCTATACCTGCGAGAAGAATGTATTTTATACTAATCTTGGTTTATTTGATGCTTTAAGGGGTCTAAGGAGTCTTAAAAATGTGCAAAGAAGGAACTACAAAGCATATTTTGATCTTTCATGTAATTTTTTAACTACTCAATATACAAGTATAATTTTTTTATATGTAATTCTACAAGATTTATTTAATATGAAACAAATTTTAAAATTTATGAAACTTTAGCCAAAACTAAAATAAATGATATTAAACATAAAGCTATTTGAACACATTGTGATTAGGCTTGCGCGGCAAATTGTGAGGTTAAAATTGAAGACATGACCAAGAAAATGCCTTTATATTGTACAAATATGCACAAACTAGAACTTATACCTAAATTCTCAGCTCAATTTTAATTAGAAATAATTTTTAAAAATTTTTTAAATCAAAATTCAAAAATTTTTATAAATTTTTTTAGAAAAAAGTTCTTAAAATAAATTCTAATTAAAATTGAGCTGAGAATTTAGGTATAAGTCTTTGTTTGTACATATTTGTACAATATAAAGTCATTTTCTTGGTCATGTCTTCAATTTTGACCTCACAATTTGCCGCGCAAGCCTAATCACAATGTGTTCAAATAGCTTTATGTTTAATATCACTTATTTTAGTTTTGGTTAAAGTTTCATAAATTTTAAAATTTGTTTCATATTAAATAAATCTTGTAGAACTACATATAAAAAATTATACTTGTATATTGAGTAGTTAAAAAATTACATGAAAGATCAAACTATGCTTTGTAGTTCCTTCTTTGCACATTTTTAAGACTCCTTAGACCCCTTAAGGGGTCACAGGAGTCTTAAAAATGTGCTAAGAAGGTACTACAAAACAGTTTGATCTTTCATGTCATTTTTGAACAACTCAATGTATAAGTATAATTTTTTTATATGTAATTCTACAAGATTTATTTATTTTCAAGCAAGTTTTAAAATTTATGAAACTTTAGCCAAAACTAAAATAAATGATATTAAACATGAACCTATTTGAACACATTGTGATTAGGCTTGCGCGGCAAATTGTGAGGTCAAAATTGAAAAAATGACCATGAAAATGACTTTATATTGTACAAATATGTACAAACTAGGACTTATACCTAAATTCTCAGCACAATTTCAATTAGAAATTATTTTTTAAAAAATTTTAAATCAAAATTTTAAAATTTTTATTAATTTTTTTAGAAAAAAGTTCATAAAATAATTTCTAATTAAAATTGAGCTGAGAATTTTGGTATAAGTCTTTGTTTGTACATATTTGTACAATATAAAGTCATTTTCTTGGTCATTTTTTCAATTTTGACCTCACAATTTGAAGCGCAAGCCTAATCACAATGTGTTCAAATAGGTTCATGTTCAATATCATTTATTTTAGTTTTGGCTAAAGTTTCATAAATTTTAAAACATTTATTTTAAAATAAATAAATCTTGTAGAATTACATATAAAAAAATTATACTTATACATTGAGTTGTTCAAAAATGACATGAAAGATCAAACTATGTTTTGTAATACCTTCTTTGCACATTTTTAAGACTCCTGTGACCCCTTAAGGGGTTTTAGGAGTCTTAAATATGTGCAAACAAAGACTTATACCTAAATTCTCAGCTCAATTTTAATTAGAAAATATTTTAAGAACTTTTTTCTAAAAAAATTAATAAAAAATTTTAAATTTTGATTTAAAATTTTATTTTTAAATAATTTCTAATTAAAATTGAGCTGGGAATTTAGGTATAAGTCTTTGTTTGCATATATTTGTACAATATAAAGTCATTTTCCTGGTAATTTTTTCAATTTTGACCTTACAATTTGCTGCGCAATCCTAATCACAATGTGTTCAAATAGCTTTATGTTTAATATAATTTATTTTAGTTTTGACTAAAGTTTCATAAATTTTAAAATTTGTTTTATATTCAATAAATCTTATAGAATTACATATAAAAAAAATTATACTTGTATATTGAGTAGTTAAAAAATTACATGAAAGATCAAACTATACTTTGTAGTACCCTCTTTGCACATTTTTAAGACTCCTATGACCCCTTAATGAAATATGCACTTACGTGGCACTTTTTTTTGCCTAATCGAAATTGTATAGTGGTGTTTGGAATTGGTTCAGTTTGATCGGTGAAATGGTTGTTTGTTGTGCTTGGAATCGAAGAACACTTTAATGCCTTATTTTTTCTTCTCAAAAATATTCAACACAATTTTCTTTAAAAAATTACATTTTATTACGATGTATATTTACATAAATTATCATACGATTATTTTTTAGAACAAAAAAAAATTATATGTTTGACAAAAGTGTAATTTTTAAAATTCATTCGTATCCTTTTTTATAAAATTATAACAAATGTTATTGATAGATTAAAAAACCACATCATAAAAGTAGTATTGAAAGATCATTCAAAGTAAATATATTGAATATGCTTCAAAATATTAAATTTTTCGATAAGGGGACGTACATAAATTACGGCACGCTCAGAGGGGGAGGGAAGGGTATCCGCCAACATGAGGATCGAGACGTAACGATTAAAAAATTTCCAATTTTGCAAAGAAAAACTGTCTTAAATAAAATGAAGTTTTTGAAAAAAATTAAAATCTTTTTTTTATAAGAGGCACTATTATAGTTGTGTAGTGTTTTTCTGAAGAAGACGAGCCGAAACTTGTATAATTTGTACAGCAACAAATAAACTATTTGCGCCAATAACGTGGTTTCTTTAGTGAATCCTCTCATGCTTGTTTCAAACTCAAATTGGAAGACACTTTAGAATAAATTCCCATTACTAAATATCTGCGATTTTTATCGAGCATTTAGAGTAAAATTGAAACAACCAATAAAATCACGATGGACAAAAATGAAAACTGAAACTTATATAATATAAAACAATCAAATTGCAATTTTCTTTGAAAATAATTCGGCAATCTAGATTTGAAGGATGCTACCTCGAATAATTAGCTATCTTCTAGGAGTTAGGGAAAATTTAATCTAAATGAAACTAATAAGATTTAATGCTGTTGTTGTGATCATGGATATCCTATGGAAGAATGTTACCAGAGCGTCCGGAGAGGATGGACATCTTTTTACACAAATTAGGACCAACATGTAGACAATTAACATTGTATTGAACGCTGAGTACGATGTCGCCCTTAGTGGTTGCGTTGGGTGCCTATTCAGGTGATGGCTCGTCACCTGACTGTGGTTCCAAAATACGATGCCCGTTCTCCAAAAGCCCTCGTGTAGCTCTAGTGCGACGATAATTCAAACCTTACCTAACCTAACATTGTATTGACAAGTCAATCATCCATGCGCTTACCAACCGGGATTCGAACGCGGAAACTACTGGTTGGGATTTATACGGGATATTCGGTATGCCGAGTATGCAGCGATAAAGGTTTAATAAATTACGGGAATAAGAACATGATGCACATAAAGAAGGCAGAACAGATCAGTCGGTTAAGGCATTTTTTGCCTTAAATGTGAAAGGTCCCAGGTCCGGTCCGGACAACGCCAAATCAAATGCCGACCTATAAATCGTCCGTGAAGAAAAATGTCCGACGAATGATACCCCTTGCATTGGGAATGCACGCTTAATATTCTTATTAGTCCCAATACTGCGTACGATGGCTCCTTGAACAGTACAGTTGCATTGGGTGCATACCCTGATGTCGACTCGTTACTTGACCGCGGTAGTTAGCTACGACACCCGTCGCCAATAGCCATCATATAGCTCTAGTGCGAAGATATTTCAAACTAACTTTACTAAACTATATTAGAGGGGCTGGCGATCCCAGTCGGTTGAGCACACGCTTAGCATACGGAAGGTCCCAGGTTCGGGTCCGGGCATCGCCAAAAAGTAGCCGCCGACGGTAAACGGCCCGTGCAGCAAAAAATGTCCGACGAATAATACCCCGTGTAAGGGAGTGCACGTTAAATATCCTTCAAGGTCCTAACGCTGCGTACGATGTCGCCCTTAATGGTTGCGTTGGGTGCCTACTCAGGTGCTGGCTCGTCACCTGACTGTGGTTCTAAAATACGACGCCCGTCGCCAATAGCACTCGTGCGATCTAGTGCGACGATCATTCAAACCTAAAACTAAACTATATTAGAACACAACGGACGGAACACAACAAGACCTGGCATTGAGAGTGGAACCGAATCATTAATTAAAATCTCGGAAGATCAAAAATGAAAAACTGAAAAAAGTTACCTAATATAAAACACGCCAATACTGCTACCTAATGCCAAAAGAGATTTAAAACGTTATGCAAAAATCCTTTTTGAAAGAAATGGTAAATTATGCAACAAAAACTTCAAGAAGTACATGTTTTTCGGATTTTAACTTAAATTAATATTTCAACAAAAATATATAAGTCCAAATTTGTGCAATTGTTCACACTTTGTAATGCCTTTTTCTGAACTTCAAGTCCCCAAAGCATATTTCAAACTCTTTCAAATAAATCATTTGGAAGAAATTAAAAAAGATTTTTTTACTAATTAAGAATTAGAATCCAATAGAATGAATCAATGCCACTAAATTTTTTTAAAGCTTTTAAACCGGACGCTTTAGTAAAAAATCCATTTGTATTTTCGAAATCGGCGTCCAAAAACACACAATGAATTGAAACTTCAGCCTTACGGAGCAGAAGTTAAAATTCGCAGACTCTTGAAATTGAACTACACGTACCTTATCTTATCTGAGTTTCAGCATCTTTAACTAAAAGGGGAGGAGCTAACTTTAGGGGGAGGAGCTTAATTTCTACTCCTAGGGGGCGCTACTTCCTGGATAAGACTGGATATTGAAAATTTCATAATTTCGCTGCCACTTTTCTACCCTAAAAATGCAAATAATTGCGAACTTTTTTTTTTCAAAATTAATGAAATTAAAAGTTGTACGTCCCTATAATCGCGGTTTTTCAAATTTCGTCCTAGTTCATATTGTAAAACTGTTTATTAATAATCAAAAAATTATTTTTATGAATTTCAAAAAAATGGGATTATACGGACCTGCAAATCAGCTGCATGCATCATATAAAAAAAACCGCTTGTAAAAATATTAATTAGAGCCGGAGAAATGTGGCAGACTTTTTATTTTTTCCCCTTAGGATTAACACAGAGAGAAGCCTTCGCTTGAGAAGCCGATTCTCGGTACTATTCCCCCTTAAGAGCGCTACTGAGCCTGTCACATGATCGTCATTTAAACGTCCAACTTGCATGAGAACGCCAGTTGGATCCATGCATTGCCTTTAGAGGAAGGATGGAAAACGTGATTTTCATATAAGAAAGTAAAATTTTGATTATTCAGTATTTGTCGTTTTGTACAGTAGTATAGTCATTCAGGAATAACATTCACAAGTTTTTAGTATCTTTAGGCATTTAGCTAAAAGGTTATAAGTCCATTTCTGCTGAAGTTCATAAACAATTTTTTTGGTCGCCATGTTTACTTGACTTGCTCGATTGGGGTTAGTTGGCATAGGGACTCGGGGGCTAGTTGACATAAGCTGGCTGGGTATGCCAACTTACCCCGCAACAACGGGTAAGCTGACAAAAGTATGCCAACATTCATAGCGACCTAATTTTAGTTAGGTATAGGCTACTTCAAAATAATAAATTATTATTATTTTTATCTATACATATATAAATGCGGAAGGCGTTTTCTTTTCGCAGTCATAACTCAATAACGGCTGGACAGATATTAACTTTTACTTTAGATACTTTTACGTAGATTTGCCATACTCAGAGATTCAAAAATGGCATAATTTAAGACTATACAAATTTCAGCTCGATTTCAAGCAAACGGTTATCTAGTTATCATTATGTAATAAACGGAAACTGCAAGTTCACTTTTTCTGCCTTACCTATCTCCTATCTATGATAATGTAAATATTTTTTTGTTCAGATTATGAGTACCTATAAACGAAAAACTGAGAGGACTACAATGACATAGCAGATCATCGAAAGAGAGTTGTTGAGGCACACTTACTTGAAAAAAAAAGTTTGAGAAAAGTAGCGGATGAACTTAAGATCTCTGTTAGAAGTGTCGCATGGTATTGTAAGATCGCAAAATTAAAAATGAATTCTCTCTGCCTAAAGGTTACCAGAGGGTATTGGAGGATATGGGATAGTGCGGCAGGTGTTCACTCCTGAACAAGAATTTGCTTTGAGTGAATACCTTGTGAAGGCAAGTGACATATACTTCGGCCTGAGCCCAAAAGAGGCAAGAAAGTTGGCAGATCAATATGCAGTTGCTAATGGCACTGCACATCCTGGTAGTTGGGACTCAAAAGAATCAACAGGAGTTGACTGGTTTTCTTTTTTCCTAAAACGTCACCCACAGCTTTCAATACGTACCCCCGCGGCAACGAGTTTGGCTCGAACGTCCAGTTTCAACCCACATAATGTTCAAAGATTTTTCAACCTCCTATAATCAGTAATGAACCAACATTCATTTACCGCCCAGGACATATGGAATGTTTAATTTTAAGCTGATTAACATTCATTATAATTACACCTTACATAAAGACGAGTAAAAACGCTTGCCTCACTTATGCCAACTTACCCCACTACCTATGCCAACTAACCCCGATACCGGGGTAGGTTGACATAGTTTGACTGGACAAGGAAAAACATTTTTCACACAAAGTGGCAACAATATATTTATTCAATTGTATGTGTGATTTGTAGCCAAAATGCTTACCTACATTACCATCTTTTTATTTTTCAAATATCTTCAAACCAAAAAATTAGAAAAATTTTGAAGTGAAAAGTGTGCCAACTAACCCCGGTTTCCCCTACTTTTTTTTTTCAAACACTCAAAAAATCATGTAGATTATTCCATTTGCCCCACCATATCTCTACCAGTTATGTGTGAAAATAAATTGGGGGTTGCCCACTTACCTCAACTTGCTTGGCAAGTGTGCCACTTCGACGACAAAAAAGAAAAACTTATTATTTAAATTTATTTTTTGCCAATTTGTTTTAATATTGTCATGGGTACAGTAATAACATACGTGAAAATGGACCACAAAAAAGAATAAGTTGTTAGGCCTATTATATCCAGTGGTATGAGGATCTAAAGTCGAATTATGCCTAAAAGGGGGCCCACTTACTCCACCTTGCCCTAATTTATTCGATTTTTTTTTGTCAAAATGGAAAACACGATGGCTTCTCCAAGTCTATAAAAACTATGAATATCAAATTTTTTTTTATCATATTTTTTTTGCTTTTTATGGGTGAGTTACCGATGGGAGATACTCAAAATTTCCTGAATTAAAAAAATAATAATAATTGATTGATTTTCCACCGAAATGTTTTGAAATTGGAGCATGGAACTGCTATCGTTACAATTCCATTAGAAAAACTTTTATACACATTTCTGGATCAGTGTCAATATTATGAAAAATGCCAACTTACAGATATTATAACACGTTACAGATCTGACGGCGAAATTAAGTAATAACATTTCGGTAACAAATAACAAAATTTTAAAACGTTACCTATATGAACAGTTTATTAGTTTTTGTTTGTCAATTTGGAATCTACTTCAGATTTCCCAAGTCTACGACATCTATCGTCAGCAGTATCCTATCATTATCTATTATCTTTTATGCTATATATATTATATTTTGTATAACATTTTCTGTTGAGTTACCGATATGAGGTACTCAAAAGTGCTTTAATTTCAAAGTAATAAATTTTAAAATATTACTCGATTTTCTATCTAAATATTTTGAAGTTGAAGCAAGGATCTTTGTAAACAGTCTACCGGGACGATCAAGTGTCGTAGTTCTTTTTTGGAAATGACGTTTTCAGCCCGTTCGTATTACCGATCTGTAATCTGACATGTAAATATGTGACAAGCATATTTCATGTTTATAGTGCATATTTCGGGCACATTTTTTGGAAAATGAGCTACAAATTAGTCTTTTTGAGACGATGTAAAAATAAACATGCGTACTCAGTAGGGACACGTTACCAATCTGATTTTGAAAACTTCTTTGCTTTTCCCAGTATGAACTTAAACTGTGATTTTATTTGGATTGTAAACAAAAAAAGTCGTTACTAAGTACAAAAAAAGTATTTTAAAAAACATTTTTTAATAAATAGCAACATTAAAAAATCTATACTCAAATTAATAATTATCCGTACATTGACCCTTTTATTGCCGTTTCCTCACGAAAATATTCTTAAAAATTCGTAACAACGCTATTTTATATACTAAAAGACAAATTAGTAACATTTTAATAGCACAGTACTGAATTTTAATTAAAAAAAAATTACAAATTTTCAAATAATTATTTTAATGTAGGCTATTAACGATTTTTTTTTAAAGAACGCTTTATTTATTTTAAATTTATTGCTCTCCGTATTTTATTATGCATTCTTAACACTAACTTTTAAACAGTGATTTATAAAATATTTCCTGTGTACAAATATACCTAACTAATAACCTTACGAACATTAACTTTTAAGGAGTGATATGTAATAACTCTTTAACTTTTAACTCTTTAACTCTTAACTCTCTAACTTTTAAAGAGTGATATGTTCTGCATTTATAAAAAATATTTCCTGTGTACAAATATACCTGTAAGAGTACTTTATTCAAAGATAATTTTAAAAGTTTCTGCTTTGAAATTGTGTACAGATCTATTACCATTCAAGACGCTAAAATTGGAAAGAAAGAAAAAAAACTAAGATACTTTAAAATAAGCTTAAACTAAATTTTGGTATTTTTACTCTTAAAAACACAAATTGAAGGGTCTTGTTACAAAACTGACATTCTCCAAAGTAATTCTGAGATATTGGGTCCGGCCCGTTCATTGGCAACGTTATGATCGTATCGCCAAAGAAAGTTCGGACCCTATATCCTAGTTATACTTTGGATAAAGTGAGTTTTGTGCTACTACACTCTTCAATCGCAAACTTTGCAAATACTACGCATGGAAAAGCAATAAATAAAATAGGGGAAAATGGACAACAGTGTTTGGAAACAATTATGATATGTTAATACCTTGGTCATCAGCTGTGACGAGGCAGGACAAGGTGAAGACATACAAAGTGACTCCTAAACACAATTTCAGCATTTTTCTTCGCCAAAACACTTGTTCTGAAGGCACGATTAAACTCTATTTGTGTTTCAAAAATCTCTGAATGGGGTTCCATTTACGCCTTTTCCTGTCATGCGGTCGGCATTTCCTTCTGTTATCGCCTTAATGTTATCTTATTTAATTAAAAAGTTGTAAACATACGACCCTTTATGAATAACTAAGTGACACTTTATCTTTCTAGTGTTACAGGATTCATAACATTGAATGTCTTCGGGTGACTACTCTGAAAACGTAATATTTGGAGCGAGAAATCACGAAAGAAAATATTGATGAAAGTGTTAAACTTTGGATTGAAGTAACAATTACATGCTACATTGACACTATAACAGCGGTCCAGATCATGCAATATTTTTTCACATTAAAATTTAACTTTAAAAATTTGGTTCCCCCTCGAACGCGATGAATTATATAGGCTTTCAAACATAGAATATATTTATGAATAAGAAAGATAAATGTAATGTGTACAGTTTATTTGTATAGAACTCAAAGAATAAATACTAGAAAACTTTGATGCATAGATGTGTCGATAGCGAAAGAACTAATCAATTATGTTGGGGAATTCGTAATCGTCATTCATGTCTAGTAAGGAGGAGGGGCAGTAAAGAAGAAAGCAACTCTTTAAGTAGAAATATCCGTTTAATAAAGTGAAGCTCTAAAGAATTACATCCTCTCTCCACCCTTACCCTACTAAAAATGATCCATAGAGATCAATACAAAAATCTATTGACATAAGTACAGCTTTATTGATGTGTACTTATTTCTTAGGATGTCTCTATTGTTATCAGTAGAAGCTATTGATATCAGTAACCTACTGATAATATTTCTTATTGATATCAATAGAGCTCTACCGACACCAGTAAAGAAAATATCAGTAAGCTACTGATCTCAAATGACATCAATAGGCCTGCACTGATATCTATATAGATCAGTAGAGATTTGTATGGATATCAATAGAGATCAATAGAGATTTGTATAGATATCAATAGAGATTGCTATTGGTACCAGTAGGCCATTTTCACTTAAAAATTTCCTATGGATCTCTACTGACCATTTTTAGTAGGGACCGCCTTTACTAGTGACAAAAAGATGGCGGTTCAGGGCAGAGTTTCAATAAGTGATAGCTAGATGGCGCTGATACAATACTCTGCTATCCTGACGATGGTCGTCCAGACAAATAGCAATTGAATAAAATAAAAACATGCTATCTAAATATTAAAAGTAGACATGTAGCAAGATAAAAATTAAACATAAACACTTAGAAAATAATACACTTAAAATCACTACTAATACTGAAAAGAACTATAAAAATTAACATAAACAAATAAAACACTTTTAAGTATTTCTCTAGAAAGTTATTCTAAAATCACTTTAAAATTCTCTTTTGAAAATTATGAAATAGAAGAAAACACTTATAACATTAACTAAGCAGCTAAGAAAAAGTAAATTTTAGAGTCTGTGCAAAAAGTTCTTAGCACAATTTGGGAGAAAAAAAAATAAAGTACTGGACTTCAGAAAGTTTGTAAAATAAAAGTCAAAGTTCAGGTTTTTGCCCAACTCTCCATTTGGTCGGCAGACGTGGATGTGCATGTTGGTCCTTCACCTGCACCGGTCTTGCGTACATCATATCTGTCGTTTGGGCGAACTTTAGTCACGACGTATGGGCCAAAAAACTTTTGACGAAGTTTTAAGCCTGTCCCGAACTGAATACGTTTGATGGTGACTATATCATCAAGTTTGTATTTGGTAGCAGTCTTGCGACGAGAGTTATAGTTGTGTCTGCTCTGTTCTTGTTGCTGCAATATATTTGCTTTGGCTTCTTTGCGCATTTGTTGTTGATGTTGGACGACTTAGTGTACATGTTTGTTCTTCTAAAATTTTCTTGATGTTAAGATCTTCCTTATTTTTCATTTTAACTCCTGTTAGAAGCTCGAAGGGTGTGTACTTAGTAGCTGAAGAGATAGTGCTGTTATTTACACGTTGTACAGCTGGTATGTGCTTGAACCATTTGTCCGGATCATCGAGGGATAACTTGGAGATGACTGGGATTAGCGCTCCATGGAATTTTTCAACTTGACCGTTTCCTCTTGGCTGACCTGTAGTGATTGTGATATGTTCAATCTTCTCATCTTCGCAGTATTTCTTAAATTCTGTTGCAGTGAAAGCTGATCCACGATCTGAAATTATTCTTCTAGGATTTCCAAAGGTGGTTTGCTGTAGTTGGAGTTTGTCCAAAGCGTCTTTTGCGGATGTTGACTTGACTGGATATATCCAAAGGAACTTTGTAAGGCGTCTACCACAGTGAAGATGTACTTGTAATTTTTGTTTGTACTTGATGGTGGCCCTAGAAAATCTACATGGTATGTGTCTAATGGAACTTCACCTTTAGGAATGGGATGGAGAAATCCTTCTTGTTTTCCTGTTTTTCGTGAGGCAAGTATGCATGGTACACAGCTGGATATTACGCTTTCAACAGTCTTACGTATGTTTGGGAAGTAAAATTGTTGTTTAACTAAAGCTTCAGTTTTATTGATACCAAAATGTCCTTTATTGTGTTCAATTTGTACTATTTGTTTTTGCATGTATTGTGGTATTACTAAAAGCTCTTGGTCATTGACTACTTTGTAAAGAACATTATTTTTGTACTTGTATTCTGATGTTGGAGAGTGTTCTAGTAGTTGTTTAATGCTTAGTGTGAACTCATCTTTTGACTGAGCTTCGCAGCCTTTTCTGGCTGTGTCATCAACTTGTATTGCCATGACAGGATATCGGCTTAGTGCGTCGACATGTTTCATCTGCTGTCCTGGTCTGTGAACTAGTTCATAGTCGAAATCTTCTAGCAGCATTGCCCATCTGGCAACTCTAGGAGGCGGAAGTTCTTTTTTAGACATTGTTTTTTGAAACGCTTGGCAGTCAGTGAAGATTTTGAATTTGGTACCAACAAGATAGTGTCGAAATCTCTTTAATGATTCAACTATTATTAAAACTTCCAATTCATATGATGTATACTTTTCTTCTTGTAGTGATGTTTTACGACTCATATAGTGAATGGGATGCAGGTTGTTCTCGGAGCCAGTTTGAAGCAAAATAGCACCAAAACCTTTTAATGAAGCATCACAGTGTAATTGTAATGGTGAGCCCTGTTTGTATAAGTGTAACACAGGTTCTGTGGAGAGTGCTTGTTTTAGTTGTAGAAAAGCTTGCTGTTGTTCTGTTCCAAAGTGAAAAGGTGTGTTGTTCCGTAAAAGATCACTTAGTGGCCTTGTAATGGCTGTATAGTTCTTTATGAATTTTCGAAAGTAAGAAGTCAGACCCAAGAATGATTGGATATCTTTCGTTGTTTTGGGCTGAGGGAAACTTAAAACAGCATTTGTTTTGTGTGACGATGGTCGAATTGTACCTTTTTCCAAGATATGTCCGAGAAAAGTTATTTTTCGTTGTAGAAAATTGCACTTTTTGAAATTAAACTCAAGTCCATAGTCCGAAGCAACTTGTAAAACTTTTTTGACCTTTGTAGACTTTAAAACTCAGCAGATGAGGGTACAATCAAATCATCTAAGTAAAGAATCAGTGTTCCATCCTCTAAAAGATCTCGAAAAACAATTTGGATAAATCTCTGAAAAACAGATGGTGCGTTACATAGTCCAAAAGGCATCTTTGTAAACTCGCACTGTCCGTCTGGTGTTACAAAATAAGTGTATTTACGACTGTCTTCATGAACATCAACGTGATAGAAACCATTTTTTAAGTCAAGGTTCGAATAGACAGATGCACCTTGATTTTTGTCAATAACGTCTTCTATAAGGGGTAAAGGAAATCTTTCTTTAACGATATTCTTATTAATCAATCTAAAATCCATCGATAAACGTGTTGAACCATCTTTCTTCTTACACAAAACACAAAAAATCTGAGCACAAAAATCTGAAAAACTTTCTCGAATTATTCCGCTTTGTAACATTTCCTTAATTTGTTTATTTACCTCAATTTTTTCTGACAATGCAAGACGGCGTGGTCTTTGGAATATAGGTGTGTCATCTGACAGAATTAATTTCATTTGATAGTTAGTACTTTTAATTTTATTCGGTTTATAAGTTTTAACCATCTTCATAATAGTGTTTCGTATATTTGCATCAGATATGTGGGAAAATTCATCTTCAAAAAGCGTATCATCACTTACAATACTAAATATTGGGTTGGTCCCCGTAGTGTCTAATGGTTTGTTTACATTTTGCAATATGGGCTTGTCCCCTTGTACGTCTGAAGCGAAAATTTGATGTTCGTAAGTTCCTAAATCTGTTAATTTGTTAGATTTATATCCTTCAATCAAATGTGAAAAACGTTTTTTCATATCCGTACTATGAACGTGTGTAAATATAAGTCATTACCGTAGTCACAATCCATTGCGGACGTAAAATCATTCGCCGAAGCGTGTTTTACGGGAAAAGAGGCGAAACTTTTACCGGTGGCGTTATCAAAATTTAATCGGTTAGACACATCATCTTGTTCCGCTAAAAAAAAAATCTACTCTCTTCGTTCCCGAGCGTGAGCGAATTTCTCCTCGAATGCTCCTCCCTAATTGTCTCTGATTGGTTGATCTCTGATGTTTGTGGCTCCGCCCTAATGTTTGGTTGATAGGTGATTGACGTGGCACCGTTCGTATACACTTAGTTTGTAGACTTTTTGGAATCTTGGTTCGGGGCGCTGTTGATTGTATTTTGTTATTTGTTTTTTATTTCTTTGATTTCGGGTTGCGTGGTATTATTTGTTTTTGGAGTGTCGACTGCATTTTCATTCTGTGATCTTTTTAGCTTTAGGAAAATTGAAGGGGGGATTATTAGATTTGAAAATAAACTTTCACAGATAGCGGCATCGTATGTTTTTGGTTGTCTTTGTGGCAACGAGAGTTTACCCTTTACGGATTTAGCTGTGTATGCGTCGCCAAATGCAGAAACTAATGTGATTTCTTCATCGTATGTTGTCGTTTTGGGTAAACAATCGGCTTTGACACAAATATGAGTGCATCCACTGTCAATAATAGCGCGCGTATTTTTTTATTGTTGAGTAGTACATTTTCATATTGGAGGGAACCGTGATCACGTGGTTTGGGTGTTGTAGGAGCTATTTGTAATACTGGACTGTTATTCTCGTGTGACTCGTTTTCAGATCGCGTTGATTGTTTACATTGCGCTGATTGAAGCGATTATTATTTGTTCCAAGGGAATTTTGATTTTGTGGTCTATGGAAGTTATTGTATGGTTGCCGATTATACGGTGGCCTGTTGTTTTGTTGTTGTTGATAGGTATTATTGTTGTGATGGCGACGGTTTACTTCGCTTAGATATTTACGCTGTGATGTAAAATATATATCAATTTTTTGTGCAAGATCATTTGGCTTTAGCCATTCTTCGCCTTGTGAGACTGCTATGTAGGGCTGGGTCTCTCGGTCAAGTGTAGAATACAATTTATCTGAAACCATTAACTGGCATAAAGTGTCAAAGTCACTGACTTTTCTTATCTTGCAATAATATGCGAACGTGGTTTGTAATCTCGACGCGAACTGCGTATGTGAGTCATCTGTAATTCTTTGCATACGGCGAAAAATAATTAGGCAATCCTGCGCGGTTGGTTGGAACTGATGTAGCACTGTATTTTTGACTTTTTCGTAGCCTTGGATATCATTATCCGAAATATTTAATAAAATGTGATTTGCTTTTTCGCCTAACATATTTATAAGTATTTCTGACTTCAATAACTCATCCGATATATTCTTCGTATTAAATGCTCGTTCTAACGATGCGAAAAATAAGCTGTAATTTTCTGGACGGCTAGGGTTTGGCATTGAAAGAGTTTTAACAGAACGAATGAGATTTTCGATGTTAGGTGAATCATCGGTTTCGGAACTTTTCGAAATATTATGTTGAGTTTCGGCATTGTTTTGAAGGGTAGCTAGTTCTATATTTCGTTCTATTTGTGCGAGTTTTACTTTTTCGACTTCGAATTTATTTCCTTCGACTTCTACTTCATTTCTTTCGTTTTCTAGTTCAACATTTCTTTCATCTACCGTTTGTGCAATTAAATTTTTAACGAATTCGTTATCTTTCGTGTAGGTCTCACTGGACTCAATTAGCTCTTTAATTTTAGTTAACGTGGAATTTTCTAGAAGTACGATGTCTAGTTCAAAAGCAACTTTCACTAAATCTTCTTTTTTTAGTATTTTTATACATCTTGAATAAAAAAAATAAGAAAACTTTTACCTTTGTGGTCGATTTTGGTTTTGTTTCGCTGGCGATGTAGTAGAATTTCTTACGTGCTCTGTAGACGATGTATTCCGTTTTATGGAGGGTACCTTTGTTTTTCGGATTGACGTGCTGCGGACCTCGTCGTCGTGTGTCGTATTCTGCTTAGCGGCTGAAGATGACTGACTCACAGGTGGCGTCTTCTGATGCTTGATGGCGGGAGAAAAACCACTTTACGATGGGGTCGGTGATGGCGACTGCGATGGCGACTTCGGCTTGGCGGCTGAAGAAGGAATCGCTTGACGATTGCGCAGGAAGTTTCTTTTGAAGCAGGAGTTTTCACTTTTTCGTGACGATGGTGATTTTGGCATCACTGATTTATTGCAGTGTAGATAAAAGTTCGTTTTTGCGCATGAGTTCGGGATTGCCCACCGTGGAGAGGAACTTTATGACTGAACCTCGTGGGATTTGAACTTTCGTTTTGGAAAAGTTTAAATTAATTTTTAAAAAAAAAATATCGATTTTTGCGACGAGAGGCGGATGACAAGGCGACGGTGAGCCCAAATGTCTAGTAAGGAGGAGGGGCAGTAAAGAAGAAAACAACTCTTTAAGTAGAAATATCCGTTTAATAAAGTGAAGCTCTTTAGAATTACATCCTCTCTCCACCCTTACCGCCTTTACTAGTGACAAAAAGATGGCAGTTCAGGGCAGAGTTTCAATAAGTGGCCGCTAGATGGCGCTGATACAACATTCATAGAGAACAATAAAGGAAATATTTTTTCCCTTTATCGGGACTGCATTTATTGGTTGCCAAGCCTTTGCAAACTTGTCATATTCCCCAGATCTAAGAGCCATTTTTACGTGGCACCATCTAGGCAGCTTTCCCAGCCAATTTTAAAGCTCATATTACAATGAATTTGAGTTCTTTGTGAATGTTAAAACATGCCCAGATTTAATATGGCTTTGAAAAACTACGCAAAACGAATACTCAAAAAATCTTTTAAATGCCTCATAATTGACATGCGTGCCCAAGACTTCCTCATCCAGAGAATCTGACGACTCAGCCTGGTCTCGAACCCGCAAATATAGGCTTATGAGAAGAACTTGTAATCCCTCTCGGCCACTGAGCCTGCACAAATGCAGATTTTTTCACAAACATATAAATTTTAATAAGGAATGATAAAAATAATTTTTATTTGATTATACATATTAATAAAAGGTCTCAATTTTCCTGTAGACTTGAAAAAATACAGAAAACCAATTTTTTATATTATTTTTGCAACTTTTTTGATGTTTTCTATTAAACTTTTTTTATAAAGGTGCTTCCATGTACATATTTTCTTCGCGATTCCTCTTTTGAACAGGATTTGTGTTGCCTGCGTTAGCAACAATTCTCGTTAAAAGTTGTCTGTTGTAGATCAACAATCCAACTTGAAAATGTAGTTTAAAAAATAAATTTCAGGACACTTTTTGATACCAAATACTAGTTTCATTGAACACATTCTTAAGGAAAATGAAATGGAACCAAAGTATTAACTAAAAGTTTGTGCTTCATCACCTTAAACATTTATAAAAGTATGTAAATTCCGCTTACAAGACATTTTTGAAATGAGTAATGAGTTTGAAATGTGAAATGAGTGATTTGAAGAGTTTTTAAACTGTAACCCCAGAGTGGTTGATTAACTTATTGGTTGGTTGGTAGACATTTATTTTTAGGCTTGTGTGCTTGGTCAGAGACCTGCTTATAAACATTCGTCAAGTAAGACAGACACAAAACACACACATATACGTGGCAGATGCTGCCATCTTTCACGCGCCAACAATACAATTTAGACATGTCCCTGAAGGAGAGGGAAATAGTCTCCAGGGACCTGAACTCGTGGAAAACTGCGGAATGAACGCCCACATTATTTTGGCCAAATAGATTTAACGAGCACGCACTCCGCATATACTTGACAAACACAAATATCCATGCCTCATCGGGATTCGGGCCCGGACCCAGAAGCTCTAAAGCTTCCTCCTTTACCGTTGCGTCGCCGGGTCGGCATTAACTTATCGTTAGGTGTAGTGTAATGTAATCGTTTCCGGCTGCCTATTTTTTGCCTCCATTAGATGTTTTTTCACAGCCAATAACGCCTCGTAATTTAGAACCCTAGTCAAGTGACGAGTTCGACACCTGAGCGGGCAACAACATTCTGACGCCGTCGGGACTTTGGACTCCACAGATTTAACGAGTACGTCTGTCCCAGTGTAGTCGGGCCCATCCGTCACAAGTTGGACTTTCTAATATTTCCCAGTACAGATATCCGATTTATAGGATTATTGGCAGCGAGTGGGATTCAAAACCCCGCATTCCTGAGAAGGCAGAATCCTGAGGCGGATGCCTTAAACACTCGGCCACGGTAGGGTCTATCGTTAGGTTAGGTTGTAAGTTTTCTGACTGTCATTTTCTACACTCCAAAGAGCTTTAACACAGCCAATTATGTCTCGTAATTTCAGTTCTTGGTTAAATGACGAGTTCGATACCTGGGGTAGTCGGACTTTTGACTCCATTAATAAAACGAGCACGCCTGTCTCTATTTTTTTTTTTTTAATCTCTCAATCGTTTGTCGATTCGGCAAGTTTACTCGGTTCAAAATATTTTGGTCGATGTCCGATATGACTAAGGCATTATTTCTAATGCAAACTTAAAATAACCAACCAACGTTTTATGGAGCCAAAAAATTTGTGCACTGTCTCTTCTTTGGTAATCTTTGATTGAGACTTGCAAATACAAAAGTACACAATAAAATTATAATGCAATTTAAAACCTATTTCATCGTATTTGGTGAATATTTCAAGTTTTTTTAAATTAAAATCGATATTTTTAATTAAATTAAATATATTCACCATAGCAATGAAAGCTACAGAAGCTATGACGACTGCCAATGTTAAATGAGTACAAGAGGACCCAACAGTTTCATCTGCATTCTTGTTATCATCTAAAATACAAAAAAAAGTATAAATGGGTCATTCTCTGTAAATGGGACAAATTGCACTTTTAAAAACTGGAGAAAAAAATATTTTTCTAATTGAATAATTTTTATTATATGGGTTTCACAATTCATATATAGCAAAAAAAAAATGGTTCAGATCCCTTCAATGATTTTTTTAATCAAATATATTTTTTTTCCACATTTGAAAACTATCGTTAACTTCTTTAGATGCTGAGCATGCGCAATAGACAATGTATGCTCATGCAGCACCGAAACCATTGCATGCCTCTTTGACTTGCCCCAAGTGTCAAGCATTGTGTTTAGTTCAAAAACGTGTGATTCAAGTCTATGTCGATTAAGCTTGGTTGAATAACAGACGCAACTAAACCTACAGTAGACATTACATGATATACATCTCTATAGGAATGCGAGTTTTTTTGTTTATGGGGAAGTTAGGTTAGGTTAGTTTGAATTACCGTCGCGCTACAGCTACATGAGGGCTTTTGGCGACGGACGTCGTAATTTAGAACAGCAATCAAGTGACGAGCCGACGCTGACCATACTTGAATATTGGTCAAGTATAATTTCAAAGGAATAAATTGTGTTAAATAAGGGTTTGATATGCGTATAATGTGTTTAGAGGAAACGAATCCTGATCGAGAAGAGCAGGTTAAAAAAATGCCACCGCATTTTATTTTAGTTATTCGTTATAAATATCTTGATGATAAAGCGACTGTGGTTCTAAATTACGATACCCGTCATCAATAGCCTAAGTGTAGCTCTAGTGTAAAAATAATTAATTAACAGTTTGACCCTATAACAAATGACAGTGAGTGCGACCTATAAAAAGGAAGAACATAGGCTTAAGGGGTCTAAGGGGTCTTAAAAATGTGCAAAGAAGGAACTACAAAGTATAGTTTGATCTGTCATGTAATTTTTTAACTACTCAATATACAAGTATAATTTTTTTATATGTAATTCTACAAGATTTATTCATTATAAAACAAATTTTAAAATTTATGAAACTTTAGCCAAAACTAAAATAAATGATATTAAACAAAAAGCTATTTGAACACATTGTGATTAGGCTTGCGCGGCAAATTTTGAGGAAAAAATTGAAAAAATGACCCAGAAAATGACTTTATATTGTACAAATATGTACAAACTAGGACTTATACCTAAATTCTTAGCTCAATTTTAATTCGAAATTACTTAAAAATGAATTCAAAATCAAAATTTTAAAAATTTTATTAATTTTTTTAGAAAAAAAGTTTTAAAATAATTTCTAATTAAAATTGAGCTGAGAATTTAGGTATAAGTCCTAGTTTGTACATATTTGTACAATATAAAGTCATTTTCTTGGTCATTTTTTCAATTTTGACCTCAAAATTTGCCGCGCAAGCCTAATCACAATGTGTTAAAATAGCTTTATGTTTAATATCATTTTTTTAAGTTTTGGCTAAAGTTTCATAAATTTTAAAATTTGTTTTATAATAAATAAATCTTGTAGAATTACATATAAAAAAATTATACTTGTATATTGAGTAGTTAAAAAATTACATGACAGATCAAACTATACTTTGTAGTTCCTTCTTTGCACATTTTTAAGACTCCTTAGACCCCTTAATAGCTCCTTACCCCGCTAGCCAGAAGAGACAGTCACAAGAGACACACAAGGAAAGACGACACAAACACATAAGGCGCGTTTACATGAGCCATCGAATTCATAGAATGCCAAAATCTCCATTAGGGGAAAAAGTGGACGAGCAGGATTTCTAACCCAAATCATAGTATGTGGCCGAATCCATGTCATGAAACATCAAACCCTCCTTCATTGGAGAGTTTGAGAACCCCCCCTACCCTAATGAACCGTGCAATTCCGGTTCTGTCTTTGAGAAAATCCCCAAGAGGGAAATACTGCTGAGTGTGCTTTTCAATCTATGGATTCGATGTCTCATGTAAACACGCCTATAGACAAATAACAATGTTTATTGACAAACACAAACATCCTTTCCATACCGGAATTCGAACAAGAACCCAGCAGCACCAAAGGCTAGCACCTTAACCATTGCGCCGCCTGGTCGGCAAGTTTGACCCCAACTCTTGATTATAACGTAGAAGAAGAAACGAATAATCACTCTCGTAAAATATCTAAAGGGCATGCGTTTTTTAAAAAATTACACTTGAAACGAAACAACCGATCGGTATTGAATGCGCTTCGAAAAAATGATCTAAGATGAAGTTATCCAATTTGGACTGACCTTCAAAGCTGATTTGTGAGTTAGTGACGTGTGAGTGAGTGACGATTCCGTAGGAAAAGTCAAATAACTTCATTTTCTTAGAATTTTTTATGAAATAAAGAGACTGTATGTTGATCTACATTTAAATGCCTACAATTTGAGACTAGTAAAAAGATTCTTGCACTTATATATAATCAGTAAATGAGGTTGAGTGAGTGACGGCAGTAAAAGACTCCCATGATATTTTTAATACTAAAAGTACTGTAAAAACGTTATCACTCATGTATTAAAACAACTGATGGCTGATTTAGAAGCCTCAAACCTTTAGGAATAATATGCCAATTTAAATTCGATTTCTTAGTCTTCCAGTAAGTTTTAAATTGAACTTTAAAGCAGTGTTGTAGGAGTGACTCTATAACCCAGGGACACATACATACTCAAAAAATTACATAAAACTACTGATGGTAGAAAAACATCAGACACATTTTCGGAAACTACAGAAACTAATTAACCATAATTAGTTCCGCCAAAAAGGATCATATATTTAAAATGGCTTTTTTTAGGACGTTAAAAGTTGTAAAAGCATGCAGGGACAGTGTGAGGGAGTGACAAATCGGGTATTTAAATGAAATTTTATGTAAGTAAATTATAATTATTTTAAATTTTTAAAGTGGGACTAGTTAGGTTATGGGCCAGTTTACACTAACAAATCACAACCATGCATATATAATTTAAAAATAAAGAGAAAAGTATCCGGGACATCAATTTGTCCCTTTTACAGAGAATGACCCTCATATACTTTAACACTTTCACTTTCAATGGTTCAATAAAACTTGCACTTAATTCAAACAAATTTTATTCAATTCTGTATACAAAGTTTAAAAACAGTTTTTTTTATCTATAGATAAAAGAATCATGTATCATAAAGCAATCAATAATTTTTGCTGTTGTTGATTAAAATGAAAACATAAAAAACCTGGTAAAAAATAAATTCACTCTGAAATAATTTTATTAAATAAGTTAGCCCTAAATTCTCCATGCTTGCATTTTTTTAGTATTTAAAATTTTAATTTTAGTTATTTTTTGCAAAAAAAGTTTCGAAGAATCATTGTTATTATTTATTTAAAAAGTTATGATTCTTAGTTTTTTTCCTTACATTTGTTTTCAAAATTAGAATTTTTTACTTTTACTTGCTTTTCACTTATTTATTCCGATTTATAAGATATTTTTTTGTCAAACTGGAAAACACGATGGCTTCTCCAAGTCAACAGTAGCAAAAACTATGAATTGATATCAAACATTTTTGTGCTTTTTATGGGTGAGTTACCGATGGGGGGGATACTCAAAATTGCCTGAATTTAAAAAGAATTAAATAAAAAAGAATTGATTGATTTTGCACCGAAATGTTTTGAAGATGAACATGGAACTGCTATCGTTACAATTCCATTCGAAAAGCTTTTAAACACATTTTCGGATTAGTGCAATATTACGAAAAGTGCCAACTTACAGAAATGATAACACGTTACAGATCTGACGGCAAAATTAAGTAATAACATCAACAGTAAAATTAAAAAAAAGCAAATATAGCCAAATATTATACCTTCACGTCTTAATAATATGTTTACCAAAAATTGTTAACGTAATTATTTACTTTTCGGTAACAAATAAAAAATGTTCAAAATTTTACCTATATGAGTTTTTGTTAGTTTTGTTAGTCAAACTGGAAACTACGTTGGATTCCCCAAGCCTACGAAAAGTATCGTACCAGTACCTATCATTTTTATACCATATATATTATACAGGGTGTTCCAAAATTGACCGGAATTGTATAGGACGCAATTCCTAAATATTTACCCGGCCCCGGCCAATGAAAAACGGCTATCTAATTGGCCGCCCTTTCGGTCGTGCATGAAATCTTCCACTTGTGCTACACAAGAATGTAGAACTTTTAGTTTGGTTTGGTTGAATTTACCTCTGATAAAAATTACAGGTTCAACTAGTTTAAAAATTTTTTTTGGAAGGCTGTTCATTTTGATAGGTTGTTGCATTATTGTTAAAAAAAACTCGATGTTGACCATGAACATATACAGGGCGGTTATAAAATAACGCTCGCTATTCGGGGTGGTCTGTAGCTTTAATGAATAATCCAAATGCAGAAGACTTTGAGACGCTTACTAATCAAGAAGGGGGGAAAGAATGAAATCATAAAAAACAAACTCGTCTCTTGACCAGGGCTCTAAATTACGAGGCGTAATTGAATGTGTTGGTCGTAATTAATCATAATTGGCTACGCCTCGTAACTTAGAACCCTAGTCAAGAGACGAGTTTGCTTTTTATGATTATTCTTTTTTGTGATTATTTTTAAGATTCTATCTTTTTTATGATTCCATTCTTTTCCCCCCCTTCTTGATTAGTAAGTGTCTCAAATTTTGAAGCATTTGGACTCTTCATTCAAGCCACAGACCACTCCGAATAGCGAGCGTTATTTTATAACCCCCTGTATATTCCGGTGTGTGTGCATGATCAGAGATCCGCTTTTAAGATTTCGTCAAGTAAGACAGCCACAGAAGGATTTTTTACTGACAGAGAAAGGAAGTACACCCAGGGCAAGGGCGGGAATTGAACCCGCACCCATTACAGCGCGCGGACAGCTAGCGTTCTGGCCTGCGACCCAAACCACTTGGCCATCGATCCCCACATGACACCCTAAATTGTCTCCGTGTTGGTAGATGGTGCAGTTGGTAGGTTCAGTCTCTACCCTACTATAGAACTATTTGGTCCCAACACATGCACATTTCGACAAACTGTACACTTCTATCGCAAAACGTTTAGCTCCTTCCAATTTTCAAACATCCAGCTCGAATTTGAAACACACCAAATTATTTAAATCGAAATCCAAACACAAAAATTCCATTTTCGTAGTTACTAATCATTTTTAGTAGTTTTAGAAACTGTGATGTAACAGAATCTGCAAATTGTAAAATTACTAGGCAATATGTCGATTCAACCAAACCAAACTAAAAACAAATGCATCCCTTCGTCAACACATTCTCGTGCTGCCCTAGTTCAAGTATGCAACCACGACCAAAACGCGTGATCACTTGGCTTTTTACTATTTTTCGGAGGGGCCGGCTCAATATTTCGGAATTGCATCAATTCCTATTCCGGTCAATTTTGAAACACCCTGTATCTGTAACTCAACAGAAAATACTGTAAATATACAGGGTGTTTCAAAATTGACCGGAATAGGAATTGATGCCATTCCGAAATATTGAGCCGGCCCCTCCGAAAAATAGTAAAAAGCCAATTGATCACGCGTTTTGGTCGTGGTTGCACACTTGAACTAGGGCAGCACGAGAATGTGTTGACGAAGGGATGCATTTGTTTTTAGTTTGGTTTGGTTGAATCGACATATTGCCTAGTAATTTTACAATTTGCAGATTCTGTTACATCACAGTTTCTAAAACTACTAAAAATGATTAGTAACTACGAAAATGGAATTTTTGTGTTTGGATTTCGATTTAAATAATTTGGTGTGTTTCAAATTCGAGCTGGATGTTTGAAAATTGGAAGGAGCTAAACGTTTTGCGATAGAAGTGTACAGTTTGTCGAAATGTGCATGTGTTGGGACCAAATAGTTCTATAGTAGGGTAGAGACTGAACCTACCAACTGCACCATCTACCAACACGGAGACAATTTAGGGTGTCATGTGGGGATCGATGGCCAAGTGGTTTGGGTCGCAGGCCAGAACGCTAGCTGTCCGCGCGCTGTAATGGGTGCGGGTTCAATTCCCGCCCTTGCCCTGGGTGTACTTCCTTTCTCTGTCAGTAAAAAATCCTTCTGTGGCTGTCTTACTTGACGAAATCTTATAAGCGGGTCTCTGATCATACACACACCCCGGAATATACAGGGTGGTTATAAAAAAACGCTCGCTATTAGGAGTGGTCTGTAGCTTGAATGAATAGTCCAAATGCTTCAAAATTTTTGACACTTACTTATCAAGAAGGGGGGGAAAAGAATGGAATCATAAAAAAGTATCTTAAAAAATAATCACAAAAAAGAATAATCATAAAAAAAAACTCGTTTCTTGACCAGGGTTCTAAGTTACGAGACGTCGTCAATTATGGCCAATTACGGCCAACACAGCTATTTACGCCTCGTAATTTAGAACCCTGGTCAAGAGACGAGTTTCTTTTTTTTTCGATAAAGAATGGAATAATAAACGAAACTCGTCTCTTGACCAAGGTACTAAATTACGCGGCGTAGCCAATTATGACTAATTACGGCCAACAAATCCAATTACGCCTCGTAATTTAGAACCCTGGTCAAGAGACGAGTTTGTTTTTTATGATTCCATTCTTTCCCCCCTTCTTGATTAGTAAGTGTCTCAAAGTCTTCTGCATTTGGATTATTCATTAAGGCTACAGACCACCCCGAATAGCGAGCGTTATTTTATAACCACCCTGTATATGTGCATATTACTCAGCATAAATAAGCAAAATACAATAATTGTTATGTATAGACTGATGGTCAACATCAAGTTTTTTTTTAACAATAATGCAACAACCTATCAAAATGAACAGCCTCCTAAAAAATTTTTTTTTGAAAACTAGTTGAACCTGTAATTTTTATCAGATGTAAATTCAACCAAACCAAACTAAAAGTTCTACATTCTTGTGTAGCACAAGTGCAAGATTTCATGCACGACCGAAAGGGCGGCCAATTAGTTAGCCGTTTTTCATTGGCGGGGGCCGGGTAAATATTTAGGAATTGCGTCCTATACAATTCCGGTCAATTTTGGAACACCCTGTATGAGGTACTCAGAAGTGATTGAATTTCAAAAATTAAATTTTTAAATATTACTTTCTACTAAATGTTTTGAAGTTGAAGCATTGAACTTTGTAAATGTCTACCGGGACGATCATATATCGTAGTTATTTTTTGGAAATGCCGTTTTCAGCCCGTTTATATTACCGATCTGTAATCTGACATGTAAATATGTGACAAGCACACTTCACGTTTTATAGTGCGTATTTCGGGCGCATTTTTATAAAAATAAGCTATAAATTAGTCTTTTTCTATAAGTGTATTAGTTGTGACTAAAATAAATAATAAACTAATACTAAAAAATAATAAGATATCTTTAAAAAATATGCGTACTCAGCAAAGACAACGTTACCAATCTGATTTTGAAAACTTCTATGCTTTTCTCAGTATAAAATTAAACTGTGATTTTATTAGGATTTTAAACAAAATTGGTTGTTACTAATTGTAAAAATAATTTTAAAAGACCATTTTTCATAAATAGCAAAATTAAAAAATCAATACGCAAATAAATAATTTTCCTTAAGTGGAACCTTATATTGCAGTTTCCCCAAGAAAATATTCTTACAAATTCTGATGAACAACGATATTTTGTATGAGATAGGTTAAGTTAATAAGCAGAGTTAATTGCATGACACAAAATTTGCATAAGGGACCGTCTTAATATTAAAAATGTTACGAACTTTAAAATTTTCAATAGCAACACCCAATTTTAATTACTTAGAAATGTGAAAAACCCTCGAAAAATCCTAAGTCTTAGTTTTCGTTACATTTGGATGAATATTTGAAAGGTTATTCAATCGAATCACTTGTGGACCATTTGGGGACCATTTCAGAATGCATGCAAGGCCGTCTTTACTTATGAATTACTCACGTAATCTTACATACAGTCCCCTAAAGGGTAATTAAAAAGTATTTAGTGATTTACTCAGCAAATTAAAATTTTTTTTTAAAAAAATTGGGATTTCGCTTAAACTTCGTGTCTTAAATTTATTTCTTATTTTAAATAAACCAATATTGAATGCATTTTGTTTGGGTTATTATAATTTCTTTTCAGTAAAAAATTCGTTTCATTATCTTAATTATTTATAGATCGAGATAGTTTTTTATGTGCATATCATTTAACATTATGGGACCTAAACTTTGCACATCTCGAAATCTTCTAATAGTAATGCTTAAAAACTAAACAAAATTTGGCATTTTGTATTAAAATATGTCAGAGATTTGAAATATGGATTCAAAATAGGGTGTTGGTATTGGAAATTTTAAAGTTAGTAACATTTTTAATATGAAGATGGCCCCTTATGCAAATTTTGTGTCATGCAATTAACTCAGGATGTTAATTTTTCAAAATGTCAAAAAGGTCTGATTCTATAAGATGACTAACGGCCTAAATAATCGCTAATGTAATGGGTACTTTTTTATTTCCACAGCTGTAGATATTTATTCAGGCTTTTGTTCATGATCAGAGATCCGCTTATAGTCCTTCGTCATGTAAGACAGACATCTTGTAAGCCAAAAAAAAAAATTCTTATAAGAATTTTACTGTCGCAGAGAAAGAAAGTACACCCAACGCGAAGGCGGGAATCGAACCCGTTACAGCGGGGAGACTGCTGGCCTGCGATCTTAACCACTCGGCCATCCGGGCCCCTCACGCAGAGTGAGAAGTTGTGAACAAACAACTTAAGCAAAATAATTTAGTGTGTAATCTAATAATTAGCTGAATTTTATAAAGACATATCTTTGACTTTCTGGAGTTTAGATACTTTATTCATAATTAACAGCAGTCAGTTTTAAAATCATCCTTGTGTATATTAAATAAATCGTATTCATTTGGTATTACTTTTACTTTTAAGGTTACTCTAGCCAAGGCACTTTTTATCAACACAATATACAGGGTGGTTATAAAATAACGCTAGCTCTTCGAAGGGGTCTGTAGCTATAATGAAAAATCCAAATGCAAAATTTTAAGACACTTACTAATCAAGAAGGCGGGAAAAGAATGGAATCATAAAAACAAGCTCGTCACTTGACCAGGGTTCTAAATTACGAGGCGAATTTGGAAGTGTTGGTCGTAATTAGCCATAATCGGCTATGCCTCGTAATTTAGAACCTTGGTCAAGAGACGAGTTTCTGTTTTATGATTCCATTCTTTTTGAAAAAGTGAAACTCGTCTCTTGACCAAGGTTCTAAATTACGAGGCGTAATTAGCTGTGTTGACCGTAATAGGACATAACTGACGACGCCTCGTAATTTAGAACTCCGGTCAAGAGACGAGTTGTTTTTTATGATTATTCTTTTTTAGGATTATTCTTTTTTTATGATTATTCTTCTTTATGATTATTCTTTTTTATGATGATTCTGTTTTATGATTATTTTTTAAGTTATTATCTTTTTTATGATTCCATTCTTTTCCCCCTTCATGATTAGTAAGTGTCTCAATTTCTGATGCATTTGGATAATTCATTCAAGCTACAGACCACTCCGAATAGCGAGCGTTATTTTATAACCACCCTGTAGTCCAGAACAAATCAAGCAAGACATCATAATAATATCCGTGGGTCGTTTGTTATTTTATAGTTTAGTCTAGTTAGAATTATGGACGCACTACAGCTACGGCGAGGGCTATTGACAACGAGCGTCGTATTTTAGAACCACAGTCAAGGAATGGTATGGTATGGTATGGTTCAGCTGCGGAAATAAAAAGATTACCACTTGCGAATATTTCAGCCATTGGTCACCCTATGTAATCGGACCTTTGTGAGATTGTGAACAATTAACGTTCTGAGTTAATTGCATGACACAAAATTTGCATAAGGGACCGTCTTCATATTAAAAATGTTAAGAACTTTGAAATTTCCAATCGCAACACCCAATTTTAATAACATAGAAATGTTAAGCACTCTCGAAAACCCTAAAATCTAAGTTTTTGTGATATTTGAATGAATATTCGATGAGTTATTCAATCGAATCACTTGTGGATCTTTGGGGACCATCTCTGAATGACAAGCAAGCATGCATGCAAGGCCGTCTTTATTTATCAATTACACAAGTAATCTTATACACAGTCCCCTAAAGGGTAATTAAAAAATATTTTAGGATTTACTCAGCAAATTATGAATAATTAAAAAAAAATTGGGATTTCGCTTAAACTTCCTGTCTTGAATTTATTTCTTTAAAAATATTAAGGGATTTCCATTCATATTTTTTTTAAAAATTTATATAATAATTATTTAAAAATATAAAATATGTTTTAAATACCCCAATATTGAATGCATTTTGTTTGGGTTATTATAATTTGTTTTCAGTAAAAAATTCGTTTCATTATCTTAATTACTTATAGATCGGGATAGTTTTTTATGTGCAACTCATTTAACATTATGGGACCTAAACTTTGCACGTCTCTAACTACAATAATAATGCTCAAAAACTAACAAAATTTGGCATTTCGTATCAACATAGGTCATAGATTTGAAATATGGAATCAAAAAGGGGAGTTACTATTGAAAATTTTAAAGTTAGTAACATTTTTAATATGAAGATGACCCCTTATGCAAAATTTGTGTCACGCAATTAACTCAGAATGTTAATTGTTTACAATTTCAAAAAGGTCCGATTCTATAGGGTGACTAACGGCAGAAATAATCACTAGTGGCACTTTTTTTATTTCCGCAGCTGTACATTTATATTCCATCTTTGTGTACTTGTTCATAGAACCGCTTTTAGCTTTCGTCAAGTAGGACAGACACAGAAAGAATGTTTACAGCCACAAAGAAAGGAATAACACATAGACAAATAACAACATTTATTGATGGCCACAAACATCCATGCCTGACCGGGATTCGATCCCGACCCTAGCAGCTGCAAAGGCTAGAGTCTTAACGATTGTGCCACCGGGGCGGCACCACAGGCAAGGAACGAGCCGGCACATGATTAACCCTTTAACCTCACAAGGTAGGAGAATTTTTCATCCCCGAAATACGAGTTTTTCTAGGCAGGAAAAAAGCGAAATGGAATCGTCCCTTATCAAAAAATACCCAAGTGATTATTTCGGCCGTTAGTCATCCTATGAAATCGGACCTTTTTGACTTTGTGAATAAATTACATTATAAGTTAATTGCATGAAACAAAATTTTCATAAGGGGAGGTCTTCATATTATAAATGTTAACAACTTTGAAATTTCCAATAGTAACACCCATATTTGATTATTTAGAAATGTTAAGCATCCTCGAAAACCCCTAAATCTTAGTTTTTGTTACATTTGGATGAATATTTAACGAATTATTCCATCGAATCACTTGATGTCCTATTGGGGACCATCTCAAGGTTGTTGGTTTAATGATGTTTATCTTCCTTTCCAAAGCCGTATTTGTTTATCAAGTTCATATGTAATCTTATACACAGTCCCCTAAAGCGCAATTAAAAAGTATTTTGTGATTTACTCAGAAAATTATGAATAAAAGAAATTAAAAATTGGGATTTCGCTTAAACTTCCTGTCTTAAATATATTTCTGTAAAAATATTAAGGGGTTTCTATTCATAATTTTTTTTAAATTAAAATAATAATTGTTTTAAAACATAAAAATTGTTTTAAATACCCCAATATTGAATGCATTTTGTTTGGGTTGTTATAATTTCTTTTCAGTAAAAAATTCATGTCAATATCTTAATTATTTATAGATTGGGATAGTTTTTTATGTGCAACTCATTTAACATTATGGCACCTAAACTTTGCACGTCTCTAACTCCCCTAATAATGCTTAAAAACTAACAAAATTTGGCATTTCGTATAAACATAGGTCATAGATTAGAAATATGGACTCAAAAAGGGGTGTTGCCATTGGAAATTTTAAAGTTAGTAACATTTTTAATATGAAGACGGCCCCTTATGCAAATTTTGTGTCATGCAATTAACTCAGAATGTTATTTTTATACAAAGTCAAAAAGGTCCGATTATATAGGATGACTAACGACCGAAATGATCACTAGCGGATACTTTTTTTTTCCACAGCACGCTCAATTTTTAACATACCCAACACCCCTATTTGCGAAACGAAACGGCCGAAAACGGCCTTCCCGATGTTTGCTGGTAGAGCCGTCCTGGGCCGGTTTCGAGGTTAAAGGGTTAAGCACCCAACACAACAGTTAAGAGCGATATCGTATACGCAGCGTTAGGACTTTGAAGGATATTTAACGTGCACTTCCTCTACACGGGGTATTATTTGTCAGACATTTTTTGGTGCACGGGACATTTATCGGTCGGAAGTAGATTTGACGATAACCGGACCCGAACCTGGGACCTTTCGCGTGATAGGCGAATGCTTAAGGGGTCTAAGGAGTCTTAAAAATGTGCAAAGAAGGAACTACAAAGTATAGTTTGATCTGTCATGTAATTTTTTAACTACTCAATATACAAGTATAATTTTTTTATATGTAATTCTACAAGATTTATTTATTATAAAACAAATTTTAAAATTTATGAAACTTTAGCCAAAACTAAAATAAATGATATTAAACATAAAGCTATTTTAACACATTGTGATTAGGCTTGCGCGGCAAATTTTGAGGTCAAAATTGAAAAAATGACCAAGAAAATGACTTTATATTGTACAAATATGTACAAACTAGGACTTATACCTAAATTCTCAGCTCAATTTTAATTAGAAATTATTTAAAAATGAATTCAAAATCAAAATTTAAAAAAATTTATTAATTTTTTTAGAAAAAAAGTTCTTAAAATAATTTCTAATTAAAATTGAGCTGAGAATTTAGGTATAAGTCCTAGTTTGTACATATTTGTACAATATAAAGTCATTTTCTGGGTCATTTTTTCAATTTTGACCTCAAAATTTGCCGCGCAAGCCTAATCACAATGTGTTAAAATAGCTTTATGTTTAATATCATTTATTTTAGTTTTGGCTAAAGTTTCATAAATTTTAAAATTTGTTTTATAATAAATAAATCTTGTAGAATTACATATAAAAAAATTATACTTGTATATTGAGTAGTTAAAAAATTACATGACAGATCAAACTATACTTTGTAGTTCCTTCTTTGCACATTTTTAAGACTCCTTAGACCCCTTAAGTGGTCACAGGAGTCTTAAATATGTGCAAAGAAGGTACTACTAAGTAGAGTTTGATCTTTCATGTAATTTTTTAACTACTCAATATGTAAGTATAAATTTTTTATATGTAATTTACAAGATTCATTTAATATAAAACAAGTTTTAAAATTTATGAATCTTTGGACAAAATTAAAATAAATGATATTAAACATAAAGCTATTTGAACACATTGTGATTAGGCTTACGCGGCAACTTTTGAGGTCAAAATTGAAAAAATTACCAAAAAAATGATTTTAAAAATGTACAAATATGTACAAACAAAGATTTATGCCTAAATTATCAGCTCAATTTTAATTAGAAATTACATTTTTAAAAATTTAAATCAAAATTTTAAAACTTTTATTATTTTTTTTTTCGAAAAAAGTTCTTAAAATAATTTCTAATAAGAATTGAGCTGGGAATTTCGGTATAAGTATTTTTTTGTACATATTTGTACAATATAAAGTCGTTTTCGTGGTCATATTTTCAATTTTGAAATCAAAATTTGCCACGCAAGCTTAATCACAATGTGTTCAAATGGATTATGGCTATGTTTAATATCATTTATTTTAGTTTGGGCTTAAGTTTAAAAAATTTTAAAATTTGTTGTATAATAAATAAATCTTGTAGAATTACATGTAAAGAAATTATACTTATATATTGAGTTGTTAAAAAATTACATGATGGATCAAACTCTACTTTGTAGTACCTTCTTTGCCCATTTTAAAGACTCCTATGACCCCTTAACAGACTAGAATTCCCAGCCCCTGTTTAATTCTTGTACATTCGTTAAATATTTCTGTTCTATGCTCTACAAACTGTATTATGAATTCTACCCATGTTAATTTTATAATTTACTCTTTTTTTATGCTTTTCAAAATGTACAAAGAACAATAGTTTGACTAGAATGCTCAGCTAAGGTGTCTTTGATAACGATCACACGGCATTTGAAGTTTTTTCCATTCAGACAAAATGATCTTACAATGAGCAGATTTTTTCACGTAGAGATAACTTAGTCTGAATAATACAAATAAATTTTATTTGATTACACACATTAAAACAATATATCCAATCCATTTTCTAGTCTACTTGAAAAATGCAGAAAAAAAAATTTACGAACATTTTTTGCAACTTTTCTACTGTTTATTATTACAATTGTCTATAAAGGTCCTTCCATGTACATATATTTGTCGTAGGTCCCCCCTTGAACAGGATATGGTTTCACTGCGTTAACAACAGTTCTCGTTAAAAGATGTCTGATGAAGATCAACATTCCAACCTAAAAGTGCATTGGAAAAAAAATTTCAGAACACTTTTTGATACCAAAAGTTTCATTTAGCATAACCTTAAAGAAAAAAAAAATATATCCGAAAAATTAACTAAACTTTTGTGCTTCCTCAAAGTAAACATTTTTAAAAATATGTATATTCCGGCTTACAAAGGAATGAAGTTTTAAATGAAAAATTTCTTAAACTGTAATCCCAAAGTGGTTAATTCAATAACTTGGGGACACAGTTGTGAACACACCTAAAACATTGTAGTTTTAGACCCTGGTAAAAAACCTATGGGACCTCACTTACTTTTTTTATTACAGTCAATTTTGTGCAGTCCATTTTGATTATTTATAAAAAAAAATCGATTTCAAAAGCCTGGAAAGCCTTTCAAAGCCCATCACTCTGGAAGTAAAGGATCAATACCTTGGAGACACAGTTGTAAATACACTTCAAATATTGTAGTTTTAGACCCAGGTTAAAAATCCATGGCACAAAACTTACTTTTTTTTATTATAGACATTTTTTTATATCTCCATTTCATAACTTTTTTTATTCTAACTATACTTCAGTTCTAAGCTTCACATTTTAGATCATAGATGGCAGCATGATACAAAAATCTACAGAATCTTCATGTTTAGAAATGATAAAATAGGATTGTATGAGATTGATTGTAATAAAAAAAGTAATCATGTTACCATTTATTGGTAACTTGGTTTAAAACTACAATATTTTAAGTGTATTTACAACTGTGTCTCCAAGGTATTGATCCTTTACTTCCAGAGTGATGGGCTTTTGAATTCGAATATTTTTTTGGAAATGTTCAAAATAGACTGCACAAAATAGACTGTAATAAAAATAGTAAGTGAGGTCCCATTACTTTTTCACCTGCGTCTAAAATTACAATGTTTGAGGTGTATTTACAACTGTGTCTCCAAGTTATTGAATCTTGCCTTCTCGAGTTATTGCCCTTTGAATATGGCCATTTTTTAAAAAATGGTCATCTTTGAGACTCGGTAACTACCCGAGTAAAGTAAAGGGCCACTCATGGTGTTTTATATTTTTCAATGTACTCCCCTAGTGTGTGCAACTACTCCAATAATTATTTTTGTGGGTTACTTATGGCTTAAGCAGATAATTAAGCAGAAAAAGGACAAAAATCAACGAAAATGACCTTTTTTCAAAGAACCCTGACCTTCGAGCCATGAGTGCTCCACCATACTAATTATGCTGACATGTACCTAGTATCAAGAAGTATCCATATAAAAAAAATCATTGAGCACTTATGGCTTTAGAAATAGAAGGATGATATAATGTACACCATTTTATCCATTACCTCGAACTTTCACCTCCTCTCAAGGTCAAACAAGTCGGATTTAAGCAAAACTGAAATTCACTTTTTCTTATCGTAGTACTACTAACATATCCTGAAAGTTTCAAAAAAATCGCAGACATCAACTATCATGCCCTTATTCCCAATTTGGCCCGGTTTAAAAAAAATTAATCTTAATTAATTTATGGTTGATAGACATATATTTTCATGTTTGTGTGTTTGGTCAGAGACCCGCTTATAAACCTGCCCCAAGTTAGACAGTCACAACGCACACACACATACGTGAAAGATGCTGCCATCTATCGCCACCTCCGCAATTTAAACATGTCCTTGAAAGCTGATCACAGCCCAATTAAATTGTTAGGTTAGCTTGTACGTTTTCTGACTGTCATTTTCTAAAGTCCCAAGAGCTTTAACACTCCAATAACGTCTCGTAAGTTCAATTTCTGGTCAAGTTATTAGGTGGATACCCGAGTTAAACTAGCTTTGGACTCCACAAATTTAATGAGCACGTCTGTCCTTATTTTGCGAATCGGTCAATCAGGTGTCCGTTCGACACTTTACCCGGTTCAAAATATTTGGTCGTTGCCCAATATGGCTAAAGCAATAGAACTAATGCACACTTAAAATAACCAACCAGCGTTTTATCCAGGCAAAAAAATTTACCCTGTCTCCCCTTTGGTAATCTTTGATTGAGACTTGCAAATTCAAAAATTCACAATAAAATTAAAATGTGATAAAAAAACTTATTTCACCGTTTTTGGTGAATATTTCAAAGTTTTTTTTTAATGGGGTCAATATTTCAATTAAATTATTATATTCACCATAGCAATGAAAGCTACAGAAGCTATGACGACTGCTATTATTAAATGAGTACCACAGGGTCCAACAGTTGCAACTGCATTTTTGTTCTCCTCTAAAATACAAAAAATTGTATTAATACAAGCCCAAAAATAAATTCAATTATATAGAAGACAACACAGGTTTAAAAAAATTAACTTTGAACTTCGCTCTTACAAATTTACGAAAAACATAATTAATTTTTTTCAGTTAAAAGCCAACCTAAACAAATATTTAAAAAAAAAAAAAAACATCCACCATATTCAACACAGGTGTATTTTTAGAAAGAAATTATTTTATTCAAAATTTAATCGTTGAAAACAATAAAAGTCTGAAATCTTTCTCCTATAATGACTTTTCAACAAGAATCAGAATCGTCATAACAGTATCATAAGACATATTCAAACAAAAAAAAATCATCTGGTTCTATTACTTAATAATTACTTTTTGAGTTCTTGAATTTTCTCCAAAATATTGCGAAGGAATGACACTACTTTATACATGACTTTATCGATAAGTTATAGTCCGCCGATAAGTTATGTCACTTCTTGCATCTAAAATATTTTGATGGTCGAAGAGTCCACTCAGAACACAGATAGAGAACGAAAAGGAGGCTGAGTTGCCCATCCCATTCCAATTGGCGAGTACTTGATATTGTAGCGTCAGTTCCTTTAGTATTCATGTTATTGTATGTCGTTACAATATGTGTCTTGACTATCTCGACTTGATCGTCAAAATATTTTGCATCTGTAGTATGCAAATTGTATTATTTAACACATTTAGACCTTGTCAACCTTGCTTTTAGACCTTGCTTAAACTTAAAATACAGCTATAAAGTAATAGTGAATGTGGAAGGAATAGTGATATGTGTCTTGACTTTCTTGACATGATCGTCCATACATTTTGCATCGATGCAAATTGTATTACTTAACACATTTAGACCTTTGGGAACGCTTTAACTTAAAATACAGCTATAAAGTAATTGTGAATGTGGAATGTGAAGGAATAGTGATATGTGTCTTGACTTTCTTGACTTGATTGTCAATACATTTTACATCTGTAGTATGCAAATTGTATTATTTAACACATTTAATATAACCTTGGGGAATTATTCAATTTAAAATACAGCGATAAAGTAATGGTGAACCGGTGTAAAATCAAACTGTACTTCAGTTGAGTTTCAAACAGTTTCTGAACCTTAAAGAAACATGTACAGCTGTGGAAATAAAAAAGTACCCACTTGAGGTTATTTCATCCGTTAGTCACCCTATAGAATCGGACCTTTTTGAGATTGTGTACAATTAACATTCTGAGTTAATTGCACGATATAAAATTTGCATAAGGGGCCGTCTTCATATTCAAATTATTACGATCTTTGAAATTTCCAATAACAACACCCAATTTTAATAACTTAGAAATGTTAAGCACTCTTGAGAACTCTTAAATCTAAGTTTTTGTTACATTTGGATGGATATTTGACGAGTTATTCAATCTAATCACTTGTGGACCTTTTGGGGACCATCTCTAAAATGACAAGCAAGCATGCATGCAAAGCCGTCTTTATTTATCAATTACACACGTAATCTTATACACAGTCCCCTAAAGGGTAATTATAAAGTATTTTGTGATTTACTTAGCAAATTATGAAAAAAAAATTAAAAATTGGGATTTCGCTTAAACTTCTTATCTGAAATTTATTTCTTTAAAAATATTAAGGGGTTTCCATTTATGTTTTTTAAAAAAAATTAATAGAATAATTATTTAAAAATAGAAAAATTGTTTTAAATACCCCAATTTTGAATGCATTTTGTTTGGGTTATTATAATTTCTATTCAGTAAAATTTCGTTTCATTATCTTAATTATTTATAGATCGGGATAGTTTTTAATGTGCAACTCATTTAACATTATGGGACCTAAACTTTGCACGTCTCTAACTCATCTAATAATGCTTAAAAACTAACAAAATTTGGCATTTCGTATTAACATAGGTCAGAGATTTGAAATATGGATTCGAAAAGGGGTGTTGCTATTGGAAATTTTAAAGTTAGTAACATTTTTAATATGAAGATGGCCCCTTATGCAAATTTTGTGTCGTGCAATTAACTCAGAATGTTAATTGTTCACAATGTCAAAAAGGTCCGATTCTATAGGATGACTAACGGCCAGAATAATCACTAGTGGGTACTTTTTTATTTCCACAGCTGTACCTGCAACAGCAATGAATCGCCAAATATAGTAACTCTTTCTTAAACCAGAATCTTCCTTACCCCTTTTCGTTATACGAGTGATCGTTTTTGGTCGTCTTAAACACACGTTGTAGATGCCAAGTAGTGAGAAGATGACTATATCAAGTCATTTTTTGTTATTTTCTGCTATTTTTTTTTATTTGGCTGTTATGACGAATTTCGTTACTCGCGAAAAAATGGTACTTACATTACTTACAAGCAATTCGAAGCTTGCGGTTTCATAACTTATGCATCGGCCCTATGAGACCGACCAGCGACTGAATCTCCCTCTCTTATACAGGGTGAGGCAAACAAAACCGGTCCCGAGGTGGAGATAAGAATACGACAGAAATGTTGCCAAGTCAAAAACCAATACAAAAACAGGTTTGCTAACTGGAGCTTTTGATTGCTTCGATATTAAGCCCAAACAAACACTTGGCGACTTATTTGCCGGCACTTACGCTATGGTTATAAAAGCTAGTTGAAATTAAATATAAACAAGGTTTGTATGGCTGATCAAAAAAGTTCCCACCTGTGAGTATTTTGGTTGTTATTTATCCTAGAGAATCGGACCTTTTAGTTTTTGGTAATACGAAACATCCTATATTGATTGCAAGACACAAAATTTGCATAACGGGACGTCTTTATACAATACGAACCAAGATCTGAACTCACCAATAGTCTCATGAGTAGCTCTAATGTGAAGCTAATCCGATCCAACCAATGCAAAAACAGGTTTCAGGCGGCTTCAAGATTTTTTCTCGCCAAGCATCTCTACGTATTCCCATCTCTAGATCGGGGACGGTTTTGTTTGCCTCACCCTGAACTAAGCAAGATATCAATCATTAAAAATTTTTTAAAGCAGTCTTTTCTAGAGGGTGTCGCAAATAAAAGTATGAGAGGCAAGAAATGCAGCCTATTCGAAAACCATACAGAACCAGATCTGTCAGGTGAAGTCATCATCCCTTCAACAATAATCACAAATAAACGCTTGGCGAATTATTTACCGGTAACTATGCCATCTTCACATTTGCACTGATCTGATCAACACTTTCATTTGAACTCACCAACAGTCCATGTGCTGCTTCTATCAAGTCACAACCCAAATCAGCAAATGAAGATTACAGGGGAAAAACCTATTGAATTTGTAGAGAAGTTTCCTTAGCAGGCCCCTTTGGTTATGATAGAATCGAATGATCGCCTAAGCTTTTGTAAGGAAACCAGTTCCTACCACAGATATCATAGTTAAAGTAATAGAGTGGCAGATCACGTGACCCCAATGCTAACGACGGGAGCTCCTAGAAGAGCCCAAATGAAGCCAGTGTTGTAGGCCACGTGATCTCCCACTCTAATACTTTAACTACTATCTCTACGCTTTCTAGCTACCAAGATTCAGGCGATTGATGATCCCGACGCTTGGGACAAGCGTAGAAGAAAGAGAGAAACCGGTTTTCTGCCGCAAAGCTGACAATTGCGGGCGCCCGCCTAATAAATCAATCAATTTTTCCCCTGTACTCTTCAAATTAAAAACCTAGATTTGCCAATTGAAGTCTTTGAACGTTTGAATAATTTATGAATTCGACTTGGAGGCTTTCAGGCGGCTTCAATAGTTTTTCTCGCCAAGCGTCTCCCTGCATTAGTACAGGGTGAGGCAAACAAAACCGGCCCCGAGGTGGCGATAAGAATACGACAGAAGTGTTGCCAAGTCTACCCAGCCAAAAAATTCTGCAGAATTGCTTCACAAGAAAACTTTATAAAAACTTCCAAAAAACTTCACAAATTCTGAAGGGATTTGAAACACTTAGTCTGCAGAATTGCTTTAAGAAAACTGCAGTTTTTTTGAAGTTTTCGTAAAGCAGATTTTCAGAATATTTTGGCCTTTTTTTAAGAAAGCGTGGCGCCATCTAGCGAAATATTATTAAAATAAAAATTATAAAGAAATAAATTATCGAACGAGTGGGCTGTTTTTCTGACCATTTCGGAAGTAGGAGCGCGGGATTTCATCCGATGGGAATTGGACAGCAGTCGAATGCTCTAACGACTGTGCTACAGAAGCTTTTTATGAAGTTGGTTCTGTTAATATATGAGCAAACTATATTTTAGTTAGAAAATATTCTCGCTCGTCTGTTGCTTCAAAAATAACTACTTTTTTTTAAGTGCCGAAATGACTTTAGAATGACTGTAGAATTGCTGCAAAAAAACTGCAGTTACACATATGGTCAATTTTTACATTTATATTGCTTCAAAATAGCGGCAGTTTTCTTGAAGCAATTATGCAGACTAAGTGTTTCAAATCCCTTCAGAATTTGTGAAGTTTTTTTTAAAGTTTTTTTGTGAAGCAATTCTGAAGTGCCGAAATGACTTTAAATTTCTATTGCTTCAAAATATCTGCAGTTTTTTTTAAAGTGACTAAATGACTTCAGAATGGCTGTAGAATTGCTACATAGAAACCGCAGATATATCCATAGTCAGGCTTCACTTTTCTATTGCTTCAAAATAACTGCAGTTTTTCTGAAGCATTAAAAATGACTTTAGATTTGCTGCACAATTGCTACAGAAAAACTGCACAATCCCCATTCGACATACATCAATTTTCTTTTGCTTCAAAAAAAACTGCAGAATTCTTAAAGATGACTGCAAGATCGAAATTTTTTTGAAGCAATTCTGCAGAATTTTTTGGCTGGGTAAAACTAATACAAAAACTGGTTTGCTCACTGAATCTATTGATCGCTTCAATAATAAGCCCAAACAAACGCTTTTCGACTTTTTTGCCAGCAACTACGCTATCGTTTGAGAAGCTTAGATGAAATGGAATATAAACAAGGTTAGTAGAGCTGATCAAGATTTAGAGATTAGTTAATTGTTTCGGTCGTTATTTATCCTAGAGATTCGGACCTTTTTGTTTTTGGTAATACAAAACATTCTAAATTGATTGCAATACGCAAAATTTGCATTATCGGATGCCTTCATATAACACGAACTAAGATCCGAACTCGTCACTAGACTATGAGTAGCTCTAATGTGAAGCTAATCCGATCCAACCAGTTCAACTCTAAAATTATCGTGTAAATTCTTATGTTATGAAATCAAATTATTTTTTAAGTGTTATTTTTATGTATACGACATTCTCTACTTTGATCATTCCTTCCTTTAGGATCAGTTACACGATTTAGGTTCCCAATCGCTTCATATGCGATCTACGTTTCATTCGAAAAGCTTTAATTGTAGAAAAAAAAACTTGTTTAGCATTTTAAAATCGTCCAAAAATGCATAACCTCTTATTTCTTAAGAAAATCATACACATTCTTCATATAAACTATTTTTCAACAAATTATGTATTTAAAAGCATGTTTTGCAAGGAATTTTCAAATAATTCAGCTTTTAACATTTGCTGAGGATCACGTCAATTTAGTGCAATTTGAAGATTTGAAGTTCGAATCAATAATGACTTAAAAAATAATGTCTGAAAAAAACTCTTTCGGCTTTATTTTTTCTGCTGAAAAACTTTTTGCAAAACATCCACAATCTGCTTGACACACTTGGACTTCATTTTTTGATACAACAAATAAAGTTAGCTGGCTTCGGTATCGGTATTTATGGAAAGCTGGATATTCTAGTTTATATTTGAAAAGTTGGTACTAAGAAAATTTTAACGTTGGGAAGTGAATTCTTCAATGGACCACATACAGGGTGTTTCAAAATTGACAGGAATAGGAATTGATGCAATTCTGAAATATTGAGCCGGCCCCTCCGAAAAATAGTAAAAAGCCAATTGATCACGCGTTTTGGTCGTGGTTGAATACTTGAACAAGGGCAGCACGAGAATGTGTTGACGAAGGGATGCATTTGTTTTGAGTTTGGTTTGGTTGAATCGACATATTGCCTAGTAATTTTACAATTTGCAGATTCTGTTACATCACAGTTTCTAAAACTACTAAAAATGATTAGTAACTACGAAAATGGAATTTTTGTGTTTGGATTTCGATTTAAAGAATTTGGTGTGTTTCAAATTCGAGCTGGAAGTTTGAAAATTGGAAGGAGCTTATCGTTTTGCGATAGAAATGTACAGTTTGTCGAAATGTGCATGTGTTTGGACCAAATAGTTCTATAGTAGGGTAAAGACTGAACCTACCAACCGGAACAACTGAACCAACCGGAGACAATTTAGGGTGTCATGTGGGGATCGATGGCCGAGTGGTTTGGATCGCAGGCCATAACGCTAGCAGTCCGCGCGGTGTAACGGGTTCGATTCCCGCCTTTGTCCTGGGTGTACTTCCTTTCTCTGTCAGTAAAAAATCCTTCTGTGGCTGTCTTACTTGACGAAATCTAATAAGCTGGTCTCTGATCATGCACACACACCGGAATATACAGGGTGGTTATGAAATAACGCTCGCTATTCGCAGTGGTCTGTAGCTTGAATGAATAGTCCAAATGCTTCAAAATTTGAGACACTTACTAATCAAGAAGGGGGGAAAAGAATGGAATCATAAGAAAGATAGAATCTTAAAAAATAATCCCAAAAAAGAATAATCATAAAAAACAAACTCGTCTCTTGACCAGGGTTCTAAGTTACGAGGCGTCGTCAATTATGGCCAATTACGGCCAACACAGCTAATTACGCCTCGTAATTTAGAACCCTGGTCAAGAGACGAGTTTCTTTTTTTCGATAGAGAATGGAATAATAACACGAAATTCGTCTCTTGACCAAGGTACTAAATTACGCGGAGTAGCCAATTATGACTAATTACGGCAAACACATCCAATTTGTTTGACGAGTTTGTTTTTTATGATTCCATTCTTTTCCCCCTTCTTGATTAGTAAGTGTCTCAAAGTCTTATCTGCATTTGGATTATTCATTAAAGCTACAGACCACTCCTAATAGCGAGCGTTATTTTATAACCACCCTGTGTATGTGCATACCTACCCAGCATAAATAAGCAAAATACAATAATTGTTATGTATAGACTGATGGTCAACATCAAGTTTTTTTTAACAATAATGCAACAACCTATCAAAATGAACAGCCTCCTAAAAAAAATTTGAAAACTAGTTGAACCTGTAATTTTTATCAGATGTAAATTCAACCAAACCAAACTAAAAGTTCTACATTCTTGTGTAGCACAAGTGCAAGATGTCATGCACGACCGAAAGGGCGGCCAATTACATAGCCGTTTTTCATTGGCGGGGGCCGGGTAAATATTTAGGAATTGCGTCCTATACAATTCCGGTCAATTTTGGAACACCCTGTATGTGTACTTCTGGAGCGAAGAGGGTTATAAGGAGGGTAAAATGTAAAAATGAGATTTTTTTCTAACAGTTGTAACTGAAAGTCAGTTGTGACGTGTTTGCTTAAGGGGTCTAAGGAGTCTTAAAAATGTGCAAAGAAGATACTACAAAGCAAAGTCTGATCTTTCATGTCATTTTTTAACTACTCAATGTGTAAGTAGAATTTTTTTATATGTAATTCTACAAGATTTATTTATTATAAAACAAGTTTTAAAATTTATGAAACTTTAGCAAAAACTAAAATAAATGATATTAAACATGAAGGTACTTGAACACACTGTGATTAGGCTTGCGCGGCAAATTGTGAGGTCAAAATTGAAAAAATGACCAAGAAAACTACTTTATATTGTACAAATATGTACAAACAAAGACTTATACCTAAATTCTCTGCTCAATTTTAATTAGAAATTATTTTTTTAAAAAATTAAAATCAAAATTTTTAAATTTTATTAATTTTTTTAGAAAAAAGTTCTTAAAATAATTTCTTATTAAAATTGAGCTGAGAATTTAGGTATAAGTCCTAGTTTGTACATATTTGTACAATATAAAGTCATTTTCTTGATCATGTGTTCAATTTTGATCTCACAATTTGCCGCGCAAGCCTAATCACAGTGTGTTCAAGTACCTTCATGTTTAATATCATTTATTTTAGTTTTGGCTAAAGTTTCATAAATTTTAAAACTTGTTTTGTAATAAATAAATCTTGTAGAAATACATATAAAAAAATTATACTCATTTATTGAGTAGTTAAAAAATTACAAGAGAGATCAAACTATGCTATGTAGTAACTTCTTTGCACATTTTTAAGACTCCTGTGACCCCTTAAGTAGCAGCTTAGATTCTTTTGAATTTATAATTTTGTTAATAATGTAGCACCAACAATGCTGTTTTATTTAAATTGGCTTTCCAGTAGTGCTGCCGACATTGGTTTGAAAAACCCTAAGTGGGGTCTAGTATGTTGTATATCGGTAATGTTAAATTGGCCAATTGCAATGTACCTTTTCGCAATAACTACTGATCTGATCATCTTAAAATTTTCTGTGTGTATTATGCCAATCTTATATATTAATCTGAAGTTAAAAGTTTTTTTTTAATAACTGATAGATTTTTTTAAATAAAATAAGTTTTTAAGTAAACACAAAAAATCATGAAATTTTTAACTTAACCTCAGATTTATCTATCCTATGTATTACATCATATAAAAAAAGTTTATGAGAAATCATAGCATAGTTTTTGAGAAAAGGTACATCGAAGTTCAAAAAATCAAGTTCTGAGAAAAACACGTTTAAAATTTTTATTGTTAACCCATTTCCTTACGAAGGATTTTAGCTTCCTCGTAATATTTGACAGGAATAACATTATCGAATCCTTAGTCGTTTGGCCGTTCTGGGCCGTTTCAGTAAGGAAAAGGTGAAATAAAATAGGTTTTAATGTCAAAAATATTTTTCCAATCGTCTTGATACTTTGTGACATTATTAATAAAGGTTGTAATAGTATTTTAAGCCAATAATTTCTTTTTGATTTTTTCACCGATTTTGGGACACTGAACCCCCTTAAGGGGGGATCATAGTTAGCGACAGCAAAAATGAACAATTCTTAGTATTGATTTCGAAAGGCTCGAAATCATTTTAAAATTATGGTACAATAAATTTTTTTTTTACCAAATTATAAATTGTACTTTTACTATTATATTTACACCTAAGAATCTGATTTTTAAAAATTATTATTTTTGAAAAAAGACATCTTTTGAAACATACAATTACGAATTTTCAAAAATACAAGTATTTTTTCGGTACACTTTTCGCCAAATCTATTCAATATTTCTTAATAATTTCTTTTGTGTGTTATAAAACCATTTTGGATCTAATTAAGTCACCTATTTTTTTTGCCTAAAATAATTTTTAAATTATGTTTTAAAAGCATTATATTCTACATTCATTAAAATTCTGATTTTCAACGAAGAAAAGTGTAGAATAATAAAATATTTTTTTTAATTTGTAAAACTAAATTAGGTGACTTAAATAGATCTAAAATGGTTTTATAACACACAAAAAAAATTATTAAAAAATATTAAATAGCTTTGGAGAAAAGTGTACCTAAGTGTTGAAAATTATAGTTTTGAGAAAAACGCGAAAAACAAATACAGTCGATCCCGTTAACACGAACTCGAAATGATCACTGAAACATTTCTTGCTAGCCGAATTTCATGTAAATCGTCAGGAATTTTTTTTTACATTGAGCCAGTGAATAGTTTTCAAATATCAACACAAAAAAAATCATATTTTATAATGTAATACATAAATATACAAGCATACAATTAGTAATTTAAAGGAGGCGTGGCACATTTGTTTATTTTTATAACTTTAATTTTTTATGAGAAATAATTAACCGATCGATACAAAATTGGTCTTATTCGATAGATTAGGATTCCATCTATCAGAAAATACTGGTTTCAAAAATTCGATTTTTTGGTTTTTGTTAACTATGATCCCCCCTTAAGGGCAATTGCGAAGAAGGTGTATTTGTGCTTAACCTAGGAGTAGTTACTTCAGAACCTAACAAAATATTTTGGGCGATAAAAAATTTCTACATATGCAACACTTTCTATACTACAAAAAAAAAATACTTTAAGTATGAAAGTGTTTTAATAATAAGTGTTTAGTTAATAATAAATGTTAGAAGTGTTTTAAATAAGAACTCTTGTGAAGGATAATGGACTTTCCTGCTTGTATAATGGTTAGTTATTCGTAAAATAAAGACACAGACTGAAACATAGCCTAAAGCGGAAATAAATGTTAAGGCTTTTGTATCGAAATGTTATACCAAAATATTCCAATTCAGTAAATTTGATAGCAAAAGCAGGATCTTAAAATATTTTTCTGTGGAAATGTGTGCACTTGATAAAAGAATGTTAAAACAATTTAAGTGAATCAAATGCGAAATTTTACTCAAATAAACCAAAAAATGTATTAAACACATTATAAACTATAAATTTTAGTAAGCTATACCTACTTAATATTAAAGTTCAAGGCTATAATACCTTTGTTATATCAAATGATCTACGATTTTCAAAAATACAGTTTAAAAATCTAGTGTAAAGTTACTCCAAACACTGGTGGAAGCAATTGGCAAAAGTTTCATGGAGTTACGTTTAATCAAATCTTTTAAACATCACTTGCTGATTCTAGCTAAGTGATTTTACCCTTTATAGTCCCACTCCCTTTATAGTGTAACATTACGCCTCAAAATTAGGTGTAAGCCCAAAGTTTTCTCTTATTTTATGGCTTAGAGTTACTCCAAATTTTAACAGTGTACTCTTTAATTAATTATACTTACCAGTTGTGCTGGTGAAATTTGTTTGGGGAACAGTAAAAGGCAAAGTTGAGGCAAGTGATATTACAACTGAACAAATATGTTTAACGATTGGTTCGTTGGACCAACTAACTGATTTTGTAATCTCACCTGAATGTAAATTAGATCGTTTGCTTATTTTCCATTTTAATATACATAGTCTCAGGGCAAATTTTGATGAATTGAAATCATTACTAAATAGTTACATTAAAAATATTCCTATCATTGTTCTTTGTGAAATATGGATTTCTGAATGTGAAATTCAATTATATTATTTAGATGGTTACAAAGTGTTTAATTGCTGTTGAAATGAAAATAGATCTGGTGGTGTTTTAGTTTATGTGAGAAAGTCATGACTTTGTAAATAACCTAACATGGTCAATGCTCTCTGCTGAGGGATTAGTACTGCATAGTAAAAATTTAAATCTATGTTTAATAGCCTTGTATAGATCTCACTCATACACAATTGACTACTTTAACCAACTACTTTATCTACTTTATCATTTTTTTGTCTACTTTATCATTTATTAGTAAACTTGTCTTTTAAGAACTGTGTGTTAATTGGTGATGTAAACATTAATATCCTAGAAAATAGTAAATTAGTCAATGATTACCTAAATATTCTATCGGAAAATGGGTTCTTATCCATGATAAATATTCCGACAAGAGTAACAGACATATCAGAAACGTGTATTGATCATATTTTTGTCAAAGCAAATTATGATATGCCGATTGAAACTGCTCGTTTTATATATTAATGCCTGGTAATTAAAAAGGGTGTACATCAGGGCTCAATTTTGGGTCCGCTATTCTTTATAATTTTTATAAATGATTTTTGTAATTTGTCACTACTTGGAAAATTAATCACATATGCGGATGATACTGTTTTGGTGTATTCAAGTAAAAACTATAATTCATTGAAAGAAATGATAAACTCTGATTTAATAAAGGTTAAAAAAATGGTTTCAACAAAATGACTTAATTATAAATAGCGATAAAACTAAATATATTAATTTTAATATGATTACTGGTTATGCAGAAGATTTAACTCTTAAATATCATATTTTATGCCAAGGAAATGTTTCAAATTGTGATTGTCCTCTTATAAAACGAGTAGAAAATATAAAATATCTTGGACTGTATGTCGATCAAACATTTAAATGAAAATTTCATGTAAAAAAGGTAAATGATAAGCTACGTTTCGGTATTTATGCTTTTTATTACTTAAAAAATAGTCTCAGTAAAACATTTTTAAAACAGTTATACCTTGCTTTTATACAATCAATAATACAATACGGCATAACCTCATGGGGTGGGGACTAACTAAATAATAATATTAAACCGTAAATAAATGCTCAATCCAGATTGATTCGAATATTAAACAGGGAACCAAAAAATTTTGACAACCCGATTTTAATTATAAGACAATTATATCTATACATTAGACTTCTATATTTATATAAAAAACATCATTTTGCGCCCTTAAAGACCCTGTAAATTACAATTTAAGAAACACAACTTTTTGCAATATACCTAAAGCAAATAAAGAAATTTTCCGTAAAAGTTTTATGTATTTAGCACCCAAATTTTTTAACTCTCTGCCTGAACAAATAGTAAGTTTAACTCATAAAAATGCTTTTAAAAAAGAAGTTAAGCATCACATCTTAAATACTGATGTAGACATTCTTTTCCAAATTGTGATATAATTAAAAAAATAAGTGTCAACTAAATTTCATACATACATTGTTATTTTATTATTATTTTTTTGTAAAACAATAGTGAAGTTATGTATTTTACCGTTCTGTAATATGTTTGTGTATCTCGTGTGTCCGATCATCTGCCAGATTTTGTTAGTTTTTGTTTTGTGTGTTTTTTTTTTGTCATGTTTTGTTCCCCCTTTTGCTTGGGTGTAATTTGAAATATTATTTTTAATTTTCTTCAATAATTTTGATTGTTAATTTTATGTGTTGTCTGGAAGGGCCCAGGGGCCCCTTGACAACCAATATATTTCTTTGAAATAAAAGTTTTCTTCTTCTTCTAAAAATAAAGAAGGTAACTTGGTGGAAGGTTCACTTGTGGTCGATCTGAGTGTAGTCATTATAGAACCTAAGAAATTAATTTTAAAAATAACCTATTAGCTATTACCTATTAATCTTTTATGCATGGAATTAGGGTTTAATTTTAATTATTTGCCATTGACTATTTTAAACATATCTGTGCAATTAATAATCACATGTTACAGTAAAAAAATAGAACATAAAAAGCATTTCAAGATGATCTGATAGTTTTTGATTTTCCTGCTTTGCATTTATAATTAAATTACACTGATCAATAACGAAATTTTTTGTGTGAATATGTTTTACCATTTTAGCTTTTAATGTTTTGAAACTGAATTTTTCATTCATATCTGAATTTTGTAATTTCATAACTTTTTTTGAGTGTCACACTAAACCTTAACAAATCCAATTTTTAATAATCGTATGTGTTTCTACACGTGATAAAATATTTGGAGCTCCACATTTATTTACCTAAAATCTTTTGGGATTTAACCATTCACAAACTGAAAAAAGAAACTAAGAAAATCAACAAAACATTTCCTAAAACAATTCAACCAAACCACCATATCATTTTTCCGGAAACCTCCACCATTATAAAGGATTCCTTCTTTTGTTTGCAAATTCATTAACTCTCTGCATGCCAGCATATTTAATTATTTTCTGGTCAGCAATAAATTTGGAGTACCACGTCCCCTTTAACGAGATTAGAGTGGCTCGATAAATAATAAGTACTATACAGAGTGGAGACACCGTGCTGCCCTGCCGATTACGTGAAGGTAAGCATCTGCAATCTCATTGGCCGATCGGCCATGCTCCACTTCCAAGCACCAATTTTTCGAGAACTGTATTTTTTCCCTTAGCGCGTTCATAGAAATTATGAGTGCTCTATTATAACCAGCTTATTCTGCAAAATTTTAGGCATATTTAACTTTTATATTGTATACTAGCACAATGGTCCCGCATTACCTTGAACCCGTTAACTTCGCACATTGCTTCCTTTTAGAATCATGCTTACTTGTAAAAATGGGGGACATTCACGGCCATATAAACCAGAACTTTAATTCCAAATCGTTGTGAAAACAAAAGCTATTAGACAAGTTAGATCAGTAGGAAAACATTAACACGTGTTTCGAGAGGTGTAGGATAACAAACCACGTGACATCACATGAATGTTCCTCATACACTCAATATATCTAAATTAAATTCAATTCGTGCTGTTGCATGCGCAAGAAAAAAGCAAATAATAACCGAGAATGGCGTGAAGCCCCTGATACGGCCCGGTCGTTGTGTTTTGAAGCCCATGTTATGGTCTGCCTACTTATTTAAATACACTCAAAATCAATACAAAATTAAAATCGTGTTCTCGCACGCGCTAAATAAATAATAAATGTTAAAAGCGTTTTAAATAAGAACTCTTGTGAAGGATAATTGACTTTCCAGCTTGTATAATGGTTAGTTATTTGTAAAATAAAAACACAGACTGAAACATAGCCTAAAGCAGAAATGAATGTTAAGGCTTTTGTGTCGAAATTTTATGCCAAAATATTCTAATTCGGTAAATTTGATAGCAAAAGCCGGTTCTTAAAATATTTTTCTGTGGAAATGTGTGCACTTGATAAAAGAATGTTAAAACAATTTAAGTGAATCAGATGCGAAATTTTACTCAAATAAACCAAAAAATGTATTAAACACATTATAAACTATAAATTTTAGTAAGCTATACCTACTTAATATTAAAGTTCAAGACTATATAATACCTTTGTTTTATCAAATGGTCTACGATTTTCAAAATTACAGTATAAAAATCTAGTGTAAAGTTACTCCAAACACTGGTGGAAGCAACTGGCAAAAGTTTCATGGAGTTACGTATAATCAAATCTTTTAAACATCACTTGCTGATTCTAGCTAAGTGATGTTACACTCATTATATAGTGTAACATTACGCCTCAAAATTAGGTGTAAGCCCAAAGTTTTCTTTTATTTTATGGCTTAGAGTTACTCCAAATTTTAACAGTGTTCTCTTTAATTAATTATACTTACCAGTTGTGCCGGTGAAATTTGTTTGGGGAACAGTAAAAGGCAAAAATGAAGAAGGTAACTTGGTGGAAGGTTCTTTTGTGGTCGATCTGAGTGTAGTCATTATAGAACCTAAGAAATTAATTAAAAAAAACCTATTAGCTATTACCTATTAATCTTTTATGCATGGAATTAAGGTTTAATTTAAATTATTTGCCGTTGACTATTTTAAAGCTATATGCGCAATTAATAATCACATGTTACAGTAAAAAAAAGGTAGAACATAAAAAGCATTTCAAGATGATCTAATAGTTTTTGATTTTCCTGCTTTGCATTTATAATTAAATTACATTGATCAGTGACGAAATTATTTGTGTTAATATGTTTTACCATTTTAACTTTTAATGTTTTGAAACTGAATTTTTAATTCATATCTGTATTTTTTAATTTCATAACTTTTTTTCAGTGTCACACTAAACCTTAACAAATCCAATTTTTAATAATCGTATGTGTTTCTACACATAATAAAGTATTTGGAGCTCCACATTTATTTACCTAAAATACTTTGGGATTTAACCATTCACAAACTGAAAAAATGATACTAAGAAAATCAACAAAACATTTCCTAAACCATTCTACCAAACCACCACAGCATTTTTCCAGAAACCTCCACCATTATAAAGAATTCCTTCTTTTGTTTGCAAATTCATTAACTCTCTGCATGCCAGCATGTTTAATTATTTTCTGGTCAGCAATAAATTTGGAGTACCACGTCCCCTTTAACGAGATTGGAGTGGCTCGATAAATAGTAAGTACTATACGGAGTTTAGACACCGTGCTGCCCTGCCGATTACGTGAAGGTAAGCATCTGCAATCTCATTGGCCGATCGGCCATGCTCCTCTTCCAGGCACCAATTTTTCGACCACTGTATTTTTTCCCTTAGCGCGTTCATAGAAATTATGAGTGTTCTATGATAACCGGCTTAATCTGCAAAATTTTAGGCATATTTAACTTTTATATTGTATACTAGCAGTATGGTCCCGCCTTACTGGGAACCCGTTAACTTCGCACACACACACACATTGCTTCCTTTTAGAATCATGCTTACTTGTAAAAATGGGGGACATTCCCGGCCATATAAACCTGAGCTTTAATTCCAAATCGTTGTGGTAAAAAAAGCTATTAGACAAGTTAGATCAGTAGGAAAACATTAGCACGTGTTTCGAGAGGTGTACGATAACAAACCGCGTGACATCACATGAATGTTCCCCATACACTCAATATATCTAAAATTAATTCAATTCCTATTGTTGCATGCGCAAGAAAAAAGCAAATAATAACAGAGAATGGCGTGAAGCCCCTGATACGGCCCGGTCGTTGTGTTTTGAAGCCCATGTTATGGTCTGCCTACTAATTCAAATACACTCAAAATCAATTCAAAAGTAAATTCGTGTTGGCGCACGAGCTAAATAAATAATAAATGTTAAAAGTGTTTTAAATACGAACTCTTGTGAAGGATAATGGACTTTCCTGCTTGTATAATGGTTAGTTATTCATAAAATAAAAACACAGACTGAAACATTGCCTAAAGCAGAAATGAATGTTAAGGCTTTTGTGACGAAATGTTATGCTAAAATATTCTAATTCAGTAAATTTGATAGCAAAAGCAGGGTCTTAAAATATTTTTCTGTGTAAATGTGTGCACTTTATAAAAGAATGTTGAAAAAATTTAAGAGAATCAAATGCGAAATTTTACTCAAATAAACCAAAAAATGAATTAAACTCATTATAAACTATAAATTTTAGTAAGCTAAACCTACTTAATGTTAAAGTTCAAGACTATAATACCTTTGTTATATCAAATCATCTACGATTTTCAAAAATACAGTATAAAAATCTAGTGTAAAGTTACTCCAAACACTGGTGGAAGCAATTGGCAAAAGGTGCATGGAGTTACGTTTAATCAAATCTTTTAAACATCACTTGCTGATTCTAGCTAAGTGATGTTACACTCATTTTATAGTGTAACATTACGCCTCAAAATTAGTTGTCAGCCCAAAGTTTTCTCTTATTTTATAGCTTAGAGTTACTCCACATTTTAACAGTGTACTCTTTAATTAATTATACTTACCAGTTGTGCTGGTGAAATTTGTTTGGGGAACAGTAAAAGGCAGAAATGAAGAAGGTAACTTGGTGGAAGGTTCACTTGTGGTCGATCTGAGTGTAGTCATTATAGAACCTAAGAAATTAATTTAAAAAAACCTATTAGCTATTACCTATTAATCTTTTGTGCATGGAATTAGGGTTTAATTTTAATTAATTGCCGTTGACTATTTTAAAGCTATCTGTGCAATTAATAATCACATGTTACAGTAAAAAAAAAGTTCGAACATAAAAAGCATTTCAAGATGATCTAATAGTTTTTGATTTTCTTGCTTTGAATTTATAATTAAATTACACTGATCAATAACGAAATTTTTTGTGTGAATATGTTTTACCATTTTAGCTTTTAATGTTTTGAAACTGAATTTTTCATTCATATCTGTATTTTTTAATTTCATAACTTTTTTTGAGTGTCACACTAAACTTTAACAAATCCAATTTTTAATAATCGTATGTGTTTCTACACATAATAAAATATTTGGAGCTCCACATTTATTTACCTAAAATCCTTTGGGATTTAACCATTCACAAACTGAAAAAATGAAACTAAGAAAATCAACAAAACATTTCCTAAACCTTTCTACCAAACCACCACAGCATTTTTATAGAAACCTCAACCATTATCAAGAATTCCTTCTTTTGTTTGCAAATTCATTAACTCCCTGCATGCCAGCATATTTAATTATTTTCCGGTCAGCAATAAATTTGGAGTACCACGTCCCCTTTAACGAGATTAGAGTGGCTCGATAAATAATAAGTACTATACAGAGTGGAGACACCGTGCTGCCCTACCGATTACGTGAAGGTAAGCATCTGCAATATCATTGGCCGATCGGCCATGCTCCTCTTCCAGGCACCAATTTTTCGACCACTGTATTTTTTTCCTTATCGCGTTCATAGAAAGTATGAGTGTTCTATGATAACCGGCTTAATCAGCAAAATTTTAGGCATATTTAACTTTTATATTGTATACTAGCAGTATGGTCCCGCCTTACTGGGAACCCGTTAACTTCGCACACACACACACATTGCTTCCTTTTAGAATCATGCTTACTTGTAAAAATGGGGGACATTCCCGGCCATATAAACCTGAGCTTTAATTCCAAATCATTGTGGTAAAAAAAGCTATTAGACAAGTTAGATCAGTAGGAAAACATTAGCACGTGTTTCGAGAGGTGTACGATAACAAACCGCGTGACATCACATGAATGTTACCCATACACTCAATATATCTAAATTAAATTCAATTCGTATTGTTGCATGCGCAAGAAAAAAGCAAATAATAACAGAGAATGGCGTGAAGCCCCTGATACGGCCCGGTCGTTGTGTTTTGAAGCCCATGTTATGGTCTGCCTACTAATTTAAATACACTCAAAATCAATTCAAAATTAAATTCGTGTTGGCGCACGAGCTAAATAAATAATAAATGTTAAAAGAGTTTTAAATACGAACTCTTGTGAAGGATAATGGGCTTTCCTGCTTGTATAATGGTTAGTTATCTCTCTATATTAAAAAAAAGTAAGCTTTTTTTATCTGCACGGCGCAATTTTTGGAGTACAGCTCCAATTTTTTTACTGAAGGTCTCAATTGGTATAGGTGTCATTTCCACAAAATATTTTTAAAAAAATTCAATTAGTTTCGTAATTAAAAAATAAAAAAGGGCGTTTTTCGACTAAATTCGATATTAAAGAAATTTTCGTCCAACGATTTTTCTGAATTTCGAGTATTTTGTGGACTTTTTAAGTATCAACAAATTGCCATAGTTATTATAATCAAGTTGGATCCGGTTTAGAAGTTATGGATTTTTTAATATATTTATTTTATTTTTTTTATTTTACTTTTTGATCTGTACGGCGCAATTTTAACCAATAATCTTCCATTTTTTTATTGAATGTAGAAAAGAGTATAGATTTCATGTCCGCAAATTTTTTAAAAAAAATTCAAATTAGTTTTTAAATTAAAAAATATTTTGTAAAAATGCAAAAAAGGCGTTTTTTGACTAAATTCGATATTAAAGAAATTTTCGTCCAACGATTTTTCTGAATTTCGAGTATTTTGTAGACTTTTTATGTATCAACAAATTTCCATAATTATTATAATCAAGTTCAACCCGGTTTGAAAGTTATGTTTTTTTTTAATTTTATTTTTTTGAAAAATTTTATTATACTTTTTGATCTGTACGGCGCAATTTTCAACAATAATCTTCTATTTTTTTACTGAATATAGAAAAGAGTATAGATTTTATGTCCACCAATTTTTAAAAAAAAATTCAAATTAGTTTTTAAATTAAAAAATATTTTGTAAAAATGCAAAAAAGGCGTTTTTTGACTAAATTCGATATTAAAGAAATTTTCGTCCAACGATTTTTCTGAATTTCGAGTATTTTGTGGACTTTTTAAGAATCAACAAATTGCCATAGTTATTATAATCAAGTTGGATCCGGTTTAGAAGTTATGGTTTTTTTAATATATTTTTTTATTTTTTTTTATTTTACTTTTTGATCTGTACGACGCAATTTTCAACAATATTCTTCCATTTTTTTACTGAATATAGAAAAGAGTATAGATTTTATGTCCACCAATTTTTTAAAGAAAATTCTAATTAGTTTTTTAATTAAAAAATATTTTGTAAAAATGCAAAAAAGGCGTTTTTTGACTAAATTCGATATTAAAGAAATTTTCGTCCAACGATTTTTCTGAATTTCGAGTATTTTGTAGACTTTTTATGTATCAACAAATTGCCATAAATATTATAATCAAGTTTTCCCCGGTTCGGAAGTTATGGGCTTTTTTTTAATTTTTATTTTTGGTTTACACTCATACTTTTCTATCTGTACGATACAATTTTTGTGGGACAACTCCAATTTTTTTTTACCGAATAAAGAAAATGGTTTTTATTTCATTTCTGCAAAATATTTTTCAAAAATTCAAATTAGTTTTTTAATTAAAAAATCTAAACGTACAAGCATTTGCGTCAGTCAAAGTCAGTGTTGAGTCAATAACTCAATTTTGCTTCAAAATTTCTTCTTTGCAGATAATTTCTCTATATTAAAACAAAATAAGCATTTTCTATCTTTACTAAGCAATTTTTGTAGCACAACTCCAATTTTAAATTTTGCGGCAATTAAAATTCGACCATTCAATGGAAGCTGCTTTCAAGCCTCACGCTTTGTGTTCTGAGCAGATTTACTTGAAGTTGTTGTATTTGGAATCTGGCAACGGAGATGTCTGATGTTTTGCCATGTGGGAAATCGAAAATAAAGATGTTTGTCTCCGCTTTAACTGGGCCGAAAATTTCCACATTTAAAATGTTAAAAATAGCTAAAATTACAAGTTTTTGGTTATTTCATATGGTTTTCAGTGTCGCACATGTTCAAACGCGTGGTTTGCTGGGGAGAATTGGGGAAGGGGGGCACTTGCTGACATTGGAAGTCTGTTGGGAACGAACGTCAAGTCGTCGAATTTCCAAACTTCGACAAAAAAAGTTCAGATTTTTTTAAAGGTATGTAATCAAAAATGCAAAATACTAATAATAATATATAAAATAACCTGAAAAATGACATCTTATTTCAATTGTACATGTATTTCATGTGGCAAATATCATCAATACAGAAGTGCAATCAAATAAACATCTAAATTTCATATTATTTAATTTCTCCGGTTTAATTTTCCGGATTTTCGTTTAACCGGCTTACCATCGGTCTCGTTTAGGCCGGCTAAGAGGGAGTCTACTGTATTTGTGTTCTGGTGTGATTATCGGCGGTTTGTTTAGTTTTTTCCACTCATATGCTTGATATGTTTCAAGGTGTAATTTATATATGTATATCTATGCATGTAACCATGGTTATGACAAGCAGAGATGCTTTGTGCGTATCACAACTAAATGCAAAACAAAGCTAAATCGCTATCACAAGTTTCTAATTTTGTTTCTCTTTTTGCAATGCGATATTTGCTTACACGCTGGGCTTACTTATTTAACACCCTGGGCTTAACAGTAAAAAGGTTTTTCGTCCCTGTGTATAGCGCATTCATAATTTTGTCATTTGACCGACGATACATGTTTCACGATGGATCTGGCAACAGCTTCACAGTCTTGTTTTCTTGTTTTTTCTTTTCTCGAATTACTTTTGTTTTGGTAGGTTGGTTGGTCAAGGCATATTCAGGTTTGTGCGCTGACCAAGCACACTGACCTGAATATATGTCTGCAATCCATAACCAAACAAAAGTAATTCGAGAAAAATGAAGACGAGACTGCGAAGCTGCATTTTGGTGTCACTTTTCGCAATGCGATATTTACTTACACGCTGGGCTCACTTATTTTACACCCTGGGCTTAACAGTAAAAAGTTTTTTCGTACCTGTGTACATTCGTAATTTTGTCGTTTGACCGACAATAGATGTTTCACGGAGGATCTGGCAACAGCTTCGCTGTATTGTTTTTTACTTTTCGATTCCTTCCGGGCTGTCAATGTGGCTACTCAAGCCGTGATATCATTAAAAAAACTGTTACCCTCTGCGCACTGCTTATTATTGCAATTCGGACCGTGACATTCTTAAAATAACCGCTGGCACCCTTTCCGAGCCGTCGATTGTGGCTATTCTGGTTGTCGATTATGGACTCGGGCAGTTATATCCTAATGATTGTTGAAAAGTTGTCAAATAGCGCCAGACCACAAAGTAGGATTTTACCTGTAATTCTATCAATTTTCCAAAATTTTACGGATAACATTAATTCTTTATTATCCAAAGTAAAAGGAAAATGTGCTTTAATTAAAACCTTTGTGGTCCGGTGTTTGGAAATAATTATTCGAATCACTCATTGAAAAGTCACTGCCCGAGTTTCCATTATCGAGGGCCCAGAGTATTGCCGAGCAGCCACAATCGACGGCTCGGACGGGGTTAACAGAGGTTTTTTTATGTATCTGACGGCGCAAGTAGCCGTAACCAATGACGCAGAGAATTTAGGAGTAGCCGCAATCGATGACCCGGAAGGGTACCAGTGTTTTTTTTTTAGGATATAACGGCTTGAAAAGCCACAATCAACAGCCCAGAGGGAGTATCAGTATATTTTTTAAAAGTGTGTCATGGGCTCAGATTTGATGATATTAAGAACGCTACGAGTCTTCGGAGATTGAGCAGCCATACAAGAGTGATAGCTTGCAAGCCAGTGAGATTGCGCAGCAATCCAAGGGTGCGAGCCGAGTTAGATTGCGCAGCAATCTACTTGCTTCAAACTTTGCGCGCGTATCGCCCGATTTGGTGACCAGATCTTACAGATTGTATAGATGAGCATACCTGCATTGGCAGTATCCTCTTAATAGTCTTGCATGTTTGTTTGTGGAGCAAACAAAGAGAAATTGCGCAGCAATTCCGAGGGATGGCGAGCGATAGCGAGCAGGGGGCGGAGCCCCCTAGTTCGTAAAATAAAAACACAGACTGAAACATTGCCTAAAGCAGAAATGAATGTTAAGGCTTTTGTGTCGAAATGTTATGCCAAAATATTCTAATTCAGTAAATTTGATAGCAAAAGCAGGGTCTAAAATATTTTTCTGTGTAAATGTGTGCACTTGATAAAATAATGTTAAAACAATTTAAGTGAATCAAATGCGAAATTTTACTCAAATAAACCAAAAAATGAATTAAACACATTATAAATTTTAATTATTTGCCGTTGACTATTTTAAAGCTATCTGTGCAATTAATAATCACATGTTACAGTAAAAAAAAAGTTAGAACATAAAAAGCATTTCAAGATGATCTAATAGTTTTTGATTTTCCTGCTTTGCATTTATAATTAAATGACACTGATCAATAACGAAATTTTTTGTGTGAATATGTTTTACTATTTTAGCTTTTAATGTTTTGAAACTGAATTTTTTATTCATATCTCAATTTTGCAATTTCATAACTTTTTTTGAGTGTCACACTAAACCTTAACAAATCCAATTTTTAATAATCGTATGTGTTTCTACACATGATAAAATATTTGGAGCTCTACATTTATTTACCTAAAATCCTTTGGGATTTAACCATTTACAAACTGAAAAATGAAACTAAGAAAATCAACAAAACATTTCTTAAACCATTCTACCAAACCACCATATCATATTTCCAGAAACCTCCACCATCATAAAGCATTCCTTCTTTTGTTTGCAAATTCATTAACTCCCTGCATGCCAGCATATTTAATTATTTTCTGGTCAGCAATAAATTCGGAAACCACGTCCCCTTTAACGAGATTAGAGTGGCTAAATAGTAAGTACTATACAGAGTGGAGACACCGTGCAGCCCTGCCGATTACGTGAAGGTAAGCATCTGCAATCTCATTGGCCGATCAGCCATGCTCCACTTTCAGGCACCAATTTTTCGACCACTGTATTTTTTCCCGTAGCGCGTTCATAGAAATTATGAGTGTTCTATGATAACCGGCTTAATCTGCAAAATTTTAGGCATATTTAACTTTTCTATTGTATACTAGCAGTATGGTCCCGCCTTACTGGGAACCCGTTAACTTCGCACACACACACACACATACATTGCTTCCTTTTAGAATCATGCTTACTTGTGAAAATGGGGGACATTCACGGCCATATCAACCTAAGCTTTAATTCCAAATCGTTGTGGTAAAAAAAGCTATAAGACAAGTTAGATCAGTAGGAAAACATTAGCACGTGTTTCGAGAGGTGTAGGATAACAGACCGCGTGACGTCACATGAATGTTCCCCATACACTCAATATATCTAAATTAAATTCAATTCGTGTTGTTTCATGAGCAAGAAAAAAGCCAATAATAACAGAGAATGGCGTGAAGAACCTGATATGGCCCGGTCGTTGTGTTTTGAAGCCCATGTTATGGTCTGCCTACTTATTTAAATACACTCAAAATCAAGACAAAATTAAATTCGTGTTGGCGCACGCGCACTTAAAACGCAAACACCAATATAGGATAGCGTCAAGCCCCCGTTTCGGCCAGGTCCATGCAATATTTTCACTGTTGCCATGACATCAAACGTACGAGAAGCTTTATTTAAAATAAAAATAAAATTCTTGAAAAAAATATTTATTTTTGTGTAATAATTCAATTTGGATTGTTGTAATAGCACAATAAAGTTATTTTGATGGTTCGTTATATTTTTGGGAAGAAAGATGCATAAAAAATTCAAAATTTGCGTAAAAAATATGCAAATTTTCGCTTTTATTTTTAAAGCAACAATTTTACTAATTTATTTTTTGAAATGTAAACTTGTGACTGCAAAAAGATATTTATTAAAAAATTCATCACTATTCTCCTAAGCTAAAAAAAATAGCAAACGGTAAAGATTAATTATCAAATCTGCAAAAGAAGATTAAAGAAAATTATTAGTTTTTGCTTATAAAAGTTTGAATTCGAACTAGCGAAAGGGCGAATTTCTTTTTGAGGTGTTAGTGTGTTTCCTGTTGAGCGTAAAATGTTGTGTGGAAGCGGTGTAAGTGACAGATTCTGTAACAAACCAACTTGTTTAATATTTGGCCCATTCTGAATAGGTTTATGGCTCCTCGACTTCTACTCATACCCATGTACAAAGCTCCTCCTACACCAAGTTGGGACATAACGCGGGATGTCTATGGGAGAGAGTAGCTCAACCGGTTCGATGAATTTTCGGCCTTCAGCGTATCGTAGCGCCTCTAGCGGGAAAAAGTCAGTGAGCATTAAAAATTGTTCCATTGACTTAACAAGGGAATTGAAAAGGGAAGAGAGGTGTTTGACTTCCCCTTACAAAAATCACCATTTCGGTACTTTTCAGAAGACGATCCTTCCTAGGGATATTCTTGGGCCGCAATTTAAGATCCTCTTCATTATTAGGTGCTTTAAACAAGGAAAATCGACAGTTAATTTAAGTTTTATATCCAAATTTGCAGCCTGGAACATAACGCTTTTTCGTCATTTTCGGCCTTCAGCTTACAGCAGCGCCTCTGGCGGGAAAAACCTTGGCTCCGATCAAATGTATGGTGTGTCCTAACTTGGTGTAGAAGGAGCTTTGCCCATGTCTCAAACCGTTATTCCACTTTGGTGTGGGACGTTTCAGAGTTTGGTGTTTCAGAGGGACTGTCAATCCCATCAAGCTAATGCATTAATTTCGAAATCACAACTTAGGCAAAATAATTGTTTTGTTATGTGACTCCATTTTCACAGGATGAGAATCATCATAACATCAATTACAAAATTGAAAAGAAAATAACATCCGGTTGTTTAATTATTAGTAGATAAAGTTTTCAAATAGTTCCCCATCTGCTGTAAACTTTTAGTACTTTGAAAATTCAAAAATATAAAATTATATAACTAGATAACATTTTCGGTTCGAATTTGTTTCATTTCGATGCTATGTTGATTGCCACACACATGGGGGAAAAGGCCTAAAAATGGCCCTGCAATACTTCTGCGGAAGTTGTGATTCCCAAACTAATGCCATTGCAAACTATGCATCCCACTTAAATGTATGATACTTGCCATCAGTATTCAGACAGGTGAAGTTATCGCTGCTCATATTGCGGTCGTTCGGGCATGCGCAGGAGAAGGTGTGGCCAGATGTGGGCAGGCAGAGGTGGGAACACCCTCCATTGTCGTCACCGCATACGTTGTAGCCTTGGAAGAAAATTGCTAAAGATCAAATTTGCTTAGCAGAAAAATATTGTTTAATTTCCCAAGGTTAGTTAGATTGATAGAAAAAAAAATTAACCACTTGCATAGAAGTAAAAAAAAACTAGTTAGAATAAGTAATTTTTTGCCTTTTGTAGGGGTAGTTTTTAACGTATCTAAAAACAAAAAAAAACTTAAAAGCTAATTTTCTTGTTTTCACCTTAAGCCACTCATCATGTTCGTTCACTAATCTCTCCATTTGAGCTATTTGCCGCTTGCATTACGACTGTTTTCAAACTGCAAAACTTGTATTCTCTTAACCCTCTATAATGCAGGGGCTCCCAACCTATTTGCACCTGCGTACCATTTGACTTTCTGAGACATTTTGGCGTACCACCAGACCTAAATATTTTAACGAATGTATAATATTTACTCTCTTCAAAAAGTGTTCATCAAAGGGTTTTTTTATTACAATTTCTGAAAAAACTTCGTTCTTAATGGGTTAGATATTTGTTTATTTGTGACATGCTTACAATAAAAGAGAAATAAAAAGATTAAAATTGTATTAATTTACAGTTTTGTTTATTACCTATAGGTTTAAAAACATGCAAATACAAAATAGTACAAACTCGGCAAAATCCGATCCAGAAGTTAAAGATTTCCCCTTTAATATAATGTTAATGTTTTAAATAATAGGTAATATATTCGCGTGCTCACTGCATATGCGTACAGAAGCTATTGTTAGCATCATGTTGCTCATATCACTCACGCGTACCACCTGAAATGTTCGCGTACCACCAGTGGTACGCGTACCACTGGTTGGGAACCCCTGCTCTAATGCATACTGTAACCGTTTGGTAACAAGTTACATAATCCACTTTATTGTATTAAAGTAGACCTCCCTCTCGACAAATTTGTGTTTTTTTCATCTATTACATTCCATTTTGAAGTTTTAGTTAATAATAACCCTCATAAATGACAGTAGTAAAAGTGTATTTAAAATTAAAGAGTGAGGTTTTTAACAGTTGTGAAATTACGCTTGTGGCAGTATTCAAAGTATAAAAATATTAGTACTATATACAAATAAATTGTTTTGAAAAATTAATTATAGCTAAAGAGGGTTATTTTAAATATATTTAGTAGTTTTCAAGTCATTATTATTAAAATTGGAATTTTGTAGTTGGTTTTTATCATATGGAAAACAAATTAAAAATTGAAATTATTTAAATTCGAATGCAGTTAAATTTTTTTCAGTATTTTTCCCATAATGTATGAGTGCTAAAGATACATTTATATTTTTTCGGGACGAAAAAAATAAATTCATGCATTAGAGGGTTAAGTACCTCTATATTACAGGATCTTGTCCAGTATTTTGCAAGTTTATTATAGAAAATTAAAGTAAGGTTTCTATATGTATCAAGTTGTAGTGAACTGAACTGGAATACGTTTCACCAAATTTATGAGTTTTCGTTGTTTGGCAGTAGAACAAATCAAGTCCTGACCTTAAATCAAAGCTTTATTTCGCACCGAGAACAATCGCACTCTCAAATCTGAGTGTAGCCTTGTTCTGATTTGGAAGTGAAATATTATTTTCAAATATGACGATCCGTTGTATTCTGATAGAGTATCACCAATAACTTGCCTATCCCCCTGACTGTGAAGTAAACTCTCCTAAGTATCCCTCCGCCAAACTGAACTGCGCTTCGTTCGAAGCGAACATTCTTACTCACCTTTTGAATCCTGCTCTCTAAGAGGAGCCACGCTCGTAACCTTTTCCTAATGGCGGGACCGTTGGTCCAGTAAATCGCCCTAAAGTTCTTAATTAATTCCTTATCTTAACACTTTACCTACGGGCGTCGACTGACCCATAGACTAAGAACACTCTAAGTTTCAAACTCTCATTGGAGAATTTCTACATTGAAATTGACATAGAAACTAGCGCGCCCCCTTTGTGTCTAAGGCAGTGGTTCCCAACAGGTGGTCCGCGGACCCCCGGGGGTCCTCGAGATATGCCAGAGGGGTCCGCAAGATACTATTTCAATAAAAAAAATACATTAAATATATTTTTATGATTACAGATATTTTTTTTGTTTTGGACGCTTCCTGCATAAGCAGAGTTTAGTGCAAAACTAGAATTAGATAGAGTCAGTACTACTTTTGCTGTATGTGGTCGGACTTCAGAGTGAAAGTTTCAAGATTGAAATCTAATATTTCAGAACTAATGGGGGCTCAAAAGACAGATTTAACTCATCTCTTTAAGAACTGAAAAATAAAACTAACTGCATACTGATGGAGTACTCTCTTGTAATTGTAAAAAACTTATAAAAACTTTATTTGGCTCTCACTTTTAAATTTTAAGATTAGGAATTATTGGGGGTCCTTGTCACAATAGCGGCTCGATGAGGGGTCCCCGAGAAAATTTTGTTGGGAACCCCTGGTCTAAGGGAACTAATGTAATGGTTTCTGGCTGCCTATTTGCAGTCACCTTTAGGAGATTTAACAGAGCCAATGACATCTCGTAATTTGGAACCCTTATCAAGTGACGATAGGGATCTATTTTTTACTACAACTTATTTTCGACTTTATTTTTGAATATATACAGCTACTCATTGACTTTTATATCCCTCGTAGGCCCATCCTCAAGATATTTGACCTTGTGCTTCTTTTTCTCCATTAATAAACCTACAGACTGACTACGCTTGTCATTTTAGACATGGTCCCCCAAAGATCCACAAGTGATTCGATTAAATAACTCGTCAAATATTCATCCAAATGTAACAAAAACTTAGATTTAGGGGTTTTTGAGGGTTTTTCATATTTCTAAGTAATTAAAATTGGGTGTTGCTTTTGAAAATTTTAAAGTTCGTAACAATTTTAATATTAAGACGGACCCTTATGCAAATTTTGTGTCATGCAATTAACTCAAAATGTTATTTGTTCACATAGTCAAAAAGGTCCGATGCAAAAGGATGACTAACGGTTGAAATAATCACTAGTGGGTAACTTTTTTTTAACAGAGAACATTCCGAAGAAACAGTAGCCCTACAATTGAAAGTACAATTATGCCAATCAACAAATCAACCTTTAATAGTGTTTTAGTTGCTTTCGACACGTTAGAAGAGCTAGGCATTAAATTAAGTTGGTGGTCTAGAAGATTTTTAGTCTACGGGTCAGTCGACGCCCGTAGGTAAAGTGTTAAATTGATTGTTCTAATGATGTTAAATAAAAGTCTTTCTCCACCTACGCGTTGCTATCTGCTACTAAATCCTTACATATTCAATCCTTAGCCTCTTTTGGGATGATAGCGAAAAATCGCCTAAACTGGTGTAAAGAAACAGATTAATCGCTTTGTTTTTCTTTCGCGGCAACTCTGATTCACGCCAGAGGTAAGTAGACACAAGTAACACGTTTGTACCGCATATGAAGAACCAAAGGAAAAGCCGGTTTCCTGTGGCCAATGTCCGCCAAGCGAACACCATAAGGTAAGACTCCTAAAAAATCAAGTGGTTCTTGGTTTTTTCATGTAGTAGTAGTAAGAATAGTAGTAGTAGCATACAAAATGACTCCTTACTATTTAAATGCTGCAAGTTTCACCAGAGTAGTTAGATTAGGACACGTGATTCTTTAATTAGGAGGTTCATATATCCCACCTACTTCCAAAAATTTTAAACTCCGTTTTATAAACAATATTGAAACAAGAGCTTGTTCGAAAATGGGCTCATAGAATCAATTTTAAAATCGTTTTTGAAACATGGACACATTCCAAATTTTTTTCCTTTTAAGTGACAGTAGAACTCTATACGATGCGATTCGGGGTTGATTATCCGAATATCACAAAAAATTTCTACCCGGCCTACCTGTTACTATTCGTCTTTGTTGAATGGCATGCTTAGTAATCTCTATGTTACAAAAAAAAATACTAGTATTGACTTTCAACAGAGACGAACAGTAACTGGTAGGCGAGTAAAAAAGTTTTTAAGTTGAAAATTTTATACTAATTGTAATAAAAAAAAATCCTAACAAAAAGCTCTAACTCAATATACAGACGACGCCTTAAAATTTGGATTTGGTTGAATTGAGAAGGCCGAAACTAGAACTACATTATCTAATAGCCGAACAAGGCATTGATTAATTAATCAAACTATACATTTCTTCCGATCATCACCAGTTATCCCAATTACTGAATCCGAATTCGGTTATCCTAACGTGGTTAGGTCAAAATTACTTCGGATAATTGGAATCAGTTCGACAAAGCGATGCGAAGTATTCAGATTACAGTTTTTTTTTTACTCATTTTTGAAAATGTCGTTTTTGCAGTGAGGCGGGAATGTGAGTTTTCAGTTAGAGCCCTCTCTTCTGTAGAAATCAAGGTGCTCACCTTCTAACTGCTTAGAAGGGTGGAAAACCTTCAAGCTCCAAAGTTTTCCATTCCCATCGAATACTTTGGTCAAGCCACTTCCGTCTACTTTGGATGCTCTATAGACGGCTGTGGGTCGTTCAGTTACATAACTAACAAAATAAACATGTTGCTGAAAAAAAGCACAATCCACACCATTATCCGACAATATCCCCGAAGAAGAAGACAATCTCTGATTAAATACATAAATTGGAAGTACAGGGTGGGGCAAACAAAAGTGGCCCCGGTCTAGAGATAGGAATTACGTTGAAATGCTTGGCGAGAAAAAAATCTTGAAGCCGCCTGAAAACTGTTTTTGCATTGGTTGGATCGGATTAGCTTCACATTAGAGCTACTCATAGACTAGTGGCGAGTTCAGATCTTAGTTCGTATTGCATGAAGACGTCCCAAAATGAAAACTTTGTGTCTTGCAATCAATTTTGAATGTTTTGTATTAACAAAAAGGTCCGCTTTTCTAGGATAAATAACGACCGAAATAATCACTAGTGGGAACTTTTCTTGACCAGCTCTGCAGACCTTGTTTATATTTCGTTTCAACTAGCTTCTCAAACCATAGCGTAGGTGCCGGCAAATAAGTCACCAAGCGCTTGTTTGGGCTTAATATTGAAGCGATCAATAGCTTTAATTATCTAACCTGCTTTAGTATTGTTTTTTTTGACTTGGCAACATTTTTGTCGTATTCTTATCTCCACATTGGTTCCACTTTTGTTTGCCTCACCCTGTATATTTATCAACCATACCAGACCTATGCACCAACCTACCTACTTACAGAAGGCAAAAATACCACGGGTACATGAGGGGTACGCACGCAGCTGTTGAGGCGTATTTTACAGCCTTCCGATAGAGACCGTAAGCGTAGATGCCTGCGCCATCTGCAGGACAAATGGGTAAAATCTGGGGTGTCAACATTGCATCGGAACCTGTTTGTTTACCATTTGAACCGTTTCTACAAGTGACATTTTTCATATATTTATCGAATATTTCTAAATAAAATATTCTAAAAATGAGTAAAACTGTGTGCTGCGTAGTGGGATGGTCAAATTCCTACGCGAAAGCTATAAAGATAATACAAAATTAGCATTTTATCGTTTCCCTTCTGAAGATAGATTTCCGGGTCGCTGTGATAAATGGATCGCAAGAAGTTTTTTATTATTTAAAAATATTTTATTTTAAAAACAATGACCGAAATTTCTTTAGAATAAAAGCTTCTCTGTTAGGGTTGGCAGGTTTTTAATGGCGTTTATACATGTCTCAAACTGTTACATCGAAATCTCGAACCAATATTTAAAAAAAATATGTAGTTTAAATAAGTCGTAGGCAAACATAATTATGTTTCGATAATTCTTTTTGTTTCCAATTTTACTGTATAAGTTTTCAAATTAATAAATTATAGATTAAAATAATAACTAACATTTCTTAATATTCATTGACTTTTGTCATATCAAGAAACCCTACCATATCTTTGTGACATTGTCTAATTTTTGTGTGTTATTACAAAATCTGTAGTATTTTCTTAATTACATTTCTCATTTCTTAGTTTATTAACCAGCTTTAAATCTCAGATTCTTTAAATATTGTGAACTCGAATTTCGCTTTCGTCAATATTGATTTAAAAAAAAACGCAATATAAAACATAATCCATCCTGACAGAAAGTTTATAGAAATGAAATGAGATTCACCACATAACCATAAAACGATAAAACAACTTTAGAGCTATGATTTGGAAAACTTTTGGCATAAGAAACACAATGTAAACAAATACTTTCAGCGAATGTTTAAGGTAGGCGAATACCCAAAATTCTAAAATTTTTAATATTTTCCAAATTTGGCATAGTGATTTCAAATATAATGAGCAATGCATTTTGGGCAATTTTTTTATTTAAATATAATTGATTTTTTTAAACGGTGTTTTTCAACTAAAAAAAGGGGTTTACGCCAACACGTCTAGCATAAAAAGTTTCACATAAATTTACCTGAAATTTTTCACAGATGCTATTTCAATATATATCTGTGCCATGAACCTCTAACATCTGGTGTAAGTATACAAGTTTTTTTTAAAAAATGTCCAAGTGTAAGTTAATCGAAAAAAATCCCTTTTTTGCGGTTAATTTTTAACATTTTTCTTAATAACTTTTTTTCTTGTAATTTGTATGTAACTCTGGAGGATCATTGCATGTATCAGTTCAAAACGAAGAATTTAACACATAATAAATGTTCATAGAATGAAAATTCAATGTGGTAGACTTGTTGGCGTAAACCTCTTTTTTTAGTAGAAAAACACCGTTTAAAATAAATAAATTATATTCAAATAAAAACAAAAGCCTATATAGTATTATTTATTATATTTGAAATCACTATGCCAAATTCGGAAAAGATTAAAGCAATAGTAAAAATTTTAGAATTTTTGGAAATTTTGGGTATTCGCCTACCTTAAACCCCAGAGTTTCGGAATTTGGCCACTGCGAGCGCATTGTCGTTTTTCTCGCTTACTTTACGGTCTCTATGGCACTATTCGATCCAACACGTTGGGGCGGGTTTTAACACCGAATGCGCCAGACAAGCAAACACAAGCAGCAGTTTTAATTTGGAACTTTTTATCATTTTAATTTTCAAAATATCTTTTTAATGATCTCAAATAAAAATTAAACAAAAAACAAAGTTTTTTTTTTTTTTTTCAATGGTACATGGTTTTCATAAAATTTCTCAAATCTGAGGTTTCTTCTTTTTACTTGTCTTTCCTTTTCCTATTTAGATCTTTAAAAAAAAATATATTATCCTGTACTCTAACAAAAGAGTGAAATCGACACCTGTTGGAGAAGTGCATTTTCGCCACTGGAGGGGAGTGAATCTGAATATTAACACAGACTGAGTTTAAATCACTCGTTTTAGATTGTTAGTGATTCTGTCGCAGGTTTAACATACAAAGGGATCCACTCCTATAGGGGAAATGCATTATCGACACTGAAGAAGTGAAAATTAACTCTGACTGTGCTAAAATCGCTCGTTTGTTTTAAGAGTGTATTTGAACGCGATAAATCGGTCATCAGATGAATATATTATAGCTCTCCTGCCACTTCTCAGCATCTCAAATATTATGAATGTAAAAGATTTTTAGATAGATAGATAATAAATTGTTTGCAATGGGCCTAAACCCGTTTACAATGGTTGGCAATGGTTATTACCAATAATTAAATTACATAATAATAACATCAATCTATTTCAAGGATACTTAATAAACAAATGAAATAGAAACAAACAAATGAAATATAAACAAACAATAAACAAATGAACAATAACAAAAAAAAACACAAATAAAATAGAAACAAACACTTAAATACGTATATAGACATAAAAAGAGACAAAGGAAGTAAACTAACTGTTTATTTCATCAAAGCCTAATATAAATTGTCTAAATTTTAAAACTGATATTAATTAGTTATAAATATTATAATAGTTTTTGCTATGAAATTTAAAAAAAACTGGAAGATTGTTAGAATGAGTAAAGTATTTTCTTCTGAAGGAATCACAAATAAGACAAGTTATGTGTTTCCAGGTTTCATTTTCGGATGCATTACATATTTTACATATTGTATCAGGAAATATTTTGTAAATTCATCCTTTTTAAAGTATAAGTGTGTTTGTGATTACAACGCAACTGCATTATAATTCGTTTTACTGATATATCAACATTTGAGGCTGGATAATCTTCAATTAAATGTGAGGTTTGGATGAATTTGTTAAAAGAGTGATTGTTACTATTAGCTACACAAGCAAAGTCATTTTGAATGTATTGATCATTGTATGATTGAATAATTATTGTTAGATAGTGTTCTGCTACTTTATAATCTTGGGATATCCAGACAAAATAAAAACCAGAATTTTGTAAAATATTCCCAACAGAGGTTGCCCAATTAAATTTGCTAGTAGAAGAACCATAAAGAGACAAATTATAAAGTCGTAAATAATAAGCTTTAGCAAATCTTTCATCAGACATCTTAAGTAAATGAATACAACATTTTGAAATCAAACGAATAAAAACTAAAGAAAATAGAGAAGCGAGGGGTGGATCAAATTTGCAAGAGCAAAACTTGAAAGGAAATTATATCTAATTAAATTTTCTGTGAAAAAGTGTTTAGGTAAAAATAAAAATATTTACAACAACTTTTTAAAAAAATTATTTAATATTTGCTATTTTTGCTGAAGCTTTCTAAATTTTTTTATATCTTCAGGCATACCTAACATTTGTAAGGTATTTTTTAGCTTTTACATGCATTTAATTCATTTGAAAAGCACTTAGGATAAAAAATGAATTTTATTTTTAAGAATATATAAGTGCTATTTTGCATTCTTAATAAATTAAAATATTCCAAAAATGTAGAGGTTATAAAAAATCTAATTATATTTTGAAATCAACTTCCGAAAAAAAACCTATTGCTCGATCAACCTCCATGGATAACCTTGGTGGTCACTTACCCCATACCCCAACCTCCATGGTCACTTACCCCATAAACGTCAATTGAAGATGGAATTTTCAGCTGCGTAATAAGATTCCTCCTCTGGTTGCCATCAAATTTGGCAGAAGACAGGTATTTCATAGAGTAATCCACCCAAAAGACCCTTTGACTGTCCAAGTCTACAATGAAAAGTTAATAATGCTGAACATGTTTGGAAGAAAAAGTATCCCTTAGAAGACTGTTTTAAAATAGGACCAATGTCCCTAATTGTGATAAACCCTAAATAATACAATGTTTCTTAATAGTCCTCAGAATATATTAATTTTGAAGCATTTGTTTGTAATTTTTTTTAAGGCAGTTAATGATTCAAGCTTCTTCGTGAAAAAAATTAACGTTTCAGATGAAAATAAAAAAAGTTAGTTTTAACAGCGCCATTTCATACAGTAAAATCAACCACGATACAAAGAAAAAATTCTAAATGATTTATTTGCTTGTTTTTTTTTTTCATTATTTTAATGTCAATAATCTCTCTAAGACAGTAGCAATAGAATATGCAGAAAGGGTGGCCTTTTGTTGAGATCGCTGGCCGTCATGGTAACTGTCTGCGCACTGTACTGGGTGTGTGTTCAATTCCCGCGTTCGCCTAGAGTGCAACTTCTCTCTCTGCGGGTCAGTAAAAATGTTGTCTGTGCCTGTTTTACTTGACGAAGGTTTATAAGCGAGTCTCTGATCAAGCACACAAGCCGGAAATACATTTTGTACCAACCAACAGTTGTATGTTGTGCAAAACTGACAGTGCTTATAAGCGATAAACGTCAAAATTCACGATTAAAAAAATGTTCTTTGTTAAATTCTGTGATCCCTTTAAGGAAAATATTTAAAGATATTTGATTTTTGTTCAAATATTTTCGCTATATGCCAATATTGTGCATATATAGCAAATAATAAAATGTATATATTATGTAGTTCGAAAGATTTATTTATCTATTGGTCACATGACAAAAAAATGACTCGGTCGAACAAGTCCAAGAAAGTGCTTTTATTTAAACTGACATAATAGTGTAATGAGGACAGCGAAAACCCACGTCCTAATTATGGGAAGATAAGTTAAAAAGTAAATATAAACAGACAAGGATCTGCGGTAGCTTCGAAGATCACATGACTAAATTAGACAAAAATATAAATTGATTGTTTGGACGTGTGATTTCTTGCAGCGCATTTTGTCAACTTGTGCAAGTACAAACCTAAATATTTTTTTTATAAACAAGAATCATGTTGCGCAGTTTGAAATTTCGAAAACGGTGTTGCGTTAATTCAATATTTACATTTTAAAAAATTTGGGGAGGGTATACAATTCTGAGTTGAGTGTTTTACTATTTAAATACATAGCAGCTGAATTTTACCCTTACATTATAAATGGATAGAAAACTTGTTCCGCTTACAGGATATATTTTCATATTGTTTAGATTCTTCGCTGTCATTATTAAAAACATTTTTTAAAAAAGCGTGCCAGGGAAGAGAGTGTCAATAAAAGTACTTCAATGTTGCTTTGATTACCTTAAGTTAACAGGGAACATAATATTCATTAAAAAATCGATTTTGAGATTTTGAAATTCTTTAATAGCCCCGTTTCTTCTCCTTAAAATGATATATAACACTTTATAATCACTGCATTAGGATTAATATATTTTTGCGATATCGCGGAAGTCTTTTTATGTTTAACACTTTCCTTACTGAAACGCCCGAACAACTAAAGATTCGACAATGTTATTCCTATCAAATATTACGAGGAAGCAAAGAATCTTCGTAGCGAAAAAGTTAAGGTAAGAAAGGTTTAACTTTGAAGGTCAATTTTCTCAAAACGAAGATTTTAAGCACGTAGGTACACTTTTCTCCTATCCTATTTTAATTTGATGCTTTAAATTTTGCATGATGTTTTTTGTATGTCTGTTTAACACAGTGAACCAAAAATATTGCATAAATGTATAATTTAAAAAAAAATATATAGGGTTTTTTTGTAACTGGAAAAGTGTATAAATCGGGCACCAATTTTGCTAAAGGTAACAAAATTTAAAAATTTATGGTATTCTTAAAACTTGAGGTTCATTTCACTTACTGAACAGTTTTTTATTTATATATTCAATTATTTGAGCTTAGATACATTACTTTCAGAGAAAAATGTACCCGCAGAAACGTAGTTTCATAAAATTCAAATTCTCAAGCATTTTTAAATGTTAGTTTTTTTTAACTATTAAAATAGAACTCCTTAAATATTTTTATAAATATGTATTTATAATAGTTCAATGAATTAAACCTAAAAAGAATTTTTTGAATTCGTCAAAAAATAAAAAAGTTATATTAGTTTCATTGACTGATAAATTTTAGTGTTTTTCTCTACGAGATTTTCCCTGTACCCTTAAAAAAGCTTATGTTTATGAAAATAATAGTTTTAGATTAACATTTGGTGGCTGCAAAGTGCAAATCCTTCAACATTGAATTGAACATTACACTGTTAAAAATTTCCATTCAACGTTGAACCAAATATTGGAGAAAAATCTTGAACTTCTTGTAGATACACCATAAAATGGTTCAACCATATATCACATTCCGGGAATAGACCTGCTTTCACGAAAAATTGGTTCAACTTCTACTAACTACAACCGATTATTTAATTGTTTACTCAAACGCAGGCAACGTTAGTAGTATTGCTTCAGCTTAAGAATTGTTGTCCGTCCGTGGCCGAGTGGTTATGGCATCAGCTTAGAGATTTAACCTTCTCTGGAGTGCGGGGGTTCGAATACCATCTCCTGCCAATTATCCTATAAATATGTTATCTGTACTGGAAATAGTAGATAAAATCCTCACTTGGCAGACCCTTTTTATGGTCCAAACTTTTACTATAGTTACGCGTTGGGAAAATCCCGTATATGGTTCAACATCTCACCATAGTTACGCAATTTGAAAATACCGTTTTATGGTTCAACAGTCTACCAAACATGGTTGCAGCAACTTTGAACCATAATTTGGTTCAACCTTTAACTATTATTTTTAACAGTGTATGGTACCCTTCATTTGGAACAAACTTACCTATGGCCAGGCCGCGTACGTCTAAAATATCCTCCTTCACAATTACCTTCCTGTTGGCTCCGTCCATATTGCAACGTTCAATTTTTCTAGTGGCTCCGCAGTCAGACCAAAACATAAACCTATTGAAATACGCATGAAAAAGAAACAAAATTATGACAAAAAATATTATATTTGTTAGACCGACAAATCGTATATATCTGGTCAAACCCTGCACTTGGTCTTGAAGTTTAATATTGTGTTTAAGAGATTTAAAAGTGTAAAATATATGTCCTGTATTGTGTGAAGTGTTTATTAAGATTCATTCATGATGTCATCTTTCCCATATCAAATGGGGCAAGGCAATGTAAATTTAATGCTGCTTATTGCTTACGTCTTGTCTGATGACAGATCTTTAAAACAGCTAAGTACGCCTCGAAGTTTCAAGTTTAGGAAAAGTGACAAGGTGGTTTTTTAAATAAGAACAAAGTCACTTTGGTAGCAAGCCCACAGACAGTGGAACAGGGAGCAAAAAAAATCTAGATGATTTCCGTTAGAGATTTTGTTTTCACCTTCAAAATATACAATTCCCAGAAATGAAATCCTAGAAAAAACCATTTCCTAGAAATAACGGGAAGGCATAAAAATATAAACGACACACAAAAATACACTCTCAGAAATAACACTTTTATTTTTGACGATTCATGAATCCTCAAGCCTCACTTCGTTAATTTTGAGGACTGTTTCGTCAAACTATCGCGTGACTTTTAAGTAAACGCGAATCCTCACATTTACGATCGTGATTTGACGATTCTGTACCTTGATTTTCAGGAAACAGTCTCATTGTTGTACTCACATGCTCAAAAATGACGAAATATTTATTTAGATTAGACGACATTCAAATCCTCAGAAAAATGACGATTCAAATTTCCTCACTTTGAGGAAACGAAAACTCGGAGCATTTGCCAGTAATGGAATCGTCAAAATTAAGGAAATTTCGTCGGTTTTGAGCATTCATTTTAGAGTGTATCTGTATACAATGCAAGAATCTAGCATCTTGCAGATCCCTTTAGATATGTAGAGTAGTTTCAGATAACCTTCAAAATGTGTAAAACACACAATATCTACATTTTGTTTAATTTCTGTCTCATGCAATACTTTCATAACCTTATATTATATATTGATTAAAAGTAAAAAAGAAGTAGACTTAAAAAAAAGAGGATTGCATGTGTCGTGAATGCGTTAATCTAATAGCTGTTACAAACCAAGACCAATGGTTTAGTTTTTATCTTATCCACACTTCATTTATAATGTAAACAGTGGAAATTATTATAATCATTCAGTCCATCTGTCTATCCGTCAGTCTGTCACCCACTTTCATAGCACAAACTAAAAATTCTAGACAAGAGTGATACGTCACAAAATACAGTGCATCGAAATGAAAGATAAAAAATATAAAAATCGAGATACATTGAAAATGTCAGAAAAAATTATAATTCGTAGTGCTTTAATTATTATAAAAGATACTACAAAATTTAATGCCCATTAAAAACCTTTAGAAACAATCTTTATTGGAATTAAATCAAAATTGCCAATAGCAACAATCACTCGGGAATTTTTAATTCTTCGCATTGATCGAATTTTATTTTTGAGACATAAATCGCGGTTTCAAATGATGGATGGCAAGTATGTTTCACTAAGGGATTCTTTGTTTGTATTCTGATATAAAATGTTTTGTTTTTATATAAAAGCGAGGAATATTACATATTTATTCTATGAAACATAAATAAGTTTGGCAAACAATAAAAAATAATTATTAAATTTTCGCAAAAAAAAACCGAAAGTAGCCAAATTGAGCGTGTAAATTGTTTAAAATGGAATTAATGCTGTACTGGCTTCTTTTTTCCTGTTGAACCTTTTTCCTGTTGAGTGGAAGCTGGTTAAAAAGGATTGTCAGTCCCACAGAGCTAATGCATTTGGCCACACTATTTTAAAACTTCTTCAATCAATAATTAAATAACCGAATGTTATTTATTTCGGTTTTTTTTAAATTGATGTAATGATTACTCCCATACCTAGGGAATATTGGATAACATGACAAAACAATTCGTTTGCGAAAGTTTTGATTTAAAAACTAATTCATTAGCTCTATGCGGCTGACACTGACAGTCCCTCTTAAGTGACAGATTCTGTTACAAACCGACTTGTTTTATAATACTTTCCCTTCAGCCGGGTTGAGGACAATGGCATAGGGATTGATGCCTTTCTCCTTGAGGACTGTTCTCACCATGGACCCGTCCAATCTGGAAACACCAATTGCGTTATTTGAATATTCCGTCCAGAAAATGAGGTTGTGTATCCAGTCCACAGCGAGGTCTGGGTAGTATGAACCGCTTCTAAGAACAGTGGGGCGAGCTCCCTCCTGCCACAGCGGGGCTCTAGTAAGACAGAAAATCAAGGATTAATAGGAAAAGCCTGTGGGAGAAAAGAAAAAAATGTTTTATAATCTTGTAATTTATTATTATATTTGTTTGAATTAGCTTTTAATTAAGGATGAAAGCCTTAACTGGACAGCTGTTCTCCAAACCAAAGTGCCTCACTGTAAATAAATAATTTCTTAGCCACATTTCACCGGCTGTAATGAATATTTTTACAAACTTTTTTATGTGATATTTGTAGCTAGTTCTAGACAATCCCACTTTTCGAAGGTAAAGAGAATATTTTATCATTTATTTTACATTTATCTTTTGAAAAAAAAAAGCGTTTTAAAAATATTCTACACAGCCGGAGAAATGTGGTTCTGTAAATAATTATTTACCCATTGGATTACAGTGCGTCTCAAAAGTTTAGACAAAAGACATTTTGAGTCACAAAATTTCAATGAAAATTTTTTATTTGATAATCTTTTTGGCGGTAAGGTTAGGGCAAGTATATATAATTCAAAAGAGCATGAATCACAAAGAAAACAACCAATAATAAATTTTAATTGAATTAATTGTAAAAAGTACCCAAAAAATCTGTCTCATAAATATAGACAAAATCGATTTAATGTCATTTAATGATATAATTTCACACATTTTTTGCTAGAATTGTATTTCTGTTTGATATTATGAATTAAAAAACACGTTTCACAGTTGAATTTTAGCAATTTTGTACCATTCCTGGTTCAATTACATACCAACAGCAAATATAGCATTTTTAGCTCTTTTACGGGGAAATATTGCTGTTGATTGGCGTAATATATATCCCAATTAGATGTAAATAACGACTGTATGCCCAAAACAACAGTACCGAGAAGGTTTGAAACCAATTCGCGCCTTTTAAAACGTGTAGATTGGCGTAATATATATCCCAATTAGATGTAAATAACGACTGTATGCCCAAAACAACAGTACCGAGAAGGTTTGAAACCAATTCGCGCATTTTAAAACGTGTAATGACGCATTTCCTGGTAAAAAAAAGGCATTTTTTCAAATTTAAAGGGCCCAAAATTTCAAAAAATTAGTCTGTTTCGCACTGTAAAACGATGTAGAGTTTGCCCCTTCTTCAAAAAATCCAAAAAGTAAAAAAAAATTAACCCAAATCCACCTATACCATTCAATACTTTCCCTCAAATTTGCTAGAGTTTAGAAACACCTGTTTTTTTCAAACCGTTGAAAAAGAACCAGTTTAACCGATTAAAACCGGTTTTTGAGGACTTTAAACATGTTTTTTTTTTTTTTCGTATCTGTTAAACTGATTTTTTTTCACCGGTTTGAAGGAAAACAACTTTTCCAAACTCGAGAAAAGCTAATTTGCGGGGAAATATCGAATGTTATGGGGGTGGATTTGGGGTAAAATTTGGAATGTTTTGGCTTTTTTGAAAGGGAAGAAAACTCTGCATTGTGTTACGGTGCACAGCATACCAATTTTATGAAATTATGGTTCGTTTTGAAGAGGGCCTAAGAATCATGATCTTTTTTCCATCTTCACTAAATTAATTATTTTATTATTTTACATTTAAGGGTACAGGATGAGGAGCAGTAAGGCAAATATTTACAAATGAAAGTTCTTTTAGATTAACATTGAGATTAAATTAATAAGTGTCTTTTAAGAGAGCTCAGGGCAAGAGAAAGCGACCAGTAGGCCCACTGAACTGAACTGAAACTCTGGAAGAATCATCCCATGATAAGCTGGTGAAGCTTTTTTTGGGGTCACTTGGCGACAGCTTTAGGGAGAACATGTGCCATATTTGGCATAACCTCGCCGATCAAAACGGACACTTGACTTGCAGTTTGCATTGGATGTCGCCAATCGCTCGCCAAGAATAGTACTCCAAGGAATTTAAGTTTTAAAGATTGTTGCCGCAATTCTATTTTTTTAAAAGTACATGTTTCCGAAACTTCATTATGTAAAGAACCTCCTAAAGTAATAATCTATCAATTTTCTGCTTAAAAAATTATTGAAAAAGTTGGTTTAAAATGTCTATTTTAACAGGTAAAGTATAGGATTGGCGGCAAAAGTTGGGTTACTCTTACAGGGTTGCCGGGCTTCACCGACCCGTTTGACGAGTGTTTCGATACTCCTTCCAGAGTTTCAGTTCAGTTCAGTGAGTAGGCCGAGAAACGAGTAAAAGAACGATGGCGAGAGTCTTTTTTCCGACCGGCTCTTGGGCGGAGTTGAGCTGTTCTCGGCAACCTCGAGAGGAAACGAAAAGGTGTTTGGTTTGCTTGTAGTTTGGTTTACTTGGTGGAATGCGGCTGCTGCAGGACACCCCCGCCAGAACTCTACTACTCTATAAATCGAAGTGGTTGGCGAATTGTTCTGCCGGAGGAAGTCTTGAGGATCGGCTTCGGAAAGGCGTCGTCTGCAGCACCTCGAAATGTTCTAGTTTCGGTCTGCGAGCTTGGACTGGGCTGGCGAAAAACGGTCGTGCGCGGAACCTGGCTTGGTTCTGGCGCTGCGGCGTCTCCGGGTGGTGGATCTTATCTGATGTTGCTCAAAGCTGCTGGGTTGCGAAGGTCTAGACCGTTGTCCGATGGTGTAGTTGGATGGTTGGCCGTTGATGAAGCGCCCGTGAAAGAGTTCGATGAGGTGATGGGTGGTGGTTCCTCTGCAGCACAGTAGTAGGCAGGTTTCAGACGGTCCAGGCTTTACTTCAACTTCCCTTCTCCCTATGGCGATGCGGAAAGTCTTCTCCCTGCTCAGCAAAACCTTGAAGGGTAACTCGTACGGTGGTTGAAGAGACTTCTTGTGACTTTGTCTGTTCTCAGGAACACAGGTGTGCATCTGTGGAGGTGTGGGTGGTGAACACTTTGGGTTTCCCATGGCTGGAAGTCGGTGCCGGGCGGATGTTGGCAAAGTGTTCCCTGAGTTCTTCAACTAGTTAATTTGGCTGGGTCTCGCTTGGTGTTGGCTCGAAGAACTCCCCGGGAAGGCGTATGGTTGTTCCGTATACCAGCTCGGGAGTTGTTGCTTGAATCCATGAAGGGGGTCCGGAAACCCAGCAGTATGATTGGTAGAGCATCGGACAAGCGGTCTGTGTTGTAGGCATTTATAGCGGCTTTGAAGGGGCGGTGAAATTCTTCTACCAGTCCGTTCGCCTGAGGATGGTAAGGAGTGGTTCGGATACGGCGAATTCCCAGGAGGCAGGATAGAGACTGGAACAGGGAGCTTTTGAACTGCCTTCCTTGGTCTGTGGTGATTCGGGCTGGCACTCCAAACCTTGAAATCCAGCAGTTGTAGAACGCTCCGGCGACGGTGCCTGCAGATATGTCCGGGATGGGTATTGCCTCAGGCCATCCGGTGAAACGTTCGATCATGGTGAGGCAATATTTGTAGTTCTGCGAAGTCGGTAAGGGTCCTTTCAGGTCCAGGTGGACATGTTCGAACCTCGAAGTCCGGCCATTAAATGCGCCCAGGGGCCAAATGAAACGCGTTTTGATTAGTTTGTTTGTGGATTTGATGGGCCAGGGTGTGAAATATTGTGCTATTTTTCAAAAATTTGGAGGACGGAAAGCTTCGGGAATGTAAGGGCGAGCTTCTCCTGTTGATATATCGCAATATAAGTTTACATTCGAGTCCGGCAAGGTTATTTTCTTTAGTTGTAAGCTTTTTGGCGTTTCAATAAAAGTTTGGAGTTCGTGATCAGTATTCTGAGATTTGGCGATTTCCTGGAAGTCGATTGGTTGTGGCATAGATATCGCATTTATTCTGGACAAGGCATCGGCAGTTTTGGGTTGTGGCATAGATATCGCATTTATTCTGGACAAGGCATCGGCAGTTTTGGGTTGTGGCATAGATATCGCATTTATTCTGGACAAGGCATCGGCAGTTTTGTTGTCGGATCCAGCTTCGTGCTGAATGTCTGTTGTAAACTGCGATATAAAATCTAACTATCGTGTTTGGCGTGGTGATGATTTTTCTGGTTTTTGTCAAAGGCGAAAATCAAAGATTTATGGTCCGTAAACAAAGTAAAGTTTCTAGCTTCTAGCATGTAGCGAAAGTGTTTGATTGATGCATAGGAGGCGAAAAGTTCCCAATCGTATGCGCTGTAATTGCGCTCGGTTTGCGATAGCTTGCGGGAGAAGAAAGCCAATATTTCAAGATGCCCATTGTTGATTTGTGAAAGAGCTCCACCTAATACGAATTCGCTAGCGTCTACTTGTAAGACCAGTTGCACGTCAAGTTTTGGGCGCGCGAGCATGGTTGCGTTTGCTAGTTGAGTTTTGCAATTTTCGAAGGCTTTGATTGTTTCATCGGTCCAATCGATTTCACGGTTGTCATATTTCTTTGAGCCTTTTAAGTACTCATTTAAAGTTGTTAGAGAATGGACCGCGTGAGGTATGAAACGTCTGTAGAAATTTAGAAGACCAAGGTAACGTCGAAGGTCTTTATCCTTTTGTGGACTGGGGTAACTGAGAATTGGTTCGACCTTATCTGGGAGAGGCTGTGTACAATTTTTGTGATGAGGTGACCCAAAAAGGAAATTTGAGAAATGGCGAAGACACATTTTGAAACATTTACTGTTAGGCCGTAAGATTTAAGTCTTTCAAAAATTTGGAGCACATGTGATTCGTGTTCGTCTTCCGTTTCGCTGAAAATTAAAATGTCATCTAAATAGTAAAGCTCTAGATTAGCGGTCGCCAGTCGCCAACTGGAGACTATTACATCGAAAGTGGCTACCTAAAAATCGAACCCCAGTCGCCAAATGTGGCAATCATAATTTTTCTTTTTTGTTCAACAAATAATTAATACTGAAGCTGCGTTTCTAAAATAATAAAACGCTCCGATTCGATTCTGTCGGGAAGAAAGACTTGATGACAGTTGTTGCTCATCGGTGAAATTTTCCATCCTCCTCCGTGTGACGTAAATGGAGCTGGGCGATGAAAATTTGAAATGCAAATTTGATTTTTAAATTTTGCTTTACGATTTCGGCAATCTACAGGTGATTGATTTACATCTGATTAAGATCTCAACTACTCATTTAAACAATTTTGATATGAGAAAATTTCATGAACAATCGTGGGTCGTTCGCGACGTCAAGAATTCTCCGAAACTAATAGTAGTTGAACTGATTGTACATAAAATAATTTTCTCCTAACAATAATGGCCAATCACATAATACTGCATATTTTGTATGATACTTTTTTTACTGTCAATATTATCATATCAAAAATGTCATTAATAAAATTTTCTTTTGTGGAAAATCGCACTTTCTTTTTGTCGTATATACTGAAATTTAAAACTGGCTACTAAAAATCGAAATGTGGCTACCATTTTTTTTCACTCTGGTAGCCACTGTCTACTATTAAAAATTCCCAGTCTAGAGCATTATAAATAGACATAGCAAAATTTTAGGTCCCCCAAAACCTCATTCATGAAACGTCGGAATGTTTGAGCTGCTCCGCAGATTCCAAAGTTTAAGAAAGGAAACTCAAACAAACCGAAAGGAGTGCATACTGCAGTTTTTGGGATGTGCTTCTGGTGAATTGGGATGTGGAAGTATACTCGAACAATGTCTATTTTTTAAAAAATGCATTTCCCATGGAGGGCGTTAGAGAAGTCTTGTATGTGGGGTATTGGATAGCGATCAGGGATTGTGACGTATATAAGCCTCCTGTAGTCGCCCACTGGGCGTATATCACGTGATGCTTTGGAGACTATGTGGACTATGGTGCCTTGAAGGTGACTCATTTGGTCAGAAAGAAATTATTTTAAGAACTTTTTTCTAAAAAAAAATTTTTATTTTAATTTTTTTTAAAATAATTTATAATTAAAATTGAGCTGAGAATTTAGGTAAAAGTCTTTGTATGTACATATTTGTAAAATATAAAGTCATTTTCCTGGTCATTTTTTCAATTTTGGCCTCAAAGTTTGCCGCGCAAGCCTAATCCCAATGTGTTAAAATAGCTTTATGTTTAATATCATTGATTTTAGTTTTGGCTAAAGTTTCATAAATTTTAAAATTTGCTTTATATTAAATAAATCTTGTAGAATTACATATAAAAAATATACTTATATATTGAGTAGTTAAAAATTACATGAAAGATCAAACCATGCTTTGTAGTGAATTCTTTGCACATTTTTTAAACTATGACCCCTTAATACGATGGTAATCGTAATTTAGAAAAACAGTCAAGTGACTCTATTAAAAGAGAAGCTCTTAACCCTCTGATGGAGATGCAAATTTTCAAAGTTGAAACTAGTTTTTGGCTGCCTGAGATTTATATTCAAATTTTCAACTACAAATTTAATTTTTTAATTTTTTTAATATATTTCTGTAGCAGATTGTTATAAATGTCACCTCCATACTTTAAATTTGAAAATTTAATAAAATCAACACATTTATATTTTATTTTAAATTATATGTGTTGCTGGAAAACCTGACAAAGAGGAAACGGGTTAAAACGCCTGTATCCTTCAGACTTCATGTTACTTACATACTTATTATAATTGTTATAGAAAACAAGTTTTCAAAAGCACATGAAACCTAGAACCCGCTTTTACACAAGATTTATACATGTTTGGAAAAATCGCCAAACACAAAGCCGCTTTGTAAACAAATACTGAAAAATTAAATAATTTTATTGTTCTACATTTTATGACGTCTATCCAAACTGATTTATAAAAAAATTCAATTTTCCTTCATTTATTAATTTTAAGTAAATGAAGTTTATCATGTTCTATTGTTGATAATGCATTAGAGATTTTAATGAAAAATAATAATTTCAATTCTTTAAATTAGGTTAGAAATAGACAGCAGGAAACGATTTAATTACTTAATCACCAAAATTTAATGCTAATTCAAAATATATTATTCGCCGACAGACAATCTAAGACGTCCCTTCTTGACGTACAGACAGACGAACAAAGAGTATGAGAGGTATGTCTCTGAGGTCATATCGTTTATCCAAAAAAAAATAATAATATCCAACTGACAAAACCTCTTTTAGAAGGTGCAGACGGGCATAGTCAGCACGCCAAATCAATCTGCTTATACTTGTTCATTTACTATGCTTAATACTTATTTATTTGGAAATGTTTAATTTTTTTTATTAAATGTTTAGTTTTTTATTTGGAAATGTTATACTTATATATTTAGAAATGTTGCTGAAAATAGTTGATCAACTCAGAACTATCCATTTTTAAATTTTAATTCGCCAATACAGGTCAAGACCACGCTATTTTATAAAAATAAAATACATAATTTAAGGAATGTTACTTGTTGATAGTGTTGTTGTTATCCGTCCAGAAGAAGACTTTGCTTTTCAGGTGATAGTCGACGAATCGCGGTTTTTCAATCTCAGACATCAAGAGTGAATCCGTGCCGGATGCCAAGCTGAAATTATGAATGTCAACATCGCAGTACAGCAAAAAAGCAGAACCATCTGTAAATATAAAATGTAAAGTTTACATTTATATTTAAATTCATCTTGTCTTATAAGGATTAAGGGGTCATAGGAGTTTTAAAAATGTGCAAAGGAGGAACTACAAAGTATAGTTTGATCTTTCATGTAATTTTTTAACTACTCAGTATGTAAGTATAATTTTTTTACATGTAATTCTATAAGATTTATTTAATACAAAACGAATTTTAAAATTTATGAAACTTTTGCCAAAACTAAAATAAATGATATTAAACATAAAGCTATTTAAACACAATTAATTGGGATTAGGCTTGCGCGGCAAATTTTGAGGTCAAAATTGAAAAAATGAATACAAAAATGACTTTATATTGTACAAATATGTACAAACAAAGAATTATACCTAAATTCTCATCTCAATTTTAATTACAAAATGTTTTTAAAAAAATTTAAATCAAAATTTAAAAACTTCTATTAATTTTTTTAGAAAAAAGGTCTTAAAATAATTTCTAATTAAAATTGAGCTGAGAATTTAGGTATAAGTCCTAGTTTATACATATTTGTACAATATAAAGTCAGTTTCTTGGTCATTTTTTTAATTTTGACCTCAAAATTTGCCAAAATATCAAAAAAAAATTGCTTATATATTGAATAGTTAAAAAATTACATGAAAGATCAAACTATGCTTTGTAGTACCTTCTTTGCACTTTTTTAAGACTCATATGACCCCCTTAAGGGATTGTATGGTAACTGCTATCGTCACAAGTCCATTCGAAAAAGTTTTATACTCATTTCTGGATCAGGGTCAATTTCATGAAAAGTGCTAATTTACAGATATGATAAGGCGTTATAGTCAAGATGAATTTAAGTTATAATATCAATTGTTAAATTTAACATCAAAATATGGCCATATATTGTACCTTCATGTCTTTCGCACATTACATTTCGGTAACAAATAAAATTTTCAAATTTTCAAAACGGTACCTTTTTGAATAATTTATTAGATTTGATTAGTTTGTCAATTTGGAAACCACGATGGCTTCTCCAAGTCTATGAAAACTATGATTTGATATCAAATATATATCTTTTCATGTGTTTTTATGCCTTTAGGGAGAGTTAGTGATGGGAGCTACTCAAAAATGTCTGAATTTAAAAAAAAATAAGTTAAAATTAATTGATGAATTGTCTACCGAATTGTTTTGAAATTGAAGCATGGAACTTTGTAAACAGTCTACGGGGACAATCAAATGTCGTAAATTTCTCTTCCGGTAATTATGTTTTCAGCAGTTACTCGTTACGGAATTTCATATTACTGATATGATATGTAAACTTGTGAGAAGCATATTTCGCATTTTAGTGCGTATTTCAGGCACTATTTAATAAAAATGATACAGAACATTGATAAAAGATATAAAAAAAAGAGGCACGAAGTAGTTTTCATTTAAAAGTATATTTGTTAAGGCAATGTGAAATGAATAAGATATCTCTTAACAAAATATGCATACCTAGTTGTGACATGTTACAGATTTGACTTTTGAAAACTTCAAAACTTTTCCCAGTATCATATAAACACAAAATGTAGCGATTTTATTAAGATTTCGTACAAAAAGTCGTTATTATGTAAAAAAAATGAAATTTTTTGAGATCTTTTTTACGAAAATAGTAACATTAAAAATGTCTGTTGGGACTCAAATTGATAATTTTCCTTACATTGACCTCTAAAGTATGAGACAGATAATCACGAAACTCTTCTAAAAAATTCTGAACAACTTTATCTTGTATGAAAAATGACTGATCAGTAGTATTTTAAAAGAGTAATAAGAAATAATTTTAAAATAAATTTTAAAAAATTATTTAAATATTTTGATTTATGACTACTACTACTATTGAATCTTCTTTAAAAAAACGAACACTTCAATTAATTTTAATTTATTATTCTAAGTATTTTATTATGTACTAATAACTTTGACTTTTTAAAGAGTTGTACTAAATTACTTTTTAAAAAAATCTAGTATATATGCACATTTGTAAGAACACTTAATTCAAAGATAATTTTAAAAGTTCTTGCTTTGAAATTGTATAATGATCTTTCGAAACTTAAGATCTATAAAATATACGGTTAAACGCAATTTTAGCATTTTTACTCTTTAAAAAACCTAATTTGAAGTGTCTAGTTACAAAAATGACATTCTTTAGAGTATAACTAAGATATAGGGCCCGGCCCGTTCATTGGCGACTTCAACCCCATTCTATTTGTGATCAGGGAAAGTCACCAAGGAAAGTGCCGGGCCCTATATCTTAGTTATACTTTAGAAAAAGTGAGTTTTTAACTCGACCCTTTAATAGCAAATGCACTTTGAAAAGTGTAACGTATTGAAAAAAAATAATTTAATACAGTAGAACCTCGATTGAAGGACCCTCTTTTATCCGGATCTCGATGTTAATCGACCATTTAAAAAGAGTCAACACTAAAAAAAATTCTCTCACAAGGTAATTCTCAGTTATAAAAATGAAATTCCAAAACCGATTTAGAATCTGGGTAAAAAAGTAGGTTTTAGGATGAAACTTCGGTAGCTCTTCAAGTGCAAAGCTTAAAAAAGCTTACTTCCGGAAATAATCCTTAATTTTCAAGAAAGGAAACTTTTAAAATCGTGAGATTCCAAGTGATATCTGCTTTAAAACGCAAAATAAGCTATTTTTTTTAGAATCAAAAAAAAAAGAATACAAATTAAAAATTAATTTGGAAAAAATTTTATGTTTGCTATCCACAGCCACAATTTCAGAGTCAAATTAGCACCAATATCAAATTGTCTTCAAACCATAATAGAAGAATATTTTTTTTATATTCATTTTAGTTCGGTAGTTTCGATTATCCGACCTACCATCGGTCCCAATTAGATCGGATAATCGAGGTTCTACTGTAGAGGAAAATGGATCACGGCGTTTGAAAACAATTGCGAAATGTTACCTTGGTCATCAGCAGTGACGAGGCAGGGCAAGGCGAGGACACACAAAGAGATGCCTAAATGCAATTTCAACATTTTACATCGAAAAAGTATTGTTTCTAGATACACGAGTCTTTTGTCTACTCGCGATGTTTATGAAAAATATGTGGTTTCACACTTACTCCTTCAGACGGGGAAATGGCATTTTCCGTTCATGCCGGAATTGCATATCCTTTGTAATCGTCTAATGTGTCAGTTATAATTAAGAAGTTACATATTCACGACTCTTTTCGATAATTGGCATTTTATCTTTCTGCTTTTCTACGATTAATAAAAAAAGAATCTGTAGTAGGTTGTATGTTTCAGTGTATTTTCTAAACAAAATTCCAACTTCCCCCGCATGTAAACAATGAATGATGGAAATTAACTAATTTTTTTAAAGGCAATCTTACTAATGCTAGAATTGGATAATTAGTAGTAGGGGACACCGAGTCTTTTTTTTCAATAAAGCTGGTATTCCGGCCAGTTGCATTGTAAGATAGGTCCGCATAATGACGTCAGCGGTTGAACTATCTTGTATGAATATTTTAGTTTGTTAGAAGCTGTCGTATTGTCAAAAGACCTATTTTTTCAATAATGAGTAATTTTCTAGTGTTTATATATTTGAAACTTTTAACAAAAGTACATGAATGGACGACTTGAAAGGTCACGCCTTCGGTGATGTCTCTACTAGGTTGAACGTTTACCCCACAAACTCACCAATCGTCAGCTTATTGATATTGACGTCACGGCTGCGTCATCAAACAATCCACTCTAGGTCCTCGGTCGATATCGTTCATTTAATGTACTGTTCAAACTTAATATGTACTTAAGGATTCTTTATTAACATAACAAAGCATTTGATTTGCAAATAACTTATACAAATGACCAGTAGATTTAGTTAATTTAGTCAAAGTTTCTAAATAATGAAAAATATGTTTGTTTGTTTTTGTAATGCATTTAGAAACGTATTCGAACTACCGTACGAAAAATATTCTTTGTCTTTTGGATTTTAGGAAAATATTTCTTTAAAAATTCGTATATTTGTTTGATTTCGCTTTTGGAGAATTTTAAATAGTTTTTCAAAATTTTGAAACATGGTTCGAATAGCCACGATAAATATTATCATGTCAAATCATGTCGAATCATCATGTCAAATTTCAGTCTAGAAGCATACTGAATTCAACTATATTTTATCTAATTAAAAAAATAAAGTGAAATTTACGTGATATTTGACGAGACTTGTTGATATATTTTACTAATTTTTTTAATAAGTGTTTTTAACGGAACTAAATGTAAGCTGTATAATTTTAAGATTTCTGACTAACAATAACATGCAATAAATGCATCAAGTTGTAAGTTTATTCTGTACATCATATAGGGGAACCAGGGACATATGACCCAACTCGAAGTTTTTGGCTTGTAATTTAAAAAAAAAAAACTATTTATGACTGTGTAAATGCAGATCATTTATACTTCATAAAGTAGTACACAATATATATATATATATATATATATATATGTATATATATATATATATATATATATATATATATATATATATATATATATATATATATATATATATATATATATATATATATATATATATATATATATATATATATTAGGGTGGGCCGAAAAAAACTTTTTATTTTATTTCGGATCACTATAGTGCGGAAAAGTTGCCATTGGTAAAGACATGAAAAATGCACTAATTATTATTTTTTTATTACCATATCTTCCGTTCGCGCAATGCAATCAAAGTTGGCAAAAACTTTTTAAAAACCGTAATTTTATAATTTTTTTTAAAACACGGTAGATGTTTTTTATTACGTTCCTATATCATGAATTAACTACTAAAAGTATGTAAAATTCATATATTATAACACTCATTAATAATAAATTCTATAATATATAGTATAATAAGTGATTATACATTTGTGTCAGATTTTCCGGCCACTCAACGTAGTACAAAATTAGGAAAAATCATATTTTTTGCTAAATTTCAAAGTTTTAACTTTTTTTAAATTTTAATCATACAACATGATACAGGAAAGCAATTAAAAACATATATCGTGTTTATAAAAATTATGAAAAATTACGGTTTTTGACAATTTTTGCCAACTTTGATGGCATTGCGCGAACGGAAGATATAGTAATAAAAAATAATAAATAGTGCATTTTTCATGTCCTTACCCAATGGCAACTTTTCCGCACTATAGCGATTTGAAATAAAATAAAAAGTTTTTTTCGGCCCACCCTAATATATATATATATAAACATTTTTCTGCAGTTTTAACTGCAATAGTGGTAAAATATAAATTATTTATTGAAAGTTTTTTGTCATGTATCCCAATGCATAGGGATACATGACCCACCCATTAGGGATACGTGACCCAATCCAAAAATTTGGTAGTACGACTTAAAATCATCACAAAAATTTACCTAGGAACAAAACTAATATCACATTATCAAATTTATATAGTTTCTATAATATTTTCCGACAAAATTATTGCTTGTTATTTTTATCACATTACTTATGCTTAAACGCCTTAAGGGGTTTAAGGAGTCTTAAAAATGTGCAAAGAAGGAACTACAAAGCATAGTTTGATCTTTCATGTAATTTTTGAACTACTCAATATACAAGTACAATTTTTTTATATGTAATTCTACAAGATTTATTCATTATAAAACAAATTTTAAAATTAATGAAACTTTAGCAAAAACTAAAATAAATGATATAAAACATAAAGCTATTTGAACACAATGTGATTAGGCTTGAGCAGCAAATTTTGAGGTCAAAATTGAAAAAATGACCAAGAAAATGACTTTATATTGTACAAATAGGTACAAACTAGGACTTATACCTAAATTCTCAGCTTAATTTTAATTAGAAATTATTTTAAGAACTTTTTTCTAAAAAAATTAATAAAATTTTTAAAATTTTGATTTTAAATTTATTTTTAAATAATTTCTAATTAAAATTGAGCCGAGAATTTAGGTATAAGTCCTAGTTTGTACATATTTGTACAATATAAAGTCATTTTCTTGGTCATTTCTTCAATTTTGACCTCAAAATTTGCCGCGCAAGCCTAATCACAATGTGTTAAAATAGCTTTATGTTTAATATCATTTATTTCAGTTTTGGCTAAAGTTTCATAAATTTTAAAATTTGTTTTATAATAAATAAATCTTGTAGAATTACATATAAAAAAACTATACTTGTATTTTGAGTAGTTAAAAAATTACATGACAGATCAAACTATACTTTGTAGTTCCTTCTTTGCACATTTTTAAGACTCCTTAGACCCCTTAAACTAACGAAATAATCAAATTTTAAAGTACGGTACATTCTGGTCTAAATACAAATCTGGGGCTACTTTTATTTTGCAAAGAAAAACATAGACGGTTGAAGAATCGCTACAATTTAATCAATATCAACTTGAGATATTTCCTTCGTACCTTCCCAACAAACCTTATACACCGTAAGGAACCCAGTCATTTACTTTTGGGACACCCGTGATTTTTTTAAAAATGTACTTTGTCTACTTCTGTCTACTGTTGTGTTGTTTACTTGGGTCACATATCCCCAATCGGCTTGGGTCAATTATCCCTAGTTGCACTTTTTTGTTAAACCCCAAAACAAAGTCAGTTGCAAACAATTACATTAACACTATTATGCACGTAACTGTAGCTAATAGCATGAACTAAACAAGTAACTAATTTTAAAAAATCTTTCCTTTGAACCAAAAAATGTCGACCCAAAAGCCTTATGGTCTCAACAATTTACTTTCAGTGCATAAAAACGTAATTCTTCGTATAACTAAACGCGTGCGCAATGATTCAGCTCAATTTTACAACCATGTGATCAGCTGTCTGAAAGGAAAAAAGTGATGCAACTTTCAACTCACAAAACTCACAAAAATTATCCATTGCTGAGAACAAGGCATTGGGTCATGTATCATTATGGATAAAATGTCCCTAGTTCCCCCTACTATTCATCAAAGAATAAATTCGTTTATTAAACACAATTTTGATAGTATATTGAAATGAAATTTCTTCATTTTCGTGAACGCAAACAGACGCTTGGTGGCTTATTTAGTGGTAGCAATAACATCTTCACCTATACACTGATCTAATCAACACGCACTCATACAGCTGGCAGTAAGATCTGAACTCGCCAAGAGCCCATATTTAGCCCTAGCCCAGTAACATCCGAACTATAGGGGAGGACAGGGCAATCCCGCCACCTCCTTTATGTTTTCACAAAATACATAAAAACTATATAATTAAAATGCGCGGGCTCTCCTACTAATTTAAAATAAAAAACGCAATTAATATACTAGATCTTGCATAGAAGCTGTTATCATACACCACCAAAATGTGATAAATAAATTGAGAAATAAATAAAATAACAAAAATATTCTTATTTAAAAAGATTGTTCAAGTACAGATAGTTCTTAAAAAGTAGTAAATAGGTCTTATTTGAAAAGAAAATCTCATTTAAAAACATTATAAGTAAAAAATATTGAATAGAAGCTGAGTTAAAAGGTCAGTTTCATACAAACAATGTGACCCAATCTTCTTCGCATTACCTACGGGACTCGGTAAGATAGGCAAAATTCAGCTTAACTGCTGCGTGCGAAGCGGTTCCTATAACTATACATGGAGCCCGGGTGGCCTAGTGGGTTAAAGTACAGTCCATTACGCTAACAGCTCTCTTTCTCTCTCTCTCTCTCTCTCTCTCTCTCTCTCTCTGTATGATAGTTATTTGCAAATGAATTGGAATTTCGAGCAACTTTCCCATCCCAGAAGTGCAGTTTTACAGTTGAGTGAAATAACGAAGTTCTTAATAATCTGCAGGTTAATTCCAATGTAAAGATTAGATTTCAAAAGGAAGGTAGAAGCAGTATGACAGGAAAAAGCCGTTTCCTCTGCCTGAGAGGGCTTTCATAGTTCTATTCATTTACTTAAACACTTCCGCTTTCAAAGATTCAATTTGGAATAATCAAATTTGCATTTTTTTTTCTCTCGCCAAGTAAAATTTGAACTTATTTCAAACAAATTTAAGTAATTCTCCATACAAAGTTCTATAATGTTTATATATTTTTTTGTATCGTTAGATGGAAGAATCATGTCTCTTGAGGGAATTCAATAAATTTTGTAGTAGTTAAACAAATGAAAATATCAAAAAACTTGGTTAAAAATAAATTCACTCTGAAATAATTTTATTAAATAAATTGGCACTAAATTCTCCATGCTTGCAATTTTCAATATTTAAAATTTTAATTTTAGTTATTTTTTTACATATAAAGTTTCGAAAAATTATTGTTATTATTTATTCAAAAAGTTACGATGCACAATTTTTAGCCTACTTTATTTTTTTTTTAATTCGAAGAATTAAAAAAAAATGAAAAAGTATTTATAGACATGCTGTCGATGTCCATCCGTCTGTCTGTCCGTTCTGTCCGTCTGTCTGTCTGCCAGTCCGTCCGTACCCCCTTTCAAAATCGGTTCTATCAATCCTATTTTTAAAAATTCTTTTTTTATTCGAAAGGTTTAACCTCAGACACCTAACTTTCATACTTTTTGTCCGTCTGTCTGTACGATCGGGCGGAGATAAATCTACTCTTTGTCGACGAATTTCCCTTTGAATTAGCATTTGAAATTCAATTTCGAGTCATTTAAATCGCTGTTGCAAACTACAAATGCTACGGACAAATGTGATATATACGTCAAAAAATTCAGCGCATCGAATTAAGAGTACATTGAAAGTTTCAGAAAAGAATTCGAGTTCTCAGTACTTCATTTATTTAAAATATTTAAAAATTTAATGCTCATTTAAAAAACATAGGAAGCCATTTTTATTGAATTAAATCACCATTGCCATCGCAACAATCGCTCGAGAAACTTTAATTCTTTTAGGCAATAAATTAAAATAAAATTATTTTCGCGACATCGATCAGTTTGAAATGACATCACATATATTTCACTACGAGATTTTTTGTATGCTGGTGGGAAATGTTTTCATTGTATTTAAAAGCAAGGAATATTACACATTTGTTCCTTGAGATATAAATTTTTGCAAACGATTTAAGTACTAATTATTTAATTTTCGAAATAAAATAAATGAAACTAGCCGAATTTAGCTGGTAAATGCTTAATATAGAATTAATGCTGTGATTGGCGCCTTTTTACCTGTTAAACACAACTGTTGTGTGGAAGCGGGTTAAGTGACAGATTCTGTTGCAAACCTACTTGTTATTTTACATTTCCTATTTTAAGTGCATTTTGGAGTAGTTTTTTTTTGGCTTTTGTTCTACGAATCATTAGATATTTATTTATAACTGCAAATAAATCATGCGGACGATAAGTAACATTTATCTTATTGGTGATAGAAAATTAATGAAAATAATGGATTTTCTTTTTAAGAAGTTGAAATTTTAGCTGGATTCTGTGTTTAGTGAAATTTATTTTAATGTATATAAATTTAATGTAGAAACGGTTGTTGATGTCACTTACTGTTACGAACCTAGTTTTTTCAATATAAGAATTTTAGTAAGTATTTAAGTAACAAGAAAGTAGGCTATTTTAGTTCTTTAAGAACTTCTTGTTTTTCCTTAAATTTGTTTTCAAAATTAAGATTTTTTACTTGTTTTCACTGTTTTATTAATAAGTAATTTATAAGATTTTTTTGTCAAACTGGAAAATACGATGGCTTCTCCAAGTCTATAAAAACTATAAATTGATATCAAATATATATTTTTCATATTTTTGTGCTTTTTATGGGTGAGTTACCGATGGGAGTTACTCAAAATTACCTGGATTAAATAAATTAAATTAAAAATAATTGATTGATTTTGCACCGAAATGTTTTGAAGTTGAAGCAAGAAACTGCTATCGTTACAATTCCATTCGAAAAGCTTTGAACCCCCTAATGCATGAATTTTTAATTTCATCCCAAAAAAAAAAAATATATATATGAATATTTAATACTCACACACTCACACATTATATGGGGAAAATACTAAAAATAAATTAACTGCATCAGAATTTAAATAATTTTAATTTTTAAAAAAAATTTCCATATGACAAAAACCAACTGCAAAATTCCAGTTTCGATAATAATGACTAGAAAACTGCTAAAGATATTTCAAAATAACCCTTTTTAACTATGATTAATTTTTCAAAACAAATTATTAGTATTTAGTACTAATATTACTATTATTTGAATACTGCCAAAAACGTAATTTCACAAAAGTTAATAACCTCACTCTTTAATTTTGAATACACTTTTACTACAGTCATCTATGAGGATTATTAGTAACAAAAACTTTAAAATGTAATGTAATAGATGAAAAAACACAGATTTGTCTAGGAAGAGCTCTAATTTAATAGAATAATGTGGATTATGTTGCTTGTTACCAAAAGGTAACAGTAAGCATTAGAGGGTTAAACACATTTCCGGATAAGTGTCAATATTGGTTGATTCCACGAAAATGCGCCATGGGCATCATTTTTTAAATTTAAACTAAAGTATTATTTTTCTGTTCCAGGGAATAGAAAATAAGTAAAATTTTATGAAAATAGCAAGATATAACATAATGTAAATGCATAAATAATTTTTTACAGTTAATAATTGTGAGACTAACTTTGAAACTGAAATCTCTTATTTTTATCCTTAGTTTGATGTGCTTTAAATTATTTAAATTATATTTTTGAAAATAAAATCTTTTTTTTAAAGAATAGATAAATTTAAGCTTAATAACCTTAAAAAAGTAATTGAAAATCCTTTAATTATTTTGCTATTTAACCCAAACTTAGCGTTAGTCTCCATGTCATGTCAGTCACGAAAAACATGGATTTTTTTTTAAAACAAAATCTATTGGGTAAAAATTGTTGACACTTTATTTTCTCTTTTTATAGTCTGAAATAAACAGTTCGTAAAAAATTATAAAATAAACTCAAAATTTGAGTGAAATATCGAACATCAAACTTTGTCATGTCTGTCACATTTGTCATGTCTGTCACATTTGTCATATCTGTCACAATTGTTTTTTCATTCTAATAATCTGTTTTCTGAAAACCAATAACCAAAGCATTCTGTCGAGTTAAGTTGTTATAAAATACTGTTGCTATCAATAATAAGTTAGATACCAATAATAATTTTTAAAGCAAAATATTAAAATCGTTTACAAATATTAAAATACTAAAATTGCTTGAATTTTTTTTGTTTAATTTAGTATTGATGACAACAGCGTTTCTTTATAACTCAACTCAGCAGAATATTTTATGTTTAGCTGAAGAATATCCCTTCAGCTAAAATCGGATCTGAGACAACATGTGTCTGTGCATCTATCACGAAAACGTACGATTGTTGTTAGAATCCTCCTCAATTTTCCCCAAAAGTACAACTGATTTCATAAGATTGATCGTCTGAGATGATAAAAATAAAAATTGTATGCTTTAAACATGCAAAGAATGTAAAGAACTTACGCTCTTCATTAATTTCATGGAAAACATATGCAACAACGAACTAGAATCGGAAATTTCGTAAAAACAATGGATAAAATCAGAGGAGGGAGTTATAATTCGAAACAAAAAAAAGAAGGAAGTTTAAATGATGTCTTAACTTTATTAGAGAAACAGCTTAAATACTTCTTGTACCATGTGTATGTGAAACGTACACAATCTAAATTTTTCACTAATTTAAAACAAAATCTGCCAAACGGAAACTTCTAATACAAGCTGACTTCAGTGAGAACTATTCCCACATTAATCAGGATAAAATTCAGTCTGCTTATTGGCAGAATACTTCTTCCATATATACAACAATGGTATATTATTTTGATAGTGGCCTTGCCACTGTTTCTTCAGAGCCATATATAACGATATCTGATTATAGTAATCACGACAAATATGCTGTTATTGTAATCAACAATTTAGTAATTGAAAAATTCAGGGAAAATCATCCAGAGTTTGAATACAAGCGATTGAATTCTAATCTGATGGAACATCTCAACACTTTAAGCAAAAGTACACACTGTTTTCCATGACAAAATCTAAGCTCCCAACTGTCTGGAATTTCTCTGCCACATCGCATGGAAAAGGATACATTGATGGTATTGGCGGGACTATCAAGCGTCAAGTTCGAGATGCCACTAGAGCAAGAAATATTGATCCTAAAACATCATACGAGTTCGCTGAAGCTGCTAGGAAAATTTGTCCTGGTAAAAATACAGAAAGCGAAAGAAAGCCTTGATTTGACATGGAAAGATATAAAAACCATGTCTGGTACAAGAAATTCGCAATTATTCCGATCATTGGCATTTGGCATAATATTTTATAGCCTAACTTCAGAGTGTAAGAATGGTACTCTTTTCAATTTAAATTCTGGTGAATGTATCAAAAACTACAGCTTGGAAAATGCACCATCTCTCAACTTGCAGTGTGACCAATGGGTGAAAGCGAAATGTGATCATGATATTTTTTGCGGCCTAATAACAGAAATCTCACAGAATCAGCACAAAATAAAATGCTTAAAGCCAACTAAAGCTAAACAAATTTTCAAATTTCAATCAAACGATGATGTTGCCTGGTATGAGAAGGAACACATACTAGGACATATTACAGCCCCTAATAAAGTCAATTCTAGAGGATTTTAGAAATTTTCAATATAAATTTTTATAATTTAATATGAATCACAATGCATATCAATTTTATATCTGCATGTTATCCAAGTTATAATAAAAAAATAAAGTAATATTTGAGTATACAATACCCAAGTTCTTAGAAAATTTTACACGTGTCATGTCTGTCACAAAACCTTGTCATGTCAGTCACGCTAGTAAATATTTTATAACATTTTAATATTTATAAATTTCTTAATTTTTTTCTTTCTGATTGACTATTCAGAATCTTATATTGATTCCAAAAAAATTCTAGACTTGAAATGCATACCAGTTAAGAGCAAATGGTAATAATTTAAGGTCACTCAAAATCTGTGTCTCAATTTTGTCATGTCAGTCACGGCATGTTTTATTCCAATTAATTTTAAGTATTTACTCTTGAATGAAAATTTCAGTGTTTTTTATAATCAAGACCTTTATTTGCATCACCGCATATCAATTTTTTAACAGTCAATTAACATTTAGTACTTTTTAAGAGCCAAGAAAGTTGTCTTATGTCATGTCAGTCACGAATGGAATTAGCCTTTTACGAAAAGTGTCAACTTACAGATATGACGGCGAAATAAAGTAATAACATCACACGTTACTTTAAAAAACAAAGTATCGCCTTACCGATATGAGGTACTCAAAAGTGTCTGAATTTCAAAATTTAAATTTTAAAATATTACTCTAGTTTTCTATCTAAATGTTTTGAAGTTGAATCATGGAACTTTTTGTAAACAGTCTACCGGGACGATCAAATGTCTTAAGCCTTGATTTCCTCGGAGTCGGTCGCCAGGAAAATGCGACCGCTATTATTCGTGGATGACGTCACTCTACCGACCACCACTTCATCGGAACGTTACGTTGACACGTAACTGGAAACCTAGCGAACTCACTCAAATTAACGCTGCTGTTTTTTGGTTTTCATCTGTGCATGTCAAAAATGGAAAATTTAGGTTCTTCGTGATTTCTCTCAAAATCAATTAGCATTTCTTCCTCGGAAAGCGTAAAACAACTCTCGCCTTCCGTCATTTCCTCAAATTTTTAATTATTGGCAAGCACACCACGCAAAAGACAACAGCAAAAAACGTTGTCATCAGGATTTCCCCAACGCACTCAACAGCAACGCAATCTGGCGGTCGTTTAGTTGTCCGGCAACGCTCCCGAGGAAACCACTCTAGCGTAGTCAATGTCAGTAGTTTGTATGACGTCATTCACCGCACTTGTCCGACAGCTTAAATCTGTTGACGGACTCCGAGGAAACCGAGGCTTTAGTTATTTTTTGGATATGACGTTTTCAGCCCGTTCATATTACCGATCTGTAATCTGACATGTTAATATGTGACAAGCATATTTCACGTTTTATAGAGCACTTTTCGAGCACATTTTTATAAAAATGAGCTATGAATTTGTCTTTTTCTATAAGTATATTAGTTATGACTATGTAAAAATGATAAGATATTTTTGAAAAATATGCGTACGCAGTAGAGACACGTTACCAATCCGATTTTGAAAACTTCAATGCTTTTATCAGTATGAGCTAAAACTGTGATTTTATTAGTATTGTAAACGAAAAAAAGTTTTTACTAATAAAAAAATAATTTTTAAATAAAATTTTTCATAAATAGTAAAGTTAAAAAATCAATACGCAAATTAATAATTTTCCGTACAATGAGCCTTATATTACAGTTTCCTCAGGAAAATATTCTTAAAAATTCTGAACAATGCTATTTTATATAAGAAAAGACTAATTAGTAACACTTTAATAATAGAGTACTGAATTATAATTTTTAAATAAATTACAAATTTTCAAATAATTCTTTTGATGTGTTGGAAACAAATAGTTCTAATAATTGCTAATAGATGGCAGTCAATGAAAATGTCCAAGGCTCGGTAATAGCTCAAATAGAATATTTGTGAGATCGTCTGAAAATATTTATTTATTTCTAGCACGAACAATTAAAATATATTTTATATCGTTTGGCGAAAACGGTTGCCATGGAGACTATGTGTTTATTTTTCGAAGAATTGACATTCCATGAAAGAATTTTGTGTGAGAAGCTGCTTTTTTATTTACTTTGAAAATATTTTATGCTTGGTGAACCTGTGGTTCAAGTGTTAAAATTAGTAAAATTAGTTTATAAAGCGACGTTGTATAAGTAGGCAATAATAAAAGTTATTTTTGTTAAGTGAGGACTGAAATTCTATTGAGAACTCTTCACATCTGGCGTCCGCGACAGGACCTGGTATACTCCTGTCCCTGTAATGGAGTCCCGTAAAAATTTTTGTTCTGATTAGGTTTAGCAACAGAATCGAGTTAAGCACATATAGGAGAGTAAAAAAAACTTGGGTAGACATCACCATATGGTGAAAAAAGTTTTTTAGACGCCATTTTCCAAAATGGCGGATGCCGATTTCGTTTTGCATGTATTTCTGCTTCTATGACCGTTATACTCATCATTTAGGTGTCTAATTATATGTTTTTAAGGTCAAGGAATCGAATAATATGGGTTTTAAAGCTACCTGACTAATATTTATCAAACAAAATAAGTTATTTGCTATTTTAAACAAAATATTGGAACAAAAGTAGTAAAAAAACAATGCTTTATTTGGAAAGTAATATTCACACTTCACGGCACTGTTGGATGTAAGATATTACGTGCCCGCCTTATAAGTCCATCAAGACCCTGATGGGTAGGCAGATTTTCAGGATGGGAAAGTCATTGGCAAGCATGTCATATGATTATATGGCATGCATAAGATACCTTGATTACATATTTGGCATAGGCTCTCTGGCCAGAAACATATATCGGCATGCTTTAACATCCATATAATTTATTGTAATCTGAGAGCAAAAATTGGTAGCGAGGTAAACCTAGATGGTGCTAGAGAAAAAGGGCTCTCAGTTCATGGGAGTCTGCATCGGGCTTGTTAAGGCACAAACAAAGCTTTAGCACACCATTTGCATCTTTGCTCCATCTATATTTTGTTAGCAGTAGTCTTCTATAAGGAAAATAGTTCTGCTATAGGTTTAAGCATATATTCTGCAAATCAGAGTAATTGAGTTACTGGAAGTTCCTGGTAATACTTTTAATGCAGATAATTTCGTTATAATTGTACACATGACATCACAACCTCTAAGCTTGTGTTCCTGGATTAAATTATTGTAACTTGCAACAGCGAGTTGTTCCCCAAGTGTGGCAACAAGACACAAAGACAAAGCATTTCAACACCGACTCATTTCATCTCATCTTTAATCAAAAATCTTACAGTACTTTACTGAATAGTTAAAATGAACATCGGACGATGAGAACAACATTGGTGACCATTGATATCTCAGTGATCAGTGTTTGTTTACACTGTATTTTATACCAAACTCAGAAATATGGCAGAGAGCAGAGATTATTATGGTTCTTCTACCTGCTTCTTCAACAAAGGCTTAAAGATCCGGGCTTCATAACTTTTCTTTAGTTTTGAGTTGTCAAACTTGTGACATAAATTAAACTATGTAAGCAGTACTCGTGACATCTTGCACGATACTGCATTTGATCAAGTTTCTCCTCTAGTTCAGTCAAACGTAGATGCTATAGAAGTTTACTTGAGCAGTTACTAATGTCGAATGCTTGTAATAAAAATAGATCATATATAAAAAGGTTTTTCAAAGTTTAACCTCTTGCTTTGCTGTATAGCAGTACTATTTTTTGAGAAGGTAGTGTTGCCTTGACTATTATTTTCCTCTTTAGTTTGGGAATCTTGTGATGTTTCTGATGTTTTATTTACTCAAGGGTAAATTATATATTTTTTTTCATATCCGTCGTTTCCATACACTTCGGCATTCATCATATGGAGAGCATCTTATCTACAAATACATATTTGTACCGATAAAATTAGGAAAATGAGTTTGGATGCATGTATCGTATGAATTACTACCCCTTAGTGTTTATAAATGTATGCAGAACATTAATTCTTAGCTTTGAATTTACTACTAAAAATGTGAAAGTCTTTCCCCAAAACTTAATTTATAATTGAGAATATTGAAGACTAACCTTATAGTTTCCTTGTTAAATTTTTAAAATGCCCATCTGAATTATAGAATCTTCAAAATTATCCGTCAGTAAGTCTGCTTAGATATTGGCATAGTGGAATCTATTCTTAAATGATTTAGCTGTTTTTACATCAAATACATAGCACTCAATCAGTGTTTCCGTCATACTATTTCCTGGAAGAAACTTTCTAATATTGTACATAACTAAATTACCTATCATGCTAATATAGTCAGGGAATTCAGATGGCTTGTTTATTACATGGCAATGATATGGATACATATTGCTAGTCTGAAAATACCGGAAAATCTTGTCGATTCAGCCACAAAAAAATATTCTTAAAAAAATTGTGAATAAAAAAATAATGTTATGCCTTTTATAAATGGCTTGGGAATGAATGAAAGAAATAGCACATGCATGAGAGTGGAAATCGCAGTTAATACCAGCGGACAATATCTAGGTTAGGTTAGGTTTGAAATATCGTCGCACTAGAGCTGCACGAGAGCTATTGGTGACGGGAGTCGTAGTTGAGAACCGCAGTCAGGTGACGAGCCAACACCTGAATAGGCATCCAATGCAACCGTTAAGGGCGACATCGTACGCAGCGTTAGGACTTTGAAGGATATTTAACGTGCACTCCCTTACACGGGTTATTATTCATCGGACATTTTTGGCTGCACGGGCCGTTTTTTGGGTCGGCAGCTATTTTGGCGATGCTCGGACCCGAACCTGGGACCTTCCGCATGCTAAGCGAGTGCTTAACTGACTGGGCTCCCCAGAACCGCGAACAATATCTAGCTCATGTTGGAACAATTTACTGACATCGCTCATCGCTTTCTAAAGGTATTACAACGTTTAATTAGCGCGATCGTCGCCCAAACTGTGTTTTACCATACATCTTTTACTCTGACTCGTTACAAAGCAGATCTTACTTAACTTTGAAATCTTATGAAAACCATACTTTTTGGCTGGACCATTATGAGCACGAGAAAATGGTGAAAATCATTTATGAAGAAATATAGTGTACTTACAAGGGATGACAATAAAGGAGTCAAGAAAAATGTAATTTTGCCCAGAGAACTCAAGAAAAATAGGAACTCAATGTATTTTTTACATGTCACAAAATCATGCAACAGGCTTGTCGACGATTTTCCCGCCCTGAAAATAAACCGACTCAGCCGGGGCATTTAAATCCGCAATCTTGTGCTTCTGAGGAGGGCACACTATTCTTCCCAGCCACTGAGATTTGAAGCGTGAATATTACTTTCCAAATAAAGCATTGTTTGTTTAGTACTTTTGTACTGATATTTTGTTTAAAATAGCAAATAACTTATTTTGTTTGACTAGTTTTAGTCAGGTAACTTAAAAAAAAACCCTCTTAGTTGGTTCCTTGCCTTCCAAAACATATAATTAGTCACCTAAATGATAAGTATAACTGTCATAGAAGCAGAAATACATACAAGACGAAACCACACAAGTTGCAGACTCCCATGAACTGAGAACCATTTTCTGTAACACCATCCAGAGGTGGCTCTAGCTATTCATTTTTGCTCTTAGATTACAATAATTTAATGGATGTTAAAGCATGCTGAGATATGTTTTTGTCCAGAGAACCTATGCCAAATATGTAATCAAGGTATCTTATGCATGCCATATAATCATATGACATGCTTGCCAATGACTTTCCCATCCTGAAAATCTGCCTACCTATCAGGGTCTTGATGGACTTATAAGGCGGGCACGTGATATCTTACATCCAACAGTGCCGTGAAGTGTGAATATTACTTTCCAAATAAAGCATTGTTTTTTTACTACTTTTGTTCCAATATTTTGTTTAAAATAGCAAATAACTTATTTTGTTTGATAAATATTAGTCAGGTAACTTTAAAACCCATATTAGTCGATTCCTTGACCTTAAAAACATATAATTAGACACCTAAATGATGAGTATAACGGTCATAGAAGCAGAAATACATGCAAAACGAAATCGGCATCCGCCATTTTGGAAAATGGCGTCTAAAAAACTTTTTTCACCATATGGTGATGTCTACCCAAGTTTTTTTTACTCTCCTATATGTGCTTAACTCGATTCTGTTGACAAACCTAATCAGAACAAAAATTTTTACGGGACTCCATTACAGGGACTGTATTAGTAAGCTGAATCAAAATGTTTCAAGCAGTTAAAGGCTTTAAAAAAGAAGATTTATTGTACTTGTGCCAAGAGATTATCGGGTCCTTACCATCTAAAACTACGATTTTTGCACTGAAAGAAGAAATTTTGAACAGTGATGAATACAAAGCAGATCCAAATTTTATTACTTCTGTGTTCGAAACAACTGTTGCTGAAAGACAGCAAAGAGAAGAGAAAAAACGCCAAGACGAAGAAAAGAAAATTCGCCAAGACGAAGAAGAGAAAAGGCGTCAAGACGAAGAAGATAGAAGGCTTCAAGACGAAGAACGTCAAAGGCAAGATGTAGAACATCAGAGGCAACATGAATTAGAATTGGCCAGAATAAATGCCCGAAGAGCGTTGGATGCTCCCGAGGAAACTGCAGAGTTAACAGGTAACGTCAAAAAGAAATTCAATTTGCCTAAATTAGAATTAAGACAATTTTCTGGAGATTTAAAGGACTGGCTGCCGTTTTGGAGTCAATTCGAGCATGTACATAATGATGTAGATATTGCGCCAGAAAATAAGTTTCAATACTTGATACAGTGTACTGTTAGTAAGTCGCGAGCTCGGGAGGTTGTTGAAAGTTTTCCGCCAACCGGCGCCAACTACGAAAAAGCCATCGAATCTTTAAAATCTCGTTACGGTCGAAATGATTTACTAATTGAATTTTATGTTCGCGAACTGTTAAATCTGGTCATCCAAAATGCTGCGCGAAGCTCTCCCATAAATCTATGCGCACTTTACGATAATTTAGAATCCCAGATTCGTGCACTAGAGACTCTTGGCGTAACAACGGACAAAAGCGCTGCTCTTCTTCACCCGTTAGTTGAGTCATGTTTGCCTGAAGATATACTTAGAGCATGGCAAAGACAAAGAGGTCCAGATTTCAACCACAATGGTGATCCACAAGAAAGACTAAATGGTTTGCTGAAATTCCTAAAATCTGAAGTGAAATCCGAGGAAAGGATTTGTTTAGCGATGCAAGGTTTTGGCTTGAACCAGAAGAAAGAAAACAATTGCTTCAAAGGTAAAAAATTTGATCAGAGGGTAAAAAAGAATAACACGCCAACGGCTTCCGGACTTTTCACGACTTCTCATACTCAGGAAACGAAAAATATGTGTGTTTTCTGTGATAAAGCTCATTCGAGTGCAGACTGTTTTTCCGCACAAAAGATGAGTTTATCGGAAAAACAAAGAATTCTTAGAGAAAAGAATTGTTGTTTTGCCTGCCTGGCACCTGGTCACCCTGTCCGAAGATGTCGAGCATTTCTGAGGTGTTGTATTTGTGGGAAAAAACATGTACCCTTGATGTGTGAAACAAATGAAGCAAGAAAAATTGAAGAAAAGAAGACAGACGAAAATGAAGTCGTTGACGAAGTTAACATGGCAAACATAAGTACCGGTCCTAGAGTGTTCTTACAAACTCTGAAATGCAAGCTTATTTCAGATAAAAAGGAAGTTGTCGTGCGAATAGTTCTGGACACCGGCTCTCAAAATTCTTATATTGTGAAAAATCTCGCCGAAGACATGGGATACACAACAGTGAAGAAAGAGACTCTGATACACTCTCTCTTTGGTGGAGTTAAAACCGGAGAATTTGCTCATACAGGCTACAGAATCAGGTTGAGAAATATGAAGAACAACTTCACGTGCAACTTTGAAGCATTAGATCAAGCTACAATCTGCAATGATATCTCACCTGTGAATTCGGGTCCATGGATAAAAGAGCTTCAGAATATGGATATATCTTTAAGTGACGTTGGAGAAAAGCCACAACCCGTACAAGTTCTTATAGGGGCTGACATTTTTGGAAAGATTTTGACCGGCCAACGAAGAGTCTTGTCAAGCGGATTGGTAGCCATTGAGACTTTACTTGGTTGGACTCTCTTAGGAAAAGTTCCTGAAAATGAAGCAACCTCAAGCAATGCTATGCTGGTGACATCACTTTTCGTCAAAGAATTTGACATTTCAGACTATTGGAAACTCGATTCCATAGGGATCCAGGATCCTATTGAAAAGCTCTCTAAGAGAGAGCAAGAAGATTTGACTAAAGAACAATTCCTTCAAACTATTAGGTACAATGAGGATAATCGTTATGAGGTTCACTTGCCTTGGTTGGATAACAGTGTGCCATTAGCTGATAATCTTGAACAGGCTAAAAGAAGATTAGAAACTACGACCAAGAAGCTGCTTCAAGAAAATTTATATGACAGCTATGAGCAAATATTTTCAGATTGGCTTCGTGAAGGGATTATCGAAGAAGTACCAGTTGAAGAAATGTCTTTGTCTGCTAATTATCTACCGCATAGACCTGTCATCAAGGCTAGTAAGACTACTCCTATACGACCGGTTTTTGATGCCTCTGCTCGAGTCAAGGGATATCCTTCACTAAATGACTCTTTACATAGTGGCCCAAACTTGATTGAGCTCATACCTGATATTTTATTACGGTTTAGAGAGAAAAATATTGGTGTGATTGCAGATATAAAGAAGGCTTTTCGGCAAATCAGTCTTAGTAGAGAAGACAGAGATTACTTGAGATTTCTATGGTGGACTGATAAATCTTGTGAAAATTATAAGTTTTTCCGCCATACCAGAGTAGTTTTTGGTGTCCGCAGCAGTCCGTTTCTATTGGGAGCTGTATTGAAGTATCACATTGAACAGAATGTCGCCGTTGACCCTTTTGTAACTCAGTGTCTTTTGAAGAGTTTTTATGTGGATAATCTTGTAACTAGTGTCCATAATGAAGTAGAGCTGAAGCGATTGATAGATGTTTCTAATGACCTACTGAAGACAGGTGGTTTCATACTAAGAGATTGGGAGTATTCAACGACAGAAACCGGAGCCTCTAATAAAACGGAATTGTTAGGTCTTCAATGGGATAAAACTGAAGACAGTTTATCGCTGAGCGTCAGCTGGTTGGAAAAAGTAAATGTTGATAACGTCACTAAACGTACTATGTTGTCAGTAGCTCACAAAGTGTTTGACCCATTCGGATTCGCTTCTCCAGTAATGCTCTGCCCCAAGCTCATGCTTCAAAAAGCCTGGAAATTATCCTTAGGATGGGACGACGAAATAACCGGAACCCTTCGAGAAGAATTTATGCTTTGGTTTGAGGATCTTAGAGAATTGGAGAAAGTTATCATTCCCCGCTGGATAAACGTTACTTCGGAAGATCTCGGAAGCTTCTCCATTCATACCTTTTGCGACGCAAGCAAAGACGCTTATGCCGCCGTTGATTTGTACAAGAAGATTGCAAAAAAGTGCATTTTTTAACCTCGAGATCCCGTATATCCCCTTCAAAAGTCGCAACAATACCTAGATTGGAGCTTCTTGCGGCACTGATTGGAGCAAGGTTAACGAAATCTGCGTTAGATGCCTTTGGCTGGACCGACGTTAAATGTTTCTATTGGAGTGATTCTACAACTGTTCTTACCTGGATCAAGAAGCAAGAAAATTGGTCAATTTTCGTGAATAATCGGGTTCAGGAGATTCGTAGGATCACTGTAGCTTCTTCATGGCGTCATATATCTGGAGTTGAAAACCCTGCAGACTTGCCCTCCCGAGGATGTAAAGCAAGTGCTTTAGTGAAAAGTAGATGGTGGGAGGGGCCAAGATGGTTAGGCTCTTATGAAGACAAAGAAGCGCACATTGATTTTGAGCTTGATGAAGAGGAAATACTAAAGGAAAAGAAGAAAAGCTCTGTTCCGGCCTTGGTTTCCATTAAGCAGAATTCGTCTACCGGATGGTTTTATGAGCGTTTCTCGAAATACCAATCGATTGTAAAATTAGTGGGTTGGATTTTGAGATTTGTTACAAACTGTCAACGCAATGTTCAGCACAGGAAGAAAGGATCTCTGGACACCGAAGATTATAGAGAAGCTGAGAAAAAAGTGATAAAGTTGATCCAAGCAGAATCTCTTGTTAACGAACATGACGAAAAGCTCAAAACGCTGAGTGCGTATAAGGATGCTGACGGCATAATACGACTGAAAACGAAAATTGTTCTGATGGAAGATACAGAGGAATTTAGAGAACCAGCTATTCTCCCATCCAATCACGAAGTTGTCAAGAGGTTAATACTTTCCCATCACATCGAAAATAGTCATGCCGGAACTCAAATTCTTCTGAATATCTTGAGAGAGCATTTTTGGATATTGAATGGAAGAAAAACTGTGAAATCAGCTATCTCAAGATGTATCCCGTGCAAAAGATTTTCCTCTAAAGGTTGTGAAGCTGTATCTGCTCCGTTGCACGAAGATCGAGTACGTCAAGCCAATGCGTTCGAGATTTGTGGAACTGATTTAGCGGGCCCTCTATTTCTGAAGGACGGAAAGAAGGCTTGGGTGTGTATCTTTACGTGCGCCGTGTATAGAGCAGTTCACTTAGAGCTTGTGACATCACTTTCAACCGAAAGCTTTATGTTAGCTCTAAGAAGATTTATAGCCCGGAGAGGCAGGTGTGAAACAATCTATTGTGATAATGGAACTAATTTTGTCGGGGCTTCCAACTTGCTTAAAAATTTAGATTGGAACCGCATCTGCAGTGATAATGTTCTTCATCCAATCAAATGGAAGTTTAATCCCCCTTCTTCACCCTGGTGGGGAGGATGGTGGGAGCGGCTCATCAGTGTGCTTAAAGGTCTTTTGCGAAGAATACTAGGAAGAACAAGTCTAACACATGAAGAATTAATAACTGTTCTTTGTGATTGCGAATCTGTAATAAACTCTCGCCCCTTAACCTACATAGACGAATGTGACTCAGAACTTGTCCCTCTTACACCTGCCATGTTTCTTCAGGACATCAATCTATCGGGGGTTCCTGACTGTGATACTGCTGATCATAAAAGTCTCAACAAGCGCGTCAAGTACAGAGTAGCTTTGCAGGAAAACCTTCGAAAAAGGTTTCGTTCTGAATATCTTGGATCATTGATACGCAGGTGTGAAAAAAGTAAAACCTCGAAGATAAATGTGGGGGACATTGTGCTCATAAAAAGTGACAACACCAATCGCATCGACTGGCCTCTGGGAAAAGTAACAGAAGTTCTACCTGGAAAAGATGGAGTTTGTCGGCTCTTCAAACTCAAAACGTCGCGTGGAGAGATTCTTCGTCCCATTCAGCGCGTCTTCAGTTTGGAAATTTCTTCGAGCGATTCATCATTTCCACTGGATGAAGAAGCGTTACGTACGAAAATAGTCTCTACCAAGAAAGCTGATCTGAAGTGCTCCAGCAAGGACAAGAAAAGTTGGACTGCAAAAATCCCTAAGAGACTAGATCTTTAGTGTGAAGTTGAGTCGTGGAACTTCCACTACTCAAGGTGGGAGGATGTGAGATCGTCTGAAAATAATTATTTATTTCTAGCACGAACAATTAAAATATATTTTATATCGTTTGGCGAAAACGGTTGCCATGGAGACTATGTGTTTATTTTTCGAAGAATTGACATTCCATGAAAGAATTTTGTGTGAGAAGCTGCTTTTTTATTTACTTTGAAAATATTTTATGCTTGGTGAACCTGTGGTTCAAGTGTTAAAATTAGTAAAATTAGTTTATAAAGCGACGTTGTATAAGTAGGCAATAATAAAAGTTATTTTTGTTAAGTGAGGACTGAAATTCTATTGAGAACTCTTCACAATATTATTAAAAGTAAATAAATTAAAACTAATCTAAAATTCCAGTTATTATTTACTTTAATATTTATTGAAATATAATTTAAAATATTTTATGAATAATTATTGATTTATTTTGTATTCAAATAATGTATTAACTGAACTTAAATTTTTATATCTGGCAACAGTTCAACATGCTTTGTAAACTATAAATACGACAGCCAAAGTGTTGTCGTGGCTGCTTTTTGTTTATTTTTTTAATAAATACAGTCGACTGACTTTTAAGTTTATTTGAACTTTATTTAATTTCGTCTCTTCAAAATGTCTAACTGAAATTCTACGTAGCATTTAACCTGCAGTCAAGAACGTAAACTTCTGTTCTAAAATGGCACTGTGAAACTCCGGAATGCTCAAGTACCTGTCGTGCTGAAACATAGCGGGTACCACTACACGAGAACAGATGAAGGGCTGTTAACGGTTGATTAAAAAAAATGAACACTTTATTTACTTTAAATTTATTGCACTCCGTATTTTATTAGGCATTAATAACATTAACTTTTAAACAGTGATATGTTCTGTAGTTACTAAAATTATATAATTGAAAGAGTACTTTATTCAAAGATAGTTTTAAAAGTTTCTGCTTTGAAATTGTGTGGAGATCTATTACCTTCCAAGACGCTAAACTAAAAAAAAATAATTAAAACTAAGATACTTTACAATAAGCTTAAACTAAAGTTTGGCATTTTTACTCTTAAAAACACAAATCGAAGGGTCTAGTTACAAAACTGACACTCTCCAAAGTAATTTTGAGGTGTAGGGTCCGGCCCGTTCATTGGCGACTTAAGATCGTTAACATCGCCAAGGAAAGTGTCGGACCCTACATCCTAGTTATACTTTGGATAATGTGAGTTTTGGGCTTCTAAACTCTTCAATCGCAACTGCACTTTGCAAATACTACGCAAGCAATAATTAAAATAGAGGAAAATGGACAACATTGTTTGTAAGCAATTACGCAATGTTACCTTGGTCATCAGCTGTGACGAGGCAGGACAACATGAAGACACACAAAGATACTCCTAAACACAATGTCAACATTTTTTTCGACACAACACTTGTTCTAAATTTACAATTAAGCTCTATTAGTGTTTGAAAAATCTATTAAGGGGAAATAGTACCCAGAATCGGTTTCTCAAGCAATGGCGATAACCGGACCCGAGCATGGGACCTTTCGCATGATGCGAATGCTTAACAGATTGAACTTCCCAGCCCCTGTTTAATTCTTGTACAGCTGTGGAAATAAAAAAGTACCCACTTGAGGTTATTTCATCCGTTAGTCACCCTATACAATCGGACCTTTTTGAGATTGTGTACAATTAACATTCTGAGTTAATTGCACGTTACAAAATTTGCATAAGGGGCCGTCTTCATATTAAAAATATTGCGATCTTTGAAATTTCCAATGGCAACACCCCTTTTTGAATCCATATTTCAAATCTATGACCTATGTTAATACGAAATGCCAAATTTTGTTAGTTTTTAAGCATTATTAGAGGAGTTAGAGTCGTGCAAAGTTTAGGTCCCATAATGTTAAATGAGTTGCACATAAAAAACTATCCCGATCTATAAATAATTAAGATAATGAAACAAATTTTTTACTGAAAAGAAATTATAATAACCCAAACAAAATGCATTCAATTTTGGGGTATTTAAAACAATTTTTATATTTTTAAATAATTATTATATTAATTTTTTAAAAATATATGAATAGAAACCCCTTAATATTTTTAAAGAAATAAATTTAAGACAAGAAGATTAAGCGAAATCCCAATTTTAAAATTTTTTTATTCATAATTTGCTGAGTAAATCACAAAATACCTTTTAATTACCCTTTAGGGGACTGTGTATAAGATTACGTGTGTAATTGATAAATAAAGACGGCATTGCATGCATGCTTGCTTGTCATTTTAAAGATGGTCCCCAAAAGGTCCACAAGTGATTCGATTGAATAACTCGTCAAATATTCATCCAAATGTAACAAAAACTTAGATTTAAGGGTTTTTAAGAGTGCTTAACATTTCTAAGTTATTAAAATGGGGTGTTGCTATTGGAAATTTAAAAGATTGTTATATTTTTAATATGAAGACGGCCCCTTCTGCAAATTTTGTATCGTGCAATTAACTCAGAATGTTAATTGTACACAATCTCAAAAAGGTCCGATTCTATAGGGTAACTTACGGATGAAATAACCTCAAGTGGGTACTTTTTTATTTCCACAGCTGTACCTTCGTTAAATCTTTCTGTTTTATACTCTACAAACAGTATTCTGAATTCTACCAAAGTAAATTTTATAATTTACTTTTTTTTTTGCTTTTCAAAATGTACAAAGAACAATAGTTTGACGCGAATGCTCAGCCAAGGTGTCTTTCATAACGATCACACTGCATTTGAAGTTCTTCCCATTCAGACAAAATGATCTTACATTGAGCAGATTTTTTTCACATAGAGATAAATTTTAGTCTGAATGTTACAAATAAATTTTATTTGATTACACATATTAAAGCAATCTATCCATTTTCCAGACGACTTGAAAAATGCAGAAAAAAATATTACTAACATTTTTTGCAACTTTTCTGCTGTTTATTATAACAATTGTCATGGTATGATACATGTATGTTCCAGCTTGTGTGCTTGCTCAGTGAACCGCTTATAAGCTTTCGTCAAGTGGGACAGACACAGAAAGAATTTTTACAGTCACAAAGAAAGGAATTAAACACAGATAAATAAAACACTTATTGACGACCACAAACATCAATGCATGACCGGGATTTGAACCCGACCCCAGAAGCTCCAAAGGCCAGTACTCTAACGATTGAGAAACCGGGTTGGCTATTACAATTGTCTATAAAGGTCCTTCCATGTACATATATTTGTCGTAGTTCCCCCCTTGAACAGGATATGGTTTCACTGCGTGAACAACAGTTCTCGTTAAAAGATGTCTGATGTAGATCAACATTCCAACCTAAAAATGCAGGGGAAAAAAGTTTCAGAACACTTTTTGATACCAAAAGTTTCATTTAGCATAACCTTAAAGAAAATAAAATATATCCGAAAAATTAACTAAACTTTTGTGCTTCCTCACAGTAAAATTTTTTAAAAGTATGTATATTCCGGCTTACAAAGGAATGAAGTTTTAAATGTATAAGTTCTTAATTTGTAATCCTAAAGTGGTTAAAAGTCATTTTTTTTAAAGGGGGACAACTTATGATAGTTGATATCTTCGATTTTCTTGAAACTTTCAGGATATGTTAGTAGTACTATAATAAGAAAAAGTGAATTTCAGTTTTTCTTAAATCCGACTTGTTTGACTTTGAGCGGAGATCAAAGTTCGAGGTAATTAAACAATGGTATACTTTATATCATCCTTCCATTTCTAAAGCCATAACTGTTCAATGATTTTATTTTAAAATATGGATACTACTTGATACCAGGTACATGTCAGCATAATTAGTTTGCTGGAGCACTCATGGCTTTGAAGGTCAGGCTTCATTGAAAAAGGTCATTTTCGTCATTTTTCTGCCTAATTATCTGCTTTAGCCATAAGTGACCCGCAAAGATAATTATTGGAGTAGTTGCACACACTAGGGTAGTACATAGAAAAATATAAAACACCATGGGTGGCCCTTTACTTTGGTAGTTACAGAGTCTCAAAGATGAAAATTTTGAGAAAATGGCCATATTCAAAGGGCAATAACTCGAGAAGGGCAAGATTCAATAACTTGGAGACACACTTGTAAATACACCTCAAACATTGTAGTTTTGACCCAGGTGTAAAAACTATGGGACCTCACTTACTTTTTTTTATTACAGTCAATTTTGTGCAGTCCATTTTGAACATTTCCAAAAAAAAAAATCGATTTCAAAAGTCCATCACTCTGGAAGTAAAGAATCAATACCTTGAAGACACAGCTGTAAATACACTTCAAATATTGTAGTTTTAGACCCAGGTTAAAAATTCATGGCACAAAACTTACTTTTTTTTATTATAGACATTTTTTATATCTCCATTTCATAAATTTTTTTATTCTAACTATACTTCAGTTCTAAGCTTCACAATTTAAATCATAGATGGCAGCATGATACAAAAATCTTCAGAATCTTCATATCTAGAAATGAAAATTGGATTGTATGAGATTGATTGTAATAAAAAAAAGTAATCATGTTGCCATTTATTGGTAACCTTGGTCTAAAACTACAATATTTTAAGTGTATTTACAACTGTGTCTCCAAGGTATTGGTCATTTACTTCCAGAGTGATGGGCTTTTGAAATCGAATATTTTTTGGAAATGTTCAAAATGCACAAAATAGACTGTAATAAAAATAGTAAGTGAGTTCCCCATGGGTTTTCACCTGGGTCTAAAACTACAATGTTTGAGGCGTATTTACAACTGTGTCTCGAAGTTATTGAATCTTGCCTTCTAGAGTTATTGCCCTTTTAATATGGCCATATTTAAAAAAATGGTCATCTTTGAGACTCTGTAACTACCAAAGTAAAGGGCCATCCACGGTGTTTTATATTTTTCTATCTACTCCCCTAGTGTGTGCAACTATTCCAATAATTATTTTTGTGGGTCACTTATGGCTTAAGCTGATAATTAAGCAGAAAAAATGACAAAAATCAACGAAAATTACCTTTTTTCAAAGAACCCTGACCTTCGAGCCATGAGTGCTCCACCAAACTAATTATGCTGACATGTACCTAGTATCAAGTAGTATCCATATTAAAAAAAATCATTAAACACTTATGGCTTTAGAAATCGAAGGATGATATAATGTACACCATTTATCCATTACCTCCAACTTTCAACTCCTCTCAAGATCAAACAAGTCGGATTTAAGAAAAACTGAAATTAACTTTTTCTTTTCGTAGTACTACTAACGTATCCTGAAAGTTTTAAGAAAGTCGAAGACATCAACTACAATGCCCTTATTCAATTTGGCCCGGTTTAAAAAAAAAATGACTCTTAATTAATTTATGGTTGCTAGACATATATTTTCATGTTTGTGTGCTTGGTCAAAGACCCGCTTATAAACCTTCCTCAAGTTAGACAGTCACAACGCACATACACATACGTGAAAGATGCTGCCATCTATCGCCACCTCCGCAATTTAAACATGTCCCTGAAAGCTGATCACAGCCAAATTAAATTGTTAGGTTAGCTTGTACGTTTTCTGACTGTCATTTTCTAAAGTCCCAAGAGCTTTAACACTGACAATAACGTCTCGTAAGTTTAATTTCTGGTCAAATGACGAGGTCAATACCCGAGTTAAACTAACTTTGGACTCCACACATTTAACGAACACGTCTGTCCTTATTTTGCGAATCGGTCAATCTGGTGTCGGTTCGACAGTTTACCCGGTTCAAAATATTTAGGTCGTTGCCCAATATGGCTAAAGCAATAGAACTAATGCACACTTAAAATAACCAACCAGCGTTTTATCCAGACAAAAAAATTTACCATGTCTCCCCTTTGGTAATGCTTGATTGAGACTTGCAAATTCAAAACTACACAATAAAATTAAAATGTAATAAAAAAAACCTATTTCACCGTTATTGGTAAAATTTCAAAGTTTTTTTTTATTTTAGTCAATATTTTCAATTAAATTATTATATTCACCATAGCAATGAAAGCTACAGAAGCTATGACGACTGCTATTATTAAATGAGTACCACAGGGTCCAACAGTTGCAACTGCATTTTTGTTCTCCTCTAAAATACAAAAAATAGTATTAATACAAGCCCAAAAATAAATGCAATTATGTAGAAGACAACACAGGTTTAAAAAAATTAACTTCTAACTTCGCTCTTACAAATTTACGAAAAACAGAACTTATTTTTTTCATTTCAAATCCAACCCAAACAAATATTGAAAAAAAACATCCACCATGTCCAACGCAGGTGCGTTTTTAGAAAGAATTATTTTATTCAAAATTTAATCGTTGAAAACGATAAAAGTCTGAAATCCTTCTCCTATTATGACTGTTCAACAAGAATCAGAATCGTCATAACAGTATAATGAGACACATTCAAACAAAAAAAAATCATCTGGTTCTATTACTTAATAATTACTTTTACTATTTAAGTTCTTGAATTTTCTCCAAAATATTGCGAAGAAATGACACTACTTTATACATGACTTTATTTATAAGATATAGTCCGCATGTCACTTCTTGCTTCTCAAGTATTTTGAATGTCGAAGAGTCCACTTTGAACACAGATAGAGAACGTAAAGGAGGTTGAGTTACCCATCCCATTCCATTTGGCGAGTAAAGAAGATTGTTGTGTTAGTTTGTTTGGAAACAATAATTTCCACCAAAACTACACATATGTGTCTTGACTGTCTCGACTTGATCGTCAATTCATTTTGCATCTATAGTATGCAAATTGTATTATTTAACACATTTAGACCTTGGGGAACGCTTTAATTTAACACTTTACCTACGGGCGTCGACTGACCCGTAGACTAAAAATCTTCTAGACCAGCAACTTAATCTAATGCCTAGCTCTTCTAACGTGTCGAAAGCAACTAAAACACTATTAAAGGTTGATTTGTTGATTGGCATAATTGTACTTTCAATTGTAGGGCTACTGTTTCTTCGGAATGTTCTCTGTTAAAAAAAGTTACCCACTAGTGATTATTTCAACCGTTAGTCATCCTTTTACATCGGACCTTTTTGACTATGTGAACAAATAACATTTTGAGTTAATTGCATGGCACAAAATTTGCATAAGGGGCCGTCTTAATATTAAAAATGTTACGAACTTTAAAATTTTCAATAGCAACACCCGATTTTAATTACTTAGAAATGTGAAAAACCCTCGAAAACCCCTAAATCTAAGTTTTTGTTACATTTGAATGAATATTTGACGAGTTATTCAATGGAATCGCTTGTGGATCTTTGAAAGACCATGTCTAAAATGACAAGCGTAGTCAGTCTGTAGGTTTATTAATGGAGAAAAAGAAGCACAAGGTCAAATATCTTGAGGATGGGCCTACGAGGGATATAAAAGTCAATGAGTAGCTGTATATATTCAAAATTAAAGTCGAAACTAAGTTGTAGTCAAAAATAGATCCCTATCGTCACTTGATAAGGGTTCCAAATTACGAGATGTCATTGGCTCTGTTAAATCTCCTAAAGGTGACTGCAAATAGGCAGCCAGAAACCATTACATTAGTTCCCTTAGACACAAAGGGGGCGCGCTAGTTTCTATGTCAATTTCAATGTAGAAATTCTCCAATGAGAGTTTGAAACTTAGAGTGTTCTTAGTCTATGGGTCAGTCGACGCCCGTAGGTAAAGTGTTAAAATACAGCCGCACAGTAAAAGTGAATGTGGAATGTGAAGGAATAGTGATATGTGTCTTGACTTTCTTGACTTGATCGTCAATACATTTTGCATCTATGCAAATTGTATTATTTAACACATTTAGATCTTGGGGAACGCTTTAACTTAAAATGCAGCTATAAAGTAATAGTGAATGCGGAATGTGAAGGAATAGTGATATGTGTCTTGACTTGATCGTCAATACATTTTGAATCTAGAGGGTGTTTCAAAATTGACCGAAAATGGAAAGGATGCAATTCCGAAATATTTACCCAACCCCTCCAAAAACTAGCACACAGCCAATTGTGGTCACGCATTTAGTCGTGGTTGCATCCTCAAACTAGGGCAGCAGAAGAATGCGTTGACGAAGGGACTCATTCGTTTGAGTTTGGTTTGGTTGAATTGACTATCACCTCGTAACTTTACAATTTGCAGATTCTGTTACATCACAGTTTCTAAAGCTACTAAAAATGATAAGTTAACTACTAAAATGGAATTTTTGTGCTTGGGTTTCAATTTAAATGATTTGATGAGTTTCAGATTTGAGCAGGATATTTGAAAATTCTCAGTAAACACTAAACAATTCATGCATGAAAGTTTTCAGACTTTCGGTGGAAATCCGTTTTTTATAAAATCCTTCTGGCTGATCCTGAGATCGAAGATGAACCGTTGAAAAATTGGGACACTCATATATCCTATTCTATGTCCAATCATCACACGAGGCAGGATATTACGATGCGTCGATGTTTGGTTGACAGATCCGTCCTGGGACGAAAAAAAATAACGAAATCGACTGCCATTTCGTCGGAAGTAAGCGAGACAAAATTACGTGGCATCGAGACTTGGTTCACTGATCCTTGAACTATAAAAATAGCAGACTTTAACACATTCGCTGCCACTAAATCATCGATAGAGTCTTCATCGATAGAGGCTGATGAAGTAGAAAAACATCCTGTTTTTTTAAACCTGTTCGTTACAATGGAAATAAACTAACTGTTCATTTTTGAACAAGTACAAATATTAATTCGAGATCGTAAAATAGCATGGCTAGGTTGAATTAACGTCACTAACTAAAGCTACACGATAGCTACCAGGTCGTAAAAATACAAGGAATGTTCCTGGCCTTTTTCCAACCGGATAACTAATCATCTGTCACTAATAATTGAATTGAAAGCCAATTACCAGATTTGCTTCAGTGATTAGCTTTTCGACTAAGAAATAATCATTAAATTTTCATAATTCTTATTTTTGGGTAGTTTTTGTTTGAAAAAAAGGACTATTTGCAATTTTTTTTTATAGCTAGATTGTTGAATAACAAACTGAATCACTTCACGAATTGCGGTATGTCATGTGTCTAGTCCCCAGCCAAAAAATTCTGCAGAATTGCTTCACAAAAAAACTTTATAAAAACTTCAAAAAAACTTCACAAATTCTGAAGGGATTTGAAACACTTAGTCTGCAGAATTGCTTTAAGAAAACTGCAGTTTTTTTTGAAGTTTTCGTAAAGCAATTTTTCAGAATATTTTGGCCTTTTTTTTAAGAAAACGTGGCGCCATCTAGCGAAATGTTATTAAAATAAAAATTATAAAGAAATAAATTATCGAACGAGTGGGCTGTTTTTCTGACCATTTCGGAAGTAGGAGCGCGGGATTTGATCCGATGGGAAATGGGCAACAGTTGAATGCTCTAACGACTGTGCTACAGAAGGTTGTTATGAAGTTGGTTCTGTTAATATATGAGCAAACTATATTTTAGTTAGAAAATATTCTCGCTCGTCTGTTGCTTCAAAATAACTAGTTTTTTTTTAAGTGCCAAAATGACTTTAGAATGACTGTAGAATTGCTGCAAAAAAACTTCAGATACACATGTGGTCAATTTTTACATTTATATTGCTTCAAAATAGCTGCAGTTTTCTTGAAGCAATTATGCAGACTAAGTGTTTCAAATCCCTTCAGAATTTGTGAAGTTTTTTTAAAGTTTTTTTGTGAAGTTTTTTTAAAGTTTTTTTGAAGTTTTTTTAAAGTTTTTTTGAAGTTTTTTTAAAGTTTTTTTGTGAAGCGATTAGTGACTAAATGACTTCAGAATGGCTGTAGAATTGCTGCATAGAAACCGCAGATATATCCATAGTCACGCTTCACTTTTCTATTGCTTCAAAATAACTGCAGTTTTTCTGAAGCATTAAAAATGACTTTAGATTTGCTGCACAATTGCTACAGAAAGACTGCATAATCCCCATTCGATCTACTTCAATTTTCTTTTGCTTCAAAAAAACTGCAGATTTCTTAAAGATAACTGCAAGATCAAAATTTTTTTTAAGCAATTCTGCAGAATTTTTTGGCTGGGTCCCCCTACACTTGAAACGAATTATTTAATTTCCTCGTAATTTTAAATAGAATGCCCTCTTTCAAATCACCAAGTATTATCCCAAGCACAGAAGGATCGGTTGCAAAAGTTACAAACGAACTTGAACTCATAAGAACGGTTGGCGAAATGGTGCTATGAATTTCATCTGCATGTGCTGTTATCGGTGAATCGGAACCACGCGACTCCTTAAGGAGTCAGAGGCATCCAACGTGTTAATGCGATTTTACCGCAAAATAAGCACAAATTACGAGGTGTTGAAGTTTGAGTGACAAATCCGTTTGAAATAAAACTAAATATAACGAGTCATTACTACTGTGATTTCGCTGAGAACAAATTCACTGAAACAGAGTTACAATTCGTGAGAACCGAGATGCCTTTTTTTTAACGATTGTTTACTTTTTCGTCACACCGTAATTCGATGAAACTAAACTTAAATTTGAATAAGCTATAAGTTCAAATAACAGGTTCTAATAATGAAAACAATATTTTCAAATAAAATGTGTAGATCAATTACGATTATAGTACACTAAGTTTTCTTTAAGATGAACTGAACAACCTACTTAAAAAATGATTTGTGTTGAAACTTGTTGAACCTGTTATTTTAATCAGATGTAAATTCAACCAAAGCCAAACTAGAAGTATTACGTTCTTGTGTAGCACAAGTACAAGCTTTCTTGCACGACCAAAACTGAAGCCAATTGTTTAGCCATTTTTTACTGGCGGGTAATGGGTAATGTAATCGTTTCCGGCTGCCTATTTCTAGCCTCCGTCAGGAGCTTTAACACAGCCAATAACGTCTCGTAATTTAGAACCCTGGTCAAGTGACGAGATCGACACCTGAGCTGGCACCCAACGGAAACTTCGAGCGACATCGTACGCTGACGCCGTCGGGACTTTGGACTCCACAGATTTAACGAGCACGTCTGTCCCCGTGTACTCGGGCCCATCCGTCACGAGTTGGATTTTTTTCTACTATTTCCAGTACAGATATCCGATTTATAGGATGACTGGTAGTAAGTGGGATTCGAACCTGAGAAGGTTGGATCCTGAGGCTCACGCCTTAACCACTCGGCCACGGAGAGGCCTACTGGCGGGAGCCGGGTAAATATTTCGAAATTGCATCCTATACATTTCCGGTCAATTTTGGAACACCCTTGGGGAACGCTTTAACTTAAAATACAGCTATAAAGTAATAGTGAATGGGGAATGTGAAGGAATAGTGATATGTGTCTTGACTTTCTTGACTTGATCGTCAATACATTTTGCATCTGTAGTATGCAAATTGCATTATTTAACACATTTAGTACAACCTTTGGGAACGCTTTAACTTAAAATACAGCTATAAAGTAATAGTGAATGTGTGGAATGTGAAGGAATAGTGATATGTGTCTTGACTTTCTTGACTTGATCGTCAATACATTTTGCATCTATGCAAATTGTATTATTTAACACATTTAGACCTTGGGGATAGAGATATAAAGTAATGGTGAACCGGTGCAAAATCAAACTGTACTTCAGTTGAGAAACAGTTTCTTAACCTTAAAAGAAACATATACCTGCAACAGCAATGAATCGCCAAATATAGTAACTCTTCCTTAAGCCAGAATCTTCCTTACCCCTTTTCGTTTTACGAGTGATCGTTTTTACTCGTCAAAAACACACGTTGTAGATCAGGGTGGAGCGAAAAAGACTTATTTTCGAAAATCAAAAACGGCTAGTGCGGAAAAGTTGCCTTATGGCAAGACTATTAATGGGTTAAAATCTTAACTAAATCAAAAAATATCTTCAGTTGCCCAAATGACCTTGAAATTTAGCCATTTTCTAAAAAATCGGCTAAAAATTGTCCGAAATCCCTGTAGCTTCAAAATTATAACGGGTAAAAATTATTTCACGAAGAAAAATAGTAGTTTGACACTTCAACTTGCATTTGACACCAAAAAAACGTTAAAAAATTCATAATTACTGTATCTAATGACCCGCGAAGCGACCCCTGCTTTACCCCACAGTATCAACATGAAAACTGGTAAAACGGTGCATCTGACCCGAAAAATATTTTTTGGGTTCTTGTCAAACAGAAAGAAACCTCCCAAATCTATAATAATAAAAATGAAGTTTTGTGTGTGTGTATGTGTGTATGTATGTCTCTACGAAACTCACAAACTAGACATTTGTTTGACTTGTAACTTGGCTCAAATGTGTAGTTCATACTTGAGTTACAAAATAAGAACTTTCAGAGCTCAAAATGTTCTATTTTTAGAGAAAATTCGAATTTTCTGGAAAAACTACACCACTTTGGCTCAAATCCGATGAACATTTTTCTTTCGCGTTGCCATTCAGTAGATGAAATTAAAATAAACTTTTTCAAAAATAGTTAAAATGTAAAATAGAAAATACTTTATTCTTAAAAACTTACAAATATATTATTATTTTCATTTTAAAGATTTAGTTACCATCATTTTAAGTAGTAAACTTTCATTTAATATCATTCTTTAATCTGTATCAATGCAATATATTTTATTTTTAACTCGATATTTTAATAAATAATTATCATGGACGTCTAGATAAACTGGAAGGTTTCCTTCAACGACAGCGGATCTCAAAAAGCGCTACCAATTTTTATAATTCCCAACGTTGTTGTTGGTTTTTATAAACTTGATCGCCAAGGTCATAAGCTAAACATTTTATATTTTTATCATTTACGATTAAGCTATAAATTGATATTTAACTAATTTTTATTCGAAGAATCGTTGCCGGCAATTTTACGCCAACCCTGACAAATTGGTATTATAGCAACCTTTGGCGAAACTAGCAATTACATTGGCAATTTCTAAAGGTTGATCTATTTAAATCTTAAATGCATATAATTTATTTTGAAGCTTATACTGAACTATGTTGTTTTTTGAAGGCCATCGCACTACAGATGCATATTAGGATTTTATGTATTTCTTTTTGCGCCAAATACTTTGATAAACTCGCCAAGTTATTACCAAAAACGCGCCAAATGACCTCTTTTTCTTTATTAGCTGGTTGGTTGTGTAATGGTCATTGCGCCAAAGCTGAATGGGTGTGTTATTGGTAGCTATATATTTTCCTCGCCAAATTTTTCAAACATGCCAAATGAGCAAAAATATTTTTATTCGGGAAATTACTATGACATTATCCGTTAATTTTATAGCATTTTTTAAATTTTGAATTTTTATGGTCATATAAGTAACGGGATTCTGTACTTTATAACGAACGGGAAAAATAACATAAGTTTATTATCCAAAAAAAAAAAAACAGATTAAATGGTAGTATGGTACAAATACTTGGATCGATTTGGTATTTATTTTTTTTCCAACCCGTGCAACAACGGGTAGTTCAGCTAGTAGTTAATAAATGTTTTTAAGCTTAAAAGTGATGTCTGTGTGATTTTGGTAAATTTCCGGCAGGCCCGTCGCGTGGGCAGGGGACTGCAGCAGTCACCCCATTTGTAGCTTCTTTATACTATTTGTGGTTTTCTAACCAAGATATGAAACTTTTAAGAAACTTTTCTTCAAAAGAGTAGAAGTTTTGAATTCTATCAATCAGCCCACAATAGTTATGCACCCGTAGAGGCCCATCAAAAGGAGGCACATCTAGATTATGAAGCGCACGTTTTAAATTAAAACGCATCACATAATAATCGACAGTTAAGTTCCCATTGGAATGCATAGAAACCCACATGTTAACATTAAATCAATCGTCAAGTACCCACTTGGGGAGGTTCTGTCTTACACCTACCCCCCACCCCCCTCTCACCCCCCATCAGGGTTGTTTGATGATAGGACGTTGGCATACGAGTATGTGTGTGATATTCAACCAGCTATCTCTACTGCATTTTTGAATTTTCTCCATTATCTCGTGTTCACTTTTCTATTTTGTATTAGTGTGCCAGTTTATGAGAATTCGCTGATGATAAAAGTAGTCAGCTTCAATATGCCTTTAACACGTTTAAATAACTTGTATCCGGTATTTGGTGCTCCAGAATGTTTAAAAGAAAATATTCTACCAACATATGCTGATATCATTAGACATTACACGGCAAGAACACTTGAGACAGAACTAAAAAGATCTAGTTTTGATGATGTGAGTTTACGATTGATTAACCACTGAAATAAAAACAAAGTCATCGTGTCGAGATGACATTCTGCATGTGTTTAACATGATTAAAAAAATTCTCGATATTTGCCTGATGACCTAAAGACCATAGTTCATCAAACTAAATATACAAAGAAATGGATATTTTGGACAGACGGAAATTTTTTGTTGACAATTCTAATTGACAGCAGGAGGCACGTTAGAACTTAGACTTTGAAGAAATCTAAAGTGCAGAACATTGCCAAAAGAAAGACCCAATATTCGCAGATTTGAAATACCTAAACTCAATTTTGAAGCCGGAGAATATTTCGATATAATTGATTGGAGTCACGTTGAAATTTCAGAGCCTCCTCTAACACCCATCATTTCTAATGATGAGCTTAATGCCATGATATTGGAGGTTCCTGATGAAATTGATATTGTAAAATATCCATGCCATACACATAAGCAGTAGAGCGTTCTATTAAACTTGTTATAGAGGCTTCTGCTGCAGTTTGAGGACATGATGCCCTTGACGGATTTATAAAATACAGAATTGCATCAAAAAATGCATTATCAACATTTGAAAACAAACGTCAGATCCTGAAAGCAATGCGAGAACTTTAAAGTACAACTATGAAAGGGAAGGAGGGTGGTGAAACTCAATTTGCAACCACCTCCACGTGGTGAGTTCTTTGTTGTTTTCTGAAAGAAAACAATCAAAGATCTGAATGAAAATTTGGTAAGTACTTTTACTACTTTTCATGTCAGAATACATATTTCAAAAGAAATCGCAACAGAACCATCGCAACCGAACCATCAATAACCGCTTATCGAGCGTGACCGTCTTTGTCACCTGCCCGGCTGACGGGCCTGTAGGAAGGCTAATAGATATCATTTCAAATTTCAACTCTTCTATATGTTGCTTAGATAGTTTTATGATGTTAGTTAGAAAACCACAAATAGTATAAAGAAGCTACAAATGGGGTGACTGCTGCAGTCCCCTGCCCACGCGACGGGCCTGCCGGAAATTTACCGAAATGACACAGACATCTTTTTTAAGCTTAAAAACATTTATTAACTATTTGGGAGGTTTCTTTCTGTTTGACAAGAACCCAAAAAATATTTTTCGGGTCAGATGCACCGTTTTACCACATTTCATGTTGATACTGTGGGGTAAAGCAGGGGTCGCTTCGCGGGTCATTAGATACAGTAATTATGAATTTTTTTAACGTTTTTTTGGTGTCAAATGCAAGTTGAAGTGTCAAACTACTATTTTTCTTCATGAAATAATTTTTACGCGTTATAATTTTGAAGCTACAGGGATTTCGGACAAATTTCAGCCGATTTTTTAGAAAATGGCTAAATTTCAAGGTCATTTGGGCAGCTGAAGATATTTTTTGATTTAGTTAAGATTTAACTCCATTAATATTCTTGCCATAAGGCAACTTTTCCGCACTAGCCGTTTTTGATTTTCGAAAATAAGTCTTTTTCGCTCCACCCTATTGTAGATGCCAAGTAGTGAGAAGAAGACTATATCATGTCATTGAATGTTATTTTCTGTTATTTTTTTTATTTGGCTGTTATGACGAATTTCGTAGGGTCATATGGGGGAATTATGGGTCAAAAAATCACAACATCCAATTTTTTTCTAAAGTACGAAATTTAAGAATATAAATAAAGAAATTAATAAAGTATGAAAGATAAAAAGATTTAATTTTGCATGGAGTAAGCTTAAATAATTTAGAATTTCTTTAAATAATAACTTTACCTAAAATTTAATTATTATTACTTTTATTTTAATTATTGAGTGACCAGGAATTACCCCGGGGTTATGCAATTATGGGTCACACATGGGGTAATAATGGGTCAGCCATTTTTTTATAGTAATGCATGTCAAAAGTAAATTAATATTCCAAATTATATATTTTTTAGCACATAAAAAGATTGTTTTAGCACATAAAAGTAATGAAAGCTAAACTTGGCATATATTTTTATGACAAGTTAGAAATCTCAATGCATCTTTCCTCATTCATGTATAATGAACCATCAAAAGAACTCTATTTTGACAAAAATAAAATTCAATGGACTCTATCACAGCAATCCAAACTGAATTATATAGCACAAATAAATATTCTTTCAAAAGTTTTTATTTTAAATATAGTTTCTCGTAAGTTTAACGCAATGGCAACAGTGAAAATATTGAATAAAAATAGAATCTTCATGCTATTTCAATATAGATTAAATTTGCTATTATTTAAATTTTAAATAAATTTCTAATTTGAATTTTTTAATGAAATTTGGAATGCAGCCTAATCTGATTTTTTTTGCCTCAAAATGACGTATACCACTTAGCCTGAAAAACCTAAGAAATCAAACAATTTTAGTAAGCTATACCTACTTAATATTAAAGTTCAAGACTATAATACCTTCATTATATCAAATGACCTACGACTTTTAAAAATACAGTATAAAAATCTAGTGTAAAGTTACTCCAAACACTAGTGGAAGTAATTTTCACCAAGTTCAAGGAGTGACGTTTATTCAAATCTCTTAATCATCACTTGCTGCTTCTAGCTAAGTGATGTTACGCTTATTTTATAGTGTTACGCTTATTTTATAGTGTTACGCTTATTTTATAGTGTTACGCTTATTTTATAGTGTAACCTTACGCCTCAAAATTAGATGTAAGCTTAAAGTTTTATCTGATTTTATGGCTTAGAGTTACTCCAAATTTTAACAGTGTACAAATTTTAACTGTGTCTTTAATTAATTCTACTTACCAGTTGTGCTGGTGAAATTGGTTTGGGGAACAGTAAAAGGCAAATTTGTAGAAGGTAATTTGGTGGAAGGTTCACTTGTGCTCATTATGGGTGTAGTCATTATAGAACCTAAGAAAATAATTTAAAAAAAAACACCTATTAGCTATCTGTGTAAATGTGCACTTGATAAAAGAATGTTCAAACAATTTAAGTGATTCGAATGCGAAATTTCACTGAAATATACCAAAAAATTAATTAAACACACTACAACCTATAAATTTCAGTAAGCTATACCTACTTAATATTAAAGTTAAAGACTATAATACCTTTGTTATATCAAATGATCTACGATTTTCAAAAATACAGTATAAAAATCTAGTGTAAAGTTACTCCAAACACTGGTGGAAGCAATTGGCACCATTTTCATGGAGTTACGTTTAATCAAATCTTTTAAGCATCACTTGCTGCTTCTAGCTAAGTGATGTTACACTCATTTTATAGTGTAACATTGCGCCTCAAAATTAGGAGTAAGCCTAAAGTTTTCTCTTCTTTTATGCCTAAGAGCTACTCCAAATTTTAACAGTGTACCCTTTAATTAATTATACTTTCAAATAAATTCTGTTCAAATAATATTTTTTAAAAATAATTGAAAAAATTGAATTTTTTATGATTTTTGGGTACTGGACTCCCATAAAAGAATGTTAGAGCAATTTAAGTAAATCAAATGCGAAATTTTACTCAAATATACCAAAAAATGAATTAAACACATTATAACCAATACATTTTCGTAAGCCATACCTACTTAATATTAAAGTTCAAGACTATAATGCCTATGTTATATCAAATGATCTACGATTTTAAAAAATACAGTATAAAAATCTAGTGTAAAGTTACTCCAAACACTGGTGGAAGCAATTGGCACCAATTTCATGGAGTTACGTTTTATCAAATCTTTTAAGCATCACTTGCTGCTTCTAGATAAGTGATGTTACGCTCATTTTATAGTGTAACATTAGGGGAGAGAAGGGGAATGGCGCCACTTTAAGGGAAATCAAATTTTCATGCAGAATTGTGTTGCAATTAATGTAAATTGTAATGAGCATAGCACACTACAGTTCATAATCTATCTTGTAGTGATTTTTTAAAATTTAAATCTTTAATAGAAACGTAATAAAATTGTATTTTCTAATGCTCGCACAGTGGCGGGATTACCCCGGTATCTGGGGTAATGCCGCCACACCACTGGGGTTATGCCACCATATCAATAAACAAAACAAATAATCTATAAACAATGGAAAATTACATAAAAAAGCGATACATAGAACTACAATAGGTTTAATTAACTTTGGAATGGTAAATTGTACAGGATACAGCTCTTTTATTAACTTTTTATTTGCAACTAACTATGCAGTTGATGTTTTTTTTTAGTTTCGTTGGTCTATTTGACCAGTTCGGTTATTCTTTTTCGGATACGGGGAATCTCTAACGAAAACTAATAGGTTGTAGGGCCAATATATGAAATTTCTATTTTACGGATTATGCCGCCGTCCTTTTGCAGGTGGCGGTATAACCCCATAGTGATGTGACGGCATTACCCCTGTAAGACCAAATGGCATAGACGACTTGTTTAAAGAAAGGAAGTAAGCCTAGCGTCCAAACTAACTACGTGATAAAATAGCCAAATAATTACTCTTTTAAATGATACATAACTGATTTACTTAACTTAGAGATAGCAGTCACTTATCGGTTAATTTCAGAAGGCTCGAGATTAGATGAAAATAACTAAAAACAGTATTTTTTAAATAACTTTACACCAACTCACCGCACGGCCATTAGCCTCTATACTACAAATTACTTTGTTTCCTGCTACAGGTCAGCGCTCACAGCCCCCTCCCACACACACCACTAGCGAGATACAAGGGATGGCGGCATTACCCGATGAGGCGGGATTCCCCTTCTCTCCTCTACGCCTCAAAATTAGGTGTAAGTCTAAAGTTTTCTTTTATTTTATGGCTTAGAGTTACTCCAAATTTTAACAGTGTACTCTTTAATTAACTATACTTACCAAATGTGCTGGTGAAATTTGTTTGGGGAACAGTAAAAGGCAAATTTGAAGAAGGTAACTTGGTGGAAGGTACACTTGTGGTCGATGTAGTGGATGTAGTCATTATAGAACCTAAGAAATTAATTTAAAAAAAAACCACCTATTAGATATTCCCGATTAATCTTTTAAGCATGAAATTAGGGTTTAGTTTTAATTATTTGCCGTTGACTATTTTAAAGCTATATGTGCAATTAATTATCACATGTTACAGTAAAAATAATAGAACATAAAAAGCAGTTCAAGATTAGTAGTTTTTGATTGTCCAGCTTTGCTTTATAATTAAATTACACTGATCAATAACGAAATTTTTCGTGTGAATATGTTTTACAATTTTAGTCTTTAATGTTTTGAAACAGAATTTTTCATTCATATCTGAATTTTGCAACTTCATAACTTTAATTGAGTGTCACACTAAACCTTATCAAATCCAATTTTTGTTAATCGTATGTGTTTCTACACAGGATAAAATATTCGGAGCTCCACATTTATTTACCTAAAATCTTTTGGGATTTAACCATTCACAAACTGAAAAAAGAAACTAAGAAAATCAACAAAACATTTCCTAAACCATTCTACCAAACCACCATATCATTTTTCCGGAAACCTCCACCATTATAAAGGATTCCTTGTTTTGTTTGCAAATTCATTAACTCTCTGCATGCCAGCATATTTAATTATTTTCTGGTCAGCAATAAATTTGGAGTACCACGTCCCCTTTAACGAGATTAGAGTGGCTCGATAAATAGTAAGTACTATACAGAGTGGAGACACCGTGCTGCCCTGCCGATTACGTGAAGGTAAGCATCTGCAATCTCATTGGCCGATCGGCCATGCTCCACTTCCGGGCACCAATTTTTCGACCAATGTATTTTTTTCCTTAGCGCGTTCATAGAAATTATGAGTGCTCTATGATAACCGGCAAAATCTGCAAAATTTTAGGCAAATTTAACTTTTATATTGTATACTAGCACAATGGTCCCGCATTACTGGGAACCCGTTAACTTTGCACATTGCTTCCTTTTAGAATCATGCTTACTTGTAAAAATGGGGGACATTCACGGCCATATAAACCAGAACTTTAATTCCAAATCGTTGTGATAAAAAAAGCTATTAGACAAGTTAGATCAGTAGGAAAACATTAGCACGTGTTTCGAGAGGTGTACGATAACAAACCGCGTGACATCACATGAATGTTACCCATACACTCAATATATCTAAATTAAATTCAATTCGTATTTTTGCATGCGCAAGAAAAAAGCAAATAATAACAGAGAATGGCGTGAAGCCCCTGATACGGCCCGGTCGTTGTGTTTTGAAGCCCATGTTATGGTCTGCCTACTTATTTAAATACACTCAAAATCAATACAAAATTAAAATCGTGTTCTCGCACGCGCTAAATAAATAATAAATGCTAAAAGCTTTTTAAATAAGAATTCTTGTAAGAAGGATAATAAGAAATCTTGTGAAGGATAATGGACTTTCCTGCTTGCATAATGGTTAGTTATTCGTAAAATAAAAACACAGACTGAAACACTGCCTAAAGCAGAAATGAATGTTAAGGCTTTTGTGTCGAAATGTTATGCGAAAATATTCTAATTCGGTAAATTTGATAGCAAAAGCCGGTTCTTAAAATATTTTTCTGTGGAAATGTGTGCACTTGATAAAAGAATGTTAAAACAATTTAAGTGAATCAGATGCGAAATTTTACTCAAATAAACCAAAAAATGAATTAAACACATTATAAACTATAAATTTTAGTAGGTTATACCTACTTAATATTAAAGTTCAAGACTATATAATACCTTTGTTTTATCAAATGGTCTACGATTTTCAAAATTACAGTATAGAAATCTAGTGTAAAGTTATCTAAACACTGGTGGAAGCAACTGGCAAAAGTTTCATGGAGTTACGTATAATCAAATCTTTTAAACATCACTTGCTGATTCTAGCTAAGTGATGTTACACTCATTATATAGTGTAACATTACGCCTCAAAATTAGGTGTATGCCCAAAGTTTTCTCTTATTTTATGGCTTAGAGTTACTCCAAATTTTAACAGTGTTCTCTTTAATTAATTATACTTACCAGTTGTGCTGGTGAAATTTGTTTGGGGAACAGTAAAAGGCAAAAGTGAAGAAGGTAACTTGGTGGAAGGTTCACTTGTGGTCGATCTGAGTGTAGTCATTATAGAACCTAAGAAATTAATTAAAAAAAACCTATTAGCTATTACCTATTAATCTTTTATGCATTTAATTAGGGTTTAATTTAAATTATTTGCCGTTGACTATTTTAAAGCTATATGTGCAATTAATAATCACATGTCACAGTAAAAAAAGTTAGAACATAAAAAGCATTTCAAGATGATCTAATAGTTTTTGATTTTCCTGCTTTGCATTTATAATTAAATTACATTGATCTGTAACGAATTTTTTTGTGTGAATATGTTTTACCATTTTAACTTTTAATGTTTTGAAACTGAATTTTTCATTCATATCTGTATTTTTTAATTTCATAACTTTTTTTGAGTGTCACACTAAACCTTAACAATTCCAATTTTTAATAATCGTATGTGTATCTACACATAATAAAATATTTGGAGCTCCACATTTATTTACCTAAAATCCTTTGGGATTTAACCATTTACAAACTGGAAAAAATGAAAACTAAGAAAATGAAAAATTAAACTAAGAAAATCAACAAAACATTTCCTAAACCTTTCTACCAAACCACCACAGCATTTTTATAGAAACCTCCACCATTATCAAGAATTCCTTCTTTTGTTTGCAAATTCATTAACTCTCTGCATGCCAGCATATTTAATTATTTTCTGGTCAGTAATAAATTCGGAGCACCACGTCCCCTTTAACGAGATTAGAGTGGCTAAATAGTAAGTACTATACAGAGTGGAGACACCGTGCTGCCCTGCCGATTACGTGAAGGTAAGTATCTGCAATCTCATTGGCCGATCGGCCATGCTCCACTTCCAAGCACCAATTTTTCGAGCACTGTATTTTTTCCCTTAGCGCGTTCATAGAAATTATGAGTGCTCTATGATAACCAGCTTATTCTGCAAAATTTTAGGCATATTTAACTTTTATATTGTATACTAGCACAATGGTCCCGCATTACTGGGAACCCGTTAACTTCGCACATTGCTTCCTTTTAGAATCATGCTTTCTTGTAAAAATGGGGGACATTCACGGCCATATAAACCAGAACTTTAATTCCAAATCGTTGTGAAAACAAAAGCTATTAGACAAGTTAGATCAGTAGGAAAACATTAACACGTGTTTCGAGAGGTGTAGGATAACTAACCGCGTGACATCACATGAATGTTCCTCATACTCTCAATATATCTAAATTAAATTCAATTCGTGCTGTTGCATGCGCAAGAAAAAAGCAAATAATAACCGAGAATGGCGTGGAGCCCCTGATACGGCCCGGTCGTTGTGTTTTGAAGCCCATGTTATGGTCTGCCTACTTATTTAAATACACTCAAAATCAATACAAAATTAAAATCGTGTTCTCGCACGCGCTAAATAAATAATAAATGTTAAAAGCGTTTTAAATAAGAACTCTTGTGAAGGATAATGGACTTTCCAGCTTGTATAATGGTTAGTTATTTGTAAAATAAAAACACAGACTGAAACATAGCCTAAAGCAGAAATGAATGTTAAGGCTTTTGTGTCGAAATGTTATGCGAAAATATTCTAATTCGGTAAATTTGATAGCAAAAGCCGGTTCTTAAAATATTTTTCTGTGGAAATGTGTGCACTTGATAAAAGAATGTTAAAACAATTTAAGTGAATCAGATGCGAAATTTTACTCAAATAAACCAAAAAATGTATTAAACACATTATAAACTATAAATTTTAGTAAGCTATACCTACTTAATATTAAAGTTCAAGACTATATAATACCTTTGTTTTATCAAATGGTCTACGATTTTCAAAATTACAGTATAAAAATCTAGTGTAAAGTTACTCCAAACACTGGTGGAAGCAACTGGCAAAAGTTTCATGGAGTTACGTATAATCAAATCTTTTAAACATCACTTGCTGATTCTAGCTAAGTGATGTTACACTCATTATATAGTGTAACATTACGCCTCAAAATTAGGTGTAAGCCCAAAGTTTTCTTTTATTTTATGGCTTAGAGTTACTCCAAATTTTAACAGTGTTCTCTTTAATTAATTATACTTACCAGTTGTGCTGGTGAAATTTGTTTGGGGAACAGTAAAAGGCAAAAATGAAGAAGGTAACTTGGTGGAAGGTTCTTTTGTGGTCGATCTGAGTGTAGTCATTATAGAACCTAAGAAATTAATTTAAAAAAACCTATTAGCTATTACCTATCAATCTTTTATGCATGGAATTAAGGTTTAATTTAAATTATTTGCCGTTGACTATTTTAAAGCTATATGCGCAATTAATAATCACATGTTACAGTAAAAAAAAGGTAGAACATAAAAAGCATTTCAAGATGATCTAATAGTTTTTGATTTTCCTGCTTTGCATTTATAATTAAATTACACTGATCAATAACGAATTTTTTTGTGTGAATATGTTTTACCATTTTAGCTTTTAATGTTTTGAAACTGAATTTTTCATTCATATCTGAATTTTGCAATTTCATAAAATTTTTTGATCGTCACACTAAACCTTAACAAATCCAATTATTAAAAATCGTATGTGTTTCTACACAGGATAAAATATTTGGAGCTCCGCATTTATTTACCTAAAATCCTTTGGGATTTAACCATTCACAAACTGACAAAAATAAAACTAAGAAAATCAACAAAACATTTCCAAAACCTTTCTACCAAACCACCTTATCATTTTTCCAGAAACCTCCAACATTTTAAAGGATTCCTTCTTTTGTTTGTAAATTCATTAACGCAGGCCAGCATATTTAATTATTTTCTGGCCAGCAATAAATTTGGAGTACCACGTCCACTTTAACGAGATTAGAGTGGCTCGATAAATAGTAAGTACTATACAGAGTGGAGACACCGTGCTCCCCTGCGATTACGTGAAGGAAAGCATCTGCAATCTCATTGGCCGATCGGCCGTGCTCCACTTCCGGGCTCCAATTTTTCGACCACTGTATTTTTCCCCATAGCGCATTCTTAGAAATTATGAGTGTTCTACGAAATTCTGCATACTTAACTTTTAAATCTGCATACTTAACTTGTATCTATATTTTTTAAAAAGTTATTTTATTTTTTATGCGGAAAGGTATGATAAAAATGCATACAAATAGGAAAACTTTAAATGCGTTTTTCTTTATGTTTATATTTCCTTGATGACTAGTTCTTTGTAACGCTAAGGCTTTTTAAATTACTTATAAAAATCTAAGGAATTTATACAGTCTGTCGAATATGTTAATATTAAGAATTGACATTAAAATTGCTTAAAAAAGTAATACTTTTTTTATAAAAAGAAAAAAAAGAAAAATTGTCAATAGAAAATTGTCAAATATGCTAAAATAATATGGGATTTTTTACATAAATATTTTTTATTAAACAACTACGGAAGATAAATCCAAATTTGGATGCCAATTGTTATGTAAAATAGTTTAAAGTACATGAGGAAAAAAAATTGGGTTAAAATATTTGTATTTAAAAAAGCCTTAGCATTTTTTAAAAGTTCGGAAATTTTTAATTTTTTTTAAATAACTCAAAAATTATATTTAAAAAAAATGTCATATATTGTTTTTAAATATAGATTGAACTGATAAAACATAAATTTTATAGTGAATATATCAAAATCAAGCATTTTTTTTAAAGTGGTACCGTGTCCCCTTGTGACTACAATATCTTACTTTTTAGAAAACCTCTTTCACTCACGCGATATCTCACGATCTTGCAATCATTAAAACCTGAGTGATGCCAACAGTCGGCCATCCTTACACATTCATCGTCCTCGATGATCCAACAGTTACATTGATTTAGTTATTTTAGCTTCCTTTGTGAACAGTTCTAGACTCCGTTTTTGATTCCTTCGTATTCAGTTTCTTATCGGCTTGTTACTCAACAAGAGCAGATTGGCTACATCTTCTTTCCATTGCTTCGTCCGCAGCCGCTTTTGACTTGCGCTTCTTTTTCTTATTGCGTTTGGATTTGGTCTCATTATTCTTGGAAACAGGCTCTTCCTCACCAGCTTCATCTTTATTCATGGAAACAAGATTTGAACTTTGTTTCGTTGCAAAAGCCTTGCACTCAGTATCGGGATCCCCGAGGAGTTGCGGCGTCTTGCTCTTCAGGGACAGGACCTTCTCGATGGCTTGCGGGAGCGTAATGTCCTCATCTTCTAACAGCTTTTGCTCATCTTCTCTATCGCCAACTTGGCCTTCTCTTCTGCAATACGTTGCTTCCCCTCAGCCTTGGACTTCCGTTCTTCTTCTGCAATTCTCCTCTTTTCTTCCGTTTCTTCAGCCGCTTTCTTGCGTCTTTCTTCTTCTTCTTCGAGTCTTCTCTTGTGCTCTTCTTGGGCCTTCCGCATTTGTTCAACGACGAGACATTTCTCTTGTTTCTATCGCACTTCTTCTTCGACGGCCAGTCTCTCAGCTTTCTTTCTTTCTATCGTAGTTAAATCTGTGCAGCCAATCTCTCGTAAATTTGCTGCATTCATATTGATTCGTTTATCTAGATTCAGTTGCAATTTGTGAAATGGTACTTCGTCGATAATCAATTAGTTTCCCACTTTTGCATAAGCTACGTGAGGCATATCAGTCCACGTTCTTCCGATTAATAAATCAACGGGCTGAGATTCATTTCCTACAATAAGAACAGTTACTTCGTATCCGGAAGCATCATCAATCTCTGTATCAACAACTGCTTTACCAAGTGTTTTTCTTGCAGGTGTAATTTGGTTTCCATATCCGTAGGGTCATATGGGGGAATTATGGTTAAAAAAATCACAACATCCCATTTTTTCCAAAGTATGAAAGATAGAAAGATTTAATTTTGCATGGAGTAAGCTTAAATAATTCAGAATTTATTTTAATAATCACTTTACCTAAAACTTAATTATTATTAGTTTTATTTTAATTATTGAGTGATCAGGAATTACCCCGGGTTTGGGCAATTATGGATCACACATGGGGTAATTATGGATCACCCTTTTTTTTATAGTAATGCATATTAAAAGTAAATTAATTTTTGGTTGCAGTTCAAATATAATTTAAAGCAAACTTTTAAACGACTAAATTAACTTTTTATTAATCTTCTTTCTCAGAAAAAAATTAGACTTTATCGTTTGCTAATTTTTTTTTTTAAACTCGAAGAATAATGGTGATCTTTTTTAATAAATTATGCCGCAATTTCCCATTTACATTCTTTCGAAAATTCGGTTATTTATCGTTTGTTAAATTAATTTACAGTTCGAAGTATCTCGAAAGTTTCTCGTAAGTTAAACGAAATGAAAAGAGTCAAAATATTGAATAAAAATGGAATTTGCATGTTATTTCAATGCAGATTAATTTTTTTTTGATATTTAAATTTTAAATAAACTTTTAATTCGAATTTTTTAATGAAATTTGGAATGCAGCCTAATCTGATTTTTTGCTTCAAAATGACGTATACCACTTAGCTAAAAACACATGAAAAATTAAAAAATATCACTGATCCAGAATTACCCCAGTGATCCAGAATTACCCCAGTAAACTGGGGGATAAATCGATATACCTTTAAAATCATTAAAAAAATAATTAAGAAAAAATTTATATCGGAATGAAAAGCTTAGACCTTTTCCTATTGAAAAATAGCACCAACAATATAGTTAGTTCAAATATGTCTCTCCAGTATGGATCTTTAAAAAAATCATGTTTTTCAAAGACAATCTTTTTTGAAGATGTTTTTATAGTAGTGTAAAAAGTTTTTTTTCTATTATTTGCTGCAGAGTTACATTGTTTTTGAACTTGATATAAGAAAATAGAATGTTTAAGGATGACTTTTCATAATTTATTTTTTTTCTAGGAACCATTTTTAATCCTTAAAACTTAGTGATCATTATTTACCCCGGAAAGAGAGTGATCCATAATTCCCCCATGTGACCCTAAATAATAGTTACTTCAGGGGAGGCTTCAGATATTTTTAATTTCAGTGCAACATACTATTTCATAAGACAACTACTGCTTCCCGTGTCAATTAACGCTTCGACCAAATTTGCATCGTTAATTTTGGCCCTATTTAGATAAAGATCTGGAGTTGCAGTTTCCCTGGTTGTTGTGGCCAAATTTGTTACTGTTGTGAACTGAACTTGAGCTACGCTTGTCATTTAACTGTATCCGCAGGACCGAGCCTGATGATGTTGCTATAGCAACTGCTTGTCTAAGATTTTACAGCTTCAAAATATGTCGTGTTCTAATTAAGTTGTATTGTTTACTTATTCTAAGTTATAGTTATGTTCTTCACTAATAAATAATAATGTTCCTGTTCATCTGGCGTCTTCTTATACAGTCTACAGTACATCACAACAACTGGCGACGAGTGGCGGTCGTACTTACGCGGCACAGAGGAGCGTTTCGCCGATGAAGAACTTGCAATGAAAATTCTTGCTGAGAACTGCCATGGAATTCCTGCTGTTATTTCGTTGAATTGACGCAGTCAACTCTTCTGTTTTGTTGATATGCGGGTTTCTGGTGCTGTGTGCTAATATTTCGCTTTTGTTTACATTCTGAGTTTCTGAACCTGCTCTTGTCATGGCCGTCGGATCAATTCCCGAGTTCGACATTTCAAATCCTTCTTCATGGGATTTATACTCCGAAACGTTTAAGTATTATTTAGAAGCAAATAATATAACGACCAGAGGGGAACCAGAGAGGAAGCGTGCCACTTTAATTGCTGCTTGTGGAGTTAAGACGGTAGGAGTTATTCGTTCTCTTATTGCACCGTCTGCTATTTCGCATAAAAGTTTTGATGAAATTGTGGCCGCGCTGAAAACCCATTTCAGTCCTCCTAAACCTTCTGTAATATTTTCACATTTTAAATTTCAAAAACGTATTCAAGGTGCTAACGAAGGTATCAGTGACTATGTTGCCGAGTTGAGGCGACTGGCCGAGTTTTGTGATTTCGGCACAACCTTATCGGAAAGGCTCCGTGATCAGCTGGTTTGTGGGCTACGAGACGAAGGCGTTCAACGCAGACTCTTGTCAGAAACGACTTTGACGCTTGAAGATGCGGTTTCCAAGTCTTTGGCCCATGAATCCGCTGCTTCCCATGTAGGAAGCATGCATTCTTTAAATTCGGGACGTGCCACGGGTGCCGAGTGCGTAGATTACGTTAAGAAAAGCGAAGGTAAACAAAGGTCTGAATTCAGTAAAAATAAGAAAGGTAATTCAAAATCGGTTTGCTATGGTTGCGGTGAACAACATGAACGTACCAACTGCAGATTTAAGGATGCAAACTGCAGAGCTTGTGGCAAGAAAGGTCACATTGAACGCGTTTGTCATTCCAAACGCAACGGGCCTAATAATTCCATTTTCGTAAGTTACACGATGTAGAAGTGGTCAGTCCCTCAAATGACGATTATTGCTTAAATGCCCTTCAGTGCAATTCCCTTAAACGGAATGTTGTGGCACAAATAGAGGGACGAGAAGTTAATATGGAAGTAGATTCCGGTTTATACTACTCCATAATTTCTTTCAATACATGGCAAAATTTTGGGTCGGAAAAGCTTAAGTTAACTAGCACTGCAGTAGAAATTCGTGATTTTCAAAGAAATGGCATTAAACTTGCTGGTTAGTGTACTGTAAAAGTTCAATTTAAAAATTTTAGCAAAGGTTTGGAACTTTTGGTTGCTAAGTTTAATTGTACAAATATTTTGGGCTATTCTTGGTTTGACCTCCTTGGGCATTTCTATTAGTGGTATAAATGCATTATCTGACCCTGTTCAGGAAGTAGTACACAAATTTTCTGAGGTGCTTAGTGAAGAATTGGGAACGTATACTGGTCCAGAGGTTAAACTTCCAATTGACCCCAAGTTTCAGCCTATTAGGTGTAAAGCTAGAAATGCTCCTCTGGCATTCAAACCTAAAATTGAAATGGATTTAAGAGAGCTCCTCGCAATAGGAGTTTTTGAGCCTTATGACAATCCTAAGTGGGCTACTCCTGTTGTTCCAGTATTAAAACCAACAGGGAAAGTGAGACTCTGCGGGGATTATAAAACCACTCTTAATAAATCTATGGCTGCTTTCCCTTATCCTATACCCTCAATTAACAATTTATTGGGTAATTTGAAAGATGGCGGATTTTATGCAAAAATTGATCTAGCTCAGGCTTATTTGCAGATGAGGGTAGATAAAGAGTCGGCAGAGGCTCAAACCATTGTGACTCATAAAATAGCTTTTAAGGTAAACCGACTTCAATTTGGAGTTAATGTGGCTCCTGGCCTACTTCAAAGTTTAATGGAGGATATCTTTTCTGATCTGGATGGGGTAATACCCTATTTTGACGATGTCCTGGTTCGTGCTGAAACACGCGAGAAACTAGCCTGCCGTTTAGCTGAGGTTCTAGATCGGTTTAAAAATGCTGGTCTGCGTGCAAAAAGTGAAAAATGTCTTTTTGGAGTAACCGAGGTAGATTTTCTGGGCTATTGTGTCAATGCGGAGGGTATACATCCGTCTAAATCTAAAGTAGAAGCCATTCGTGCTGTACCATTTCCTACAGACAAACAACAGTTAAGAGCTTTTCTTGGTTTGATAAATTTTTATCATGGGTTTCTTGAAAATAAGGTCACAATTGCTGAGCCTTTACATAGGTTGTTGGACAGTAATGCCAAGTTTGTTTGGACAACAGCACATACAGATGCCTTCAATGCATTGAAATATTTGATTTCTTCTTCTAAAGTACATGTTCCTTTTGACGAGTCATTGTCCATAATCCTTACATGCGATGCATCTCCTTATGGAATATGGGCTGTGTTAAGTCATAGATTGCCTGATGGGCGTGAAGCACCAGTTGCTTTTTCATCTCGCACACTAACGTCAGCTGAGCGGAATTACGCCCAGTTTGATAAGGAGGACCTTGCTATTATTTCAGCAGTAAAGAAATTTCATTATTTCCTATATGGTCATACTTTCACAGTAGTTACTGACCATCAGCCGTTGTTGGGGTTATTTAGCCGTACTAAGGCTACTTTTGAGATTATTTCTCCTCGTATGCTGCGCTGGTCCCTTATGTTAAATGCTTACAATTTCTCTCTTGTAGGAAGGCAGGAAAATAGGGAGCGCAGATGCTTTAAGCAGGATTCCAAATCCAATGCCTGATACTGTGGTTCTTACGCCATTTGAGGTTCTTTTTATGGAAGATCTCTAACGTCCACCCTTAAGGGCAACGGAAATTGCTAGATATACAACCAGAGATCCTGTCCTTTCGAGATTTTTAAACTTTGTGTTGAAGGGATGGCCAGAGCAGGATCTTGGTTCAGAATTTCAGACGTATTTCATTAAGCGAAACGAGTTGTCCGCTCACAAAAACTGTCTCCTTTGGGGTAATCGGGTAATTATGCCTGAAAGAGGCCGTCAACTTGTGCTGCGGGAACTGTATCTTGCACACCCTGGAGTCGAACGTATGAAAGCATTGGCTCGATGCTACGTATGGTGACCACACATCGACGCAGATATCCAAAGTCATGCGGTAGGTTGTACGTCATGTCAAGAAACCAGACATGCACCACCCCGAGCTCCAGTACACCCGTGAAAGATCACTACAACTCCATGGTCACGTCTGCACGTCGATTTCGCTGGACCTCTCAGCCAAAAAATTCTGCAAAATTGCATCACAAAAAAACTTTAAAAAAACTTCACAAATTCTGAAGGGATTTGAAACACTTAGTCTGCAGAATTGCTTCAAGAAAACTGCAGTTTTTTTGAAGTTTTCGTAAAGCAGTTTTGCAGAATATTTTGGCCTTTTTTAAGGAAACGTGGCGCCATCTAGCGTAATGTTATTAAAGTAAAAATAATAAAGAAATAAATTATCGAACGAGTGGGGGTTTTTTTCTGACCATTTTGGGAAGTAGGAGCGCGGGATTTGATCTGACTGGAATTGTGCAGCTTTCGAGTGCTCTAACGACTGTGCTGCGGAAACTTGTAATGAAGTTGGTTCTGTAAATATATGAGCAAACCATATTTTAGTTAGAAAATATTCTCGCTCGTCTGTTGCTTCAAAATGACTGCAGTTTTCTTAAAGTGCCGAAATGACTTCAGAATGGTTGTAGAATTGCTGCAGAAAAACTGCAGATACATCTGTGGTAAGTTTTTACATTTATATTGCTTCAAAATAGCTGCAGTTTTCTTGAAGCAATTCTGCAGACTAAGTGATTCAAATCCCTTCAGAATTTGTGAAGTCTTTTTGAAGTTTTTTGTGAAGCAATTCTGCAGAATTTTGCAGTTGAGAAGTGCCGAAATGACTTCAGAATGGTTGCAAAAAATTTCAACAGAAAATTTGTAGATACAACCGTGGCCAGACTTCACATTTCTATTGCTTCAAAATATCTGCAGTTTTTTTAAAGTGCCTAAACGACTTCAGAATGGCTGTAGAATTGCTGCATAAAAAACCACAGATATATCCGTAGTCAGGCTTCACTTTTCTGCTGCTTCAAAATAACTGCAGTTTTTTTTAAGCATTAGAAATGACTTTAGATTTGCTTCACAATTGCTACAGAAAAACTACATAATCCCTATTCGATATACTTCAATTTTCGGTTGATTCAAAAAAGCTGCAGACTTCTTAAAGATGACTGCAAGATCGAAATTTTTTTGAAGCAATTCTGCAGAATTTTTTGGCTGGGCTTTCCAAGGACGCAAATTCCTAGTAGTGGTGGACTCCTATTCGAAGTTCACGGAGGTGAAAGAAATGTCGTCAACAACAGCAACTTCCACTATCGATGTTCTGAGGGACTTATTTGCAACACATGTAATCCCAGATGTTGTAGTGTCGGACAATGGCCCACCTTTCCTGTCGAGAGAGTATGATTACTTCCTATCTGGGAATGCTGTTCGAAGAGTCCTCATAGCTCCACGTCGTCCCGCAGGGAATGGACAAGCTGAAAGGGTCGTCCAGAGTATCAAAGACTCTGTGAAGGGGGACCAGAGTACCAAAGACTTTGTGAAGGGGACATGGAAGAAGCGGCTTGCTCAGCTTCTACTTCACCAGCACATCACGCCTTCTACTGTGACGGGCCTTAGTCCTGCTGAGCTGCTGATGGGGAGACGACTCCGAAGTTGCTTGGATAGGCTGAATCCAGATTTCTTGGCAGATCAGAGGGAGAGACAAGAACATCAGTTTGAGAAGACCAGCAATCGTCCACTCCGGCAATTCGAGATTGAAGACCCAGTGTTGATCCGGAACTATTCTCAAGGTCCAGGGTGGATAAAAGCGGTTGTGACTGAAGCGACAGGTCCTGTATCCTATAGATCTGCTACAAAATCTGGAGAGATAGTGCGACGACATGTGCACCAGATGATCAAGCGTGCTCCATCATCATCTGATCCTGCACTCGACTTAAGGGGTCATAGGAGTCTTTAAAATGTGCAAAGAAGGTACTACAAAGCACAGTTTGATCTCTCATGTAATTTTTTAACTACTCAATATATAAGTATAATTTTTTATATGTAATTCTACAAGATTTATTGATTATAAAACACATTTTAAAATTTATGAAACTTTAACCAAAACTAAAACAAATGATATTAAACATAAAGCTATTTAAACACATTGGGATTAGGCTTGCGCGGCAAATTGTGAGGTCAAAATTGATAAAATGACCAAGAAAATGACTTTATATTGCACAAATATGTACAAAGACTTATACCTAAATTATCAGCTCAATTTTAATTAGAAATTATTTTAGAGACATTTTTCTAAAAAAAATAAATTTTTTTTTTAAATTTTGATTTAAAATAGTTTAAAAAATAATTTCTAATTGAAATTGAGCTGAGAATTTAGGTATAAGTCTTTGTTTGAACATATTTGTACAATATAAAGTTATTTTCTCGGTCATTTTTTCATTTTTTACCTCAAAATTTGCCGCGCAAGCCTAATCCCAATGTGTTCAAACAGCTTTATGTTTAATATCATTTAAGTTTTGGCTAAAGTTTCTTAAATTTTAAAATTTGTTTTATATTAACTAAATTTTATAGAATTACATATAGAAAAATTATACTTATATATTGAGTAGTTAAAAAAATACATGAGAGATCAAACTATACTTTGTAGTAACTTCTTTGCACATTTTTAAGACTCCTATGACCCCTTAACGGTACTGCCCAACTCTCACCCAGCCGTTCCAGCTGCAGTTCAAGAGGAGTTGGTAGCACTGCCTAGCGAACAACCTCCCGTTATCAACACAAAGCAGACTCCAAGTGTCTCATCTGAGAGTGCTGCTGCTCTTCAACCAGCACCTGACCTTCCACGGACTCGTCCACAACGAGCTACTCGGAAGCCGGATAGATATGGGATCTGGGTGCCTCGTTAACTAGGAGGAAGGTATGTTGTGAACTAAACTTGAGCTACGCTTGTCATTTAACTGTATCCGCAGGACCGAGCCTGATGATTTTGCTATAGCAACTGCTTGTCTAAGATTCTACAGCTTCAAAATATGTCGTGTTCTAATTAAGTTATATTGTTTACTTATTCTAAGTTATAGTTATGTTCTTCACTAATAAATAATAATGTTCCTGTTCATCTGGCATCTTCTTATACAGCCTACAGTTCATCACAACAGTTACGTGTTCCCTTCCTGAACCTTGCTTCTTTTCCGGGCAGTTTTTCGAAAAATGGCCATAGTCGTTACAGTTAAAACATTTTGATTCACCTTTTTCATTGCGTAAAGGTTTACGGAAGCCTGCGTTGTTTGAGTAGTTGCGTTGCTGAAGATTTGTATCAGTTTTTGAATCTTGGGGATCGAATTTGCTGTCCTTAAAATTTCCGCGACGTTGAAATCGATTGATTGCATCATTCTTATTATAGCCGTTGCCGTTACCCTGTATGTGCTCGTTTGCTTGAGCGGTTGACCTGCTTTCCTTCACGGTTTCATATTCATCCAACTTGTCGGCGAGTTCTTTTGGCGTCAAAAACTTTGCTCAATCATCGAGGAAATGTTCCTTCAACTCATCCGGGACTCGGCCCTTCATCTGATCAGTAATCATCAAGTTCTTCAAAACTTGAAAATCTTTAATTCCTAATCTTGAAATCCATTCTTCAAAGTAGTTCTGCAATTCAAACGCGTAGTCACTCCAAGTACAGTTCGAATTTTGGTGAAAAATGAACTTATGGTGAAATTTCTCTGGACTGAGTTTAAAACGTTTCAACAACAATTTCTTGATATGCTCGAAATCATTAGCTTTCCCTTCAGGTTCTCTAGCAATTATTTGTGTGATTTCATATCGTAATAAACCCAGTAAATGGCTAACCCTCTCTTCTTGAGCTATTTTAGCCCTCCGCGCTTGGCGATCGAAAAGGAACTTAATGCAATCTTATTTCCGATTCCTTGAGATCAAATCTACGAATTAATTTCTTCAAATCGTTATTCGGTTTAATTAAAACCACGTCCTGGTCAGAGTTATTTTCGTTGTTCACTCCACTGTTAACAATTCGTAATTTTTCTAACTCATGTGAAGAGGGAGACTTGGTACTTATCTAGTTTCGATGTTTAATGACTTAAATCAATAAATAATGAAACATTTCTAGTGACAGAGGAAGTAGCGATTTATTTGGTAGAACACAGATCTCCAACTACAAAGCCAATGTGTTGCCACACGAGAGTAGTAAATATCACACCGCTACACACTCCCCTCCCAGCCACAGCGATCACGGTACGTAATGTTCTAGATGTTTCGGGAACCTGACCTTTCTACCCCTGCGCGTCGTATAGCTTCTGTCTTCAGGCGACAATTCGTCCGACTTCTTGGAAAAATGAGTGGGAGGAGGAACTCTGACGTCAGATAATGAAGCATCCGTCCCAGACTCTTCTGAGTTTTCGTGCAGCGTAAAGCAAGGCTTCAATCTATCGATTGATATTCTTTTGACTATACCTTTGATTTCAACGTCGAAATACTTGGATGCTCTCTCTTTAACGACGAAGGGGCCCCGATAAACTGGTTGCAGGGAAGATACAGGAGCATTGTCGTATACAAACACATGAGAGCAATTCGAAAGCTCTTTCGACACGAAAACAGGCTTTTTGCCATGAGTAGTCGTTTTTGAGGGTTTCAATTTACGTATTTCCTTTTGGAGTGCCTGTACGAACTCTGAGTGCGTAACTCCGGGAGTTTCGGCAACAAATTCTCCAGGTAAACAAAGAGGACTTCCATAGAGTAATTCCGCTGAAGAGTAGCCGATATCTTCTTTCAGTGTGGTGCGCAATCCAAGAAGAACCAACGGCAAAGCATCTACCCACGTTGTACTATTTTGCAAATGGCATCGTAGACCGGCTTTAATACTTCTATGTTGTCTTTCTATCAGTCCATTGGCCTGAGGGTGGTACGCAGTCGTTCGTGAGGTCTGAAAACCAAGGTATTTACTTAAGGAGGAAAATAGATGGCTTTCAAATTGTCTTCCCTGGTCAGACGTAATACGTTGTGGAATTCCGAAACGACTTATCCATGTTGATATCAGCACCTTTGCAACAGTCTCTGCTGTTTGGTCTTCCATTGGAATCGCTTCAACCCATCTCGAGAAACGATCAATCATCGTCAATAGGTATCTGAAGCCTCGACATGGCGGTAAGGGGCCAACTATGTCAATGTGAACTTGCTGGAATCGTTCGGGAGGCACAGAAAAGTTTGAAAGAGCCGAATGGGTATGTCGCTGAACCTTAGATTTTTGGCATTCCAAGCATGCTCTACTCCAGTTAGAGCAATCCTTATTGATGTTAGTCCAAATGAATCGTTTCTTAATCAGCTTCTTGGTACTTTTAACGCCCGGGTGAGAAAGAGAGTGGATCGATGAAAATATCTGCTGTCGAAAGCTCGGAGGAATGTACGGACGATAACTGCCTGTGGATTCATCGCAGAAGATACCTTTTCTGCTGTTTGGAACAGACACCTGTATAATCCTTAACTTGGGATTTCTCTTAAGCATTTCTAACTCTTCGTCCTCCTGAGCCTCAGCTAACGCTTGCAGGTCGACTGGAGATGGGACAGATATCGTGTCTATTCGAGAAAGAGCGTCCGCAATAATATTGTCTTCGCCTTGGATGTATTGTATATCAGTAGAGAATTGTCCAATGTATGAAAGTTGCCTGGCTTGCCGTGGCGAAGCCTTTTCCAAATCTTGTTGAAAAGCAAATACCAAGGGTTTGTGATCCGTGAAAATAGTGAAAGGTCGTCCCTCTAAAATGTATCTAAAATGCTTCACGGCTTCATAAATCGCCAATAACTCCCTGTCATAAGCACTGTACTTCCTTTGAGTAGGTGTCAGCGTTCGGGAGAAGAAACTCATTGGGCTTTTCTTTTTATTCTCTGTCTGGTGCAAAACAGCTCCAATGGCAGTGTCCGAGGCGTCAGTGGTAAGAGATATTTCAGCTTTGTCAGAAGGATGAGTTAGATTCGCCGCTCGACCTAATGCCTCTTTTAACATTTGAAAAGAGATTTTCGATTCTTCTGTCCAAATAACTTCTCTTTTGCTTTCTTTCTTGATACCGCTAAGTAAAGAAGTCAATGGCTGTTGAATTTTGGCGCAATTTGGGATGAATCTATGGTAGAAATTCACCATTCCTAGAAATTTTCTCAAATTCGTGTAGGATTTAGGCTCAGGAAAATTGGTTATAGCTTCAATTTTGGATGGAAGAGGTTTTAGACCTTCAGCCGACACTTCGTATCCCAAGAATGCAAGCTTGGCTTGACCAAATTTACACTTTGCGGCATTGATGCAAAGTCCATACTCATTCAGTCTCTGTAGGACTGCTCGTAAATGTTTCCGATGAGTTCTTTCATCAGCAGAGGCTATAAGAATATCGTCCAAATAGCAAAATACAAAGTCTAAACCACTGAGTACTTCTCTCATGAAACGGGAAAAGGTCTGCGCGGCATTACGTAAACCAAAGGTCATAAATGGGAACTCAAACAGGCCAAAAGGAGTCACAATTGCTGTTTTAGGGATGTCTTCCTCACGAACAGGAATTTGTTGATATGCTCTTACCAGATCTAAAGATGTGAAAACTGTTGTGCCAGCTAGTATATAACTGCAGTCTGTCAAGAATGGAAGTGGGTATCTGTCTGGAATAGTGACGTTGTTCAACGACCGATAATCTCCGCACGGTCTCCAGTCACCCGATTTCTTAGCTACAAGGTGGAGCGGACTCGACCAATTGCTTTTGGATGGTCTGCATAAGCCCATTTGAAGCATGAACTCAAATTCTTTTTTAGCGGCTTTGAGTTTTTCCGCTGACAATCTTCTAGCTTTTGCGAAAACAGGTGGACCTTTTGTTTCAATATAGTGTTCGATTTTGTGTTCTTTAACCTTGTTATTTACAACATTTAACTGCAGCAATTCCGGAAATTCATCGAGGATATCTTTGTATGGCTCCTGTACTGCATTAACAATAGGAATTTTATCATCCGATTGGAAACTAGGAATACCCTTCGTTTCCAGTAAGGTGGTGCCATCAATCAGCTTACGGTTTTTGGAATCAACCAAAAGATTAAAGTGAGCCAGAAAATCCATGCCTATAATTGGCTTGTTTACCTCAGCGATTATAAATAACCAATTAAAAGGACGTCTTAAACCAAGATTGAGGGTCAGCAATTTCTGTCCAAATGTTCGAATTTTCGTTCCATTAGCCGCGAACAGTTCTAGTTTGGAGATATTTCTTTTGTCCCTTGGCGAAGGGGGAATCACAGACAATTCCGCCCCCGTATCGATAAGGTATTGGGTGGCCGATTCTTTGTCGCTAACGAAGAGACGACTCAGCTCTACCCCATGTCCCTCGGTCGTCAATGAGAGACGGGGATTTAGTTTTCCGAATTCTTCTGGTTATGCCAATTGCACGGCTCCTTACAATCAAAGGCCGCATCTCCAAATTTTGAGTGATAATAACAAAAAGTGTTGTTGGCAGTGCTACGTCTAACATTTGAGGAGCTCCTAGAACGAGGTCGAAATTGGCGACGGTAGGGAAATCGTTTCCTATTTAACTCGCCAATTTGCAACGACAGCTGAGCAATTTGTTCTTGAAGGTTTTCCACCAAAATATCGTTCTTCACGGCAGCAATGGCTGCATTCTGATAGTTAGGAGCTTTGATCTCCCACATCTTGTCCGCCATCGTGGCTAATTTTGATAAATCGTCACCACTTATCGATAAGATACTCGACATATCATTCGGCAATCTTTGTAGCCAAAGGGTTTTCAAAAAGGTTTCACTCACCTTATCCGTAGCCAAATTCTTCATTTCACATAATAACTGAGAAGGTTTTTTATCACCTAGTTCCACGTCAGTTAGCAGCTTTTGTGTCTTTTGAGTTTCGGTGTCCGCGAAGATAGAAATGAGCCGTTCCTTGATAGCGTCGTACTTGGCGATTTTAGGAGGATGCGTTAGAATGTCCGACACTTGCGATAAAATTCCTGTCTCGATTGAACTCACTACATAATCGAACTTTGTTTGATCCTCTTTGATCGATGCATTCCTAAATTGAGCCTCCAACTGCAGAAACCATATTCTTGGATCAGGCTTCCAAAATGGCGGTGGCTTGATGCTTACCCTCGCGATGCTGCTTGTTGAATCTTTAGCGCAGTTTACCTTTTCGGTCGAAGTTTCGTCGTCGCTCATCTTGCGTCCGGTAGTCACCAGTGAAGAGGGAGACTTGGTACTTATCTAGTTTCGATGTTTAATGACTTAAATCAATAAATAATGAAACATTTCTAGTGACAGAGGAAGTAGCGATTTATTTGGTAGAACACAGATCTCCAACTACAAAGCCAATGTGTTGCCACACGAGAGTAGTAAATATCACACCGCTACATGTGTTCGTTCTTTTTCTAAGCGTTCAGCTTCCATTCGCTGCTTTTCTTCTTCCTTACGTTCGTTTTCTTGTCGTTTTTCTGCTTCCTTATGTTCGTTTTCTTAATCCACAAACCTATCCAGCATCGCTTTGACATATTCTTCGTCATAGTTTGGCGATTTTTCAATCAACTTTCGTAAACATGCGTTTTTCATACTTTGATAAACAGTTTCGTCTCCATGCAAATTCCATGCAAAAACTTAAAAATTGAATGAATTATTTACTTTATAGGGATTATTCTTCTCAATACAGTTTTTAAGTATATTAAAATAAAACTTTAAAAGTATCGCAATTTGTTTTAGGATGTTGGCATTTTTTTTATTGTTAAAATCTGATATCTCGAAAAATCGTACATAGATGTAAAGGGAGTTTTAAATTAAAAGAAAATGTATAAATACAAATTATTGAAAATATGAAGTTTTTCAAACTGTTTTGTTAGAAACGAGATAAAAAAAATATCAATGTTATACTAAACAAGCTTCTCACTAAAAAAAAAACCGCTTCGCTTTTTCGTTAAGGGGGTATGGGACACTTTTAACTTTTTTTTTAATATTGCAGATATCAATATAATTTTTTTTCCATAAATGTATACTAAATATACTTACACTTTTAGATAGTCAAGGGTTTTAAATTATCATTACTTTTTTTTAAAAAAAATAAAGTGAAATGTGTCAAAAAGTGATGTTTCTTATTTTTGTTATAAGTCAAAAAATTATTTATTGACAAGCAAAAATTTAACATTTTTATAAACAGGAAAATGTAATTAACAAACTGTCTTTACCGATTTTTGCTAATTGCCATATTTTTTTTTTAATATTTAACTTTTTTTTGATAGTTTCACAGGGTCACTTTTTTTAAAAAAATTAATAAATAAAAAAATAAATTATATGCATCTAATCCCTAGAGACAAATTAGAGATAAATGTTTGAAAAATATGTGTGGCAAATTATAACACTCTATGGGCAGTAGATTTTGACTTATATCAATTTAAAGTCAAGAAATCATCGAAAACACGATCAAGGAGAAAAACAGCTTTGAAGTTTATTTTTTTCCTAACTGAAGCTATACAAACCACCCGAACGACTAAGGATTCGATAATGTTAATCCTATCAAATATTACGAGGAAGCAAACATTATAAACGTGGTTGGCCAACACAGATGTCATGACACAAAAAGCTACATATCTCAGGTTCTACTGCAGATGAAAATAAAAATTTTGTTTTATATTATTCTAAAATATTTGCGTTATTTTTTAAGATAATATTTATTTTTTATTTTTTTGAAGATTTTGTGTCCTATACCCCTTAAGTTGAAATCGAATACTGTCTTAAAGAATTCAATACAAATTTCCCCCAACAGGAGCCCCAGCGAATATAACTTCAGTTTCAGAATTTGGTGTTTCAGAGGGTGTCAGTCCCATCATGCTAAAGCATTAGTTTTGAAATCACAACTTAGGCAAAAGAATTGTTTTGTTATGTGACTCCATGTTCACACGATGAGAACCATCATAACATCAATTACAAAGTTGAAAAGAAAATAGCATCCGGTTGTTTAATTATTAATAGATAATTTTTTTAAATAGTTTCGCCATCTTTAAATTTTCAGTACTTTAAAAGTTCAAAAATATAAAAATTCTTAACTAGATAACATTTTCGGTTCGAATTTGTTTCATTTCGATGCTATGTAGATTGCCACACATGGGGGAAATGGCCTAAAATGGCACTGTAATACTTCTGCGGAAGTTATGATTCCCAAACTAATGCCATTGCAAACTACGCATCCCACTTGCCATCAGTATTCAGGCAGTTGAAGTTATCGCTGCTCATGTTGCGGTCGTTCGGGCATGCGCAGGAGAAGGTGTGGCCAGATGTGGGCAGGCAGAGGTGGGAACACCCTCCATTGTCGTCACCGCACACGTTGTAGCCTTGGAAGAAAATTGCTAAAGATCAAATTTGTTTAGCAGAAAATGTTGTTTAATTTCCCATGGTTAGTCATATTGATCGAAAAAAATTAACCACTTGCATAGAAGTAAAAAAAACTAGTTAGAATAAGTAATTTTTTGCCTTTTGTAGGGGTCGTTTTTAACGTATCTAAAAACAAACAAAAAACTTAAAAGCTAAATTTCTTGTTTTCACCTTAAGCCACTCATCATGTTCGTTCACTAATCTCTCCATTTGAGCTATTTCCCACTTGCACTGAGACTGTTTTCAAACTGCAAAACTTGCATTCTCTTAACCCTCTAATGCATACTGTTACCGTTTGGTAACAAGTTACATAATCCACTTCATTGTATTAACGAAGACCTAACTCTCGCCAAATTTGTGTTTTTTTTCATCGATTACATTCCATTTTGAAGTTTTAGTTAATAATAACCCTCATAAATGACAGTAGTAAAAGTGTATTTAAAATTAGAGAGTGAGGTTATTAACAGTTGTGAAATTACGTTTTTGGCAGTATTTAAAGTATAAAAATATTAGTGCTAAATACAAATAAATTGTTTTGAAATATTAATTATAGTTAAAGAGGGTTATTTAGAAATATATTTAGTAGTTTTCTAGTCATTATTATCAAAATTGGAATTTTTTAGTTGGTTTTTATCATATGGAAAAAAATTAAAAATTGAAATTATTTAAATTATAATGCAGTTCAATTTTTTTCAGTATTTTTCCCATAATGAATGAGTGCTAAAGATACATATATATTTTTTCGGGACGAAAAAATAAATTCATGCTTTAGAGGGTTAAGTACCTATCTATATTACAGGATTTTGTCCAGTATTTCGCAACTTTATTATAGAAAATTAAAGTAAGGTTTCTATATGTATCAAGTTGTAGTGAACTGAACTGGAATACGTTTCGCCAAATTTATGAGTTTCCGTTGTTTGGCAGTAGAACAAATCAAGTCCTGACCTTAAATCAAAGTTTTATTTCGCACCGAGAACAAGCGCACTCTCAAATCTGAGTGTAATCTTGTTCTGATTTGGAAGTGAAATATTATTTTCAAATATGACGATCTATTGTATTCAATCATTAGCCTCTTTGGGGATGATAGCGAAAAATCGCCTAAACTGGTGTAAAGAAACAAATTAAACGCTTTGTTATTCTTTCGCGGCAACCCTGATTCACGCCAGAGGTAAGTAGACACAAGTAACACGTTTGTACAGCTGCGGAAATAAAAAAAGTACCACTAGTGATTATTTCTGCCGTTAGTCACCCTATAGAATCGGACCTTTTTGAAATTGTAAATAATTAACATTCTGAGTTAATTGCATGACACAAATTTTGCATAAGGGGTCATCTTCATATTAAAAATGTTACTAACTTTAAAATTTCCAATAGTAACACCCCTTTTTGAGTCCATATTTCAAAATATGACCTATGTTAATACGAAATGCCAAATTTTGTTAGTTTTTAAGCATTTTTAGGGGAGTTAGAGACGTTCAAAGTTTAGGTCCCATAATGTTAAATGAGTTGCACATAAAAAACTATCCCAATCTATAAATAATTAAGATAATGAAACGAATTTTTTACTGAAAAGAAATTATAAAAGCCCAAACAAAATGCATTCAATATTGAGGTATTTAAAACAATTTTTATATTTTTTAATAATTATTATATTAATATTTTAAAAAAATATGAATAGAAACAACTTAATATTTTTACAGAAATAAATTCAAGACAGGAAGTTTAAGCGAAATCCCAATTTTTAAAAAATTTTATTCATAACTTGCTGAGTAAATCCCAAAATATTTTTTAATTACCCTTTAGGGAACTGTGTATGAGATTACATGTGTAATTGATAAATAAAGACTGCCTTGCATGCATGCTTGCTTGTCATTTAGAGATGGTCCCCAAAAGATCCACAAGTGATTCGATTGAATAACTCATTTAATATTCATTCAAATGTAAGAAAAACTTAGATTTAAGGGTTTTCGAGGGTGCTTAACATTTCTAAGTTATTAAAATTGGGTGTTGCTATTGGAAATTTCAAAGTTCGTAACATTTTTAATATGAAGACGGCCCCTTATGCAAATTTTGTGTCATGCAATTAACTCAGAACGTTAATTGTTCACAATCTCAAAAAGGTCCGATTACATAGGGTGACTCATGGCTGAAATAATCACTAGTGGTACTTTTTTTATTTCCGCAGCTGTACCACATATGAAGAACCAAATGAAAAGCCGGTTTCCTGTCGCCAATGTCCGCCAAGCGGACACATAAGGTAAGACTCCTAAGAAATCAAGTGGTTCTCCCCTTGTTTTTTCATGTAGTAGTACTAAGAATAGTAGTAGTAGCATGCAAAATCACTTCTTACTATTTAAATGCTGTAAGTTTCACCAGAGTAGTTAAAGGACACTAGATTAGCTCTTCTCTTTAATTAGGAGGTTCATATATCCCACCTACCCAAGTACTCGTGTGACGTCGAATATGACGTGATTTTTTGGTCATAAAATGCCCCTAAATTGACGACAGTTTTTTGGTGACAATGTCCATTTTGAAGACGTGATTTTCGACGTCAAATAATGACGTCAATCTGACGTGAATAAATGACTATCTTGTGACCACATGACGTGAACTTTTTGTTATCAAATAACGTCTATTTCACGTGAAAGGTGGACGTGAATTTCACGTGATCAATTGACGTTAATTTCAAGTGATCATGTGTCGTGATTTTCACGTGGTCAAATGACGTTAATTTCACGGGACAATATGACGCTTTTTTCACGTGATCAAATGACATAAATTTCACGTGACAATACGACGCAATTTTCAAGTGATTCTTTTTATTTCTCTGTAATTTCAGTCATGGTGTAAAACAAAAATTTGTTTCAAATATTATACAATATTTTGAATTACAGAAATATATAGTCATTTTCAAAATATATTGTCCTTTAAAAGAAGTTTCTAAATTAATGACTGTTAACAAATTATTCATAAGTCATTAATTAAAATTCTTTTGCTACTTATTTTGAAAAAGATATTTTTCATAACTTCAAAATATGGCATATTTTAAACAAATTTGCATTTTACACCATGATTGAGATTGTATAGAAATAAAATGAGAAAAACTGAAATACAAAAACTATTTAGTACATAATTAAGAATTTTAATATGAGAATCATTTTGTTCTTCAAAACTGAGATATATATTGGATTGTATCATTATAGAGCCTAGGTAGTAATATTAACCCTTTCAGTCCCAGTGATGCCATTTGGCATCATCACTTTCAATATTTTTTTCAAATTTTTTATGTCCCGTTACGACATCCAAACACACATCATTCGATTCTTCACACTTTGCTCTATCAGACAACATTTTACTTTAATCTCAATATAAGTCAGAACTACTATTTTTTTTATTTTGAAAATAGTCAACAAGCGTTTCTCTTGAATTTTGATCAGTTCACTTCAGTTCCACATATTTAAAACACAATTTAAACTATTTCGGTTACAATAATTACTAAATTTTTTTTTAATAATATGGTCAGATACCTTAAAATATCTAACTAGAAGTGTTTTTAGGTAACATATATTTTTTTATTTTGTTGTTTTCCACAATTAAAAAATTTTGGCATTGATTCAAAAACCATATAAAAAATTTAAATGAATTTTTTTTTCTTGCGGAATTCGTATATTTGACCTAAAATAAGCTTATTTTGTGAATATCAGATGTTTCTGTAGTGTAGTATTTTTTTGGGACTGAAAGGGTTAAACTTATCTAATTATTTAAGTGTCACCTTTGAACATTCAGAACTACAGGTAGGCAAATGTTAAATCTTGATATTTTAAATAAATACAAAATCATTTAGAATCAAAACATTTTTATTTAAATAAATACAATAAACAAAATATTGAAGAATTACATAACAGCTTCCATAACCAGATTTTCAAGGAGAAACTGTAAAAGAAAAAAATATGTAAATATATTATAAAAACTGCAAATATATATTCTCAGCATAATTTTTTTTTAATATAATAGTCTTGTCCATTTAAAATATATGTATAATAAAACATTTAAAGAATTATAAATTTAGTTTTTTTAATATTTTCTATATTTCCAAAAAAAGATTCAATAACTTTGCATTTAAATTTTAAAAATGGAAAAGTTTATTTTGATCACCTCAAAGTATAGATTACACAAAATAAATTTAAAAAAATATTAAACTGCTGCTTAACTGACATAAAATTCAATGAATATTCAAGGAATATTCAAGGAATTGAGCCGAGAAAATGTGTAAGGTATTTGATTTAAGGTTCATTTTTGTGTTTTAGATCAGGGGCTCCCAACATTTTTGCTCATGTGTACTACTTGATATGAGAAATATTGGTGTACCACCTGACGGACCTAAATATTTTAATTAACATATAATAGCTACTCTTGTTGAATTAAATTCCTGAGAAAAACACATATTTAATGGTTAGATACTTGTTTATTGATAACATGCTTAGGGTTCAGTCAGGGGACTGGGTGATGTTGTAGGTCAGGGATTCCCAACCTTTTTGCACCTGTATAAAACTGGACTTTTACCAGACATAAATATTTTAATAAACATATAATATTTACTCTTCTACAGGGTGGTTACAAAATCCTAGGAAAAAAGTTCCCTGATATTTCCATGATTTCCCTGATACTTTCACAAAAAATTCCCTGATTTTACAATTACTTAGAAAACATGCAATACACACAATTCAATGCAGTACAGAAAATTTAATCAAGGCATTGCGGAAATACTTTCCGGATTATGGGTCAGCCTACCTAACTTTTCTACATTTCCGAATTTCAGAGTTTAGAGGAATCATGTGACAAGAGAATCATGTTATAACATGATCCGTGAGAGAGATTCATCCTTCCCCCAAGATTGGTTCTTCAGGCAAATCGGATCAACCAGAATATTTTTTTTTTGTCCGTTAGTGATCACAAGAACCTAAACCTGCTGTTTAAGTAATCCAAAATGGAAAAAAAAATTCCCTGATATTTGGCAATATTTGAAAAATTCCATGAGAATTTCCTGATATTTCCAGAATTAAAAAGTTCCCTGAGAATTCATTGATTTCCAGGTTTTCGAAGTTCTGTTACCACCCTGTTCTAAATGTGCTCAAAGGTTGTTTAGTAAAATTCCTGAGAAAACTTGGTATTTAATGGTTAGATATTTGCTTATTTGTAACATGCTTATAATAAAGGAGAATTAACCCTTTCAGTCCCAAAAATTTACTACACTACAGAAACATCTGATATTCACAAAATAAGCTTATTTTAGATCAAAAATAAGAGTTTCATAAGAAAAAAAATCATTTTGATTTTTTTATATGGTTTTTGAAATAATGCCAAAATTTTTTAACTGCTTAAAACAACAAAATAAATATATATATATATTACCCAAAAACACTTTGAATTATATATTTTAAGGTACCTGAACACATTATTAAAAACAATTTAGTAATTATTTTAACCGAAATAGTTTAAATTGTGTTTTAAATATATGGAAACTGAAGTGAACTTTTCAAAAATTAAGTGAAACGCTTCTTAGCTATTTTCTAAATAAAAAAAATAATAGTTCTGACTTCTATTGAGATTAATGTAAAATATTGTCTAATAGAACAAAGTGTGAAGAATCGAATGATGTGTGTTTGAATCAGGGGCGGACTGGCCCGGGCGGCTAGTCGGCGATCGCCGAGTGGGCCAAACTGCCAAGTGGGCCAAAAACAATATGATAATATTCGTTTAAGTGGGAAAAAATCTACGAATACTTGAGTGTGTATTAAAACATACAAAATAAGTGAAAACAACTTAATATTTTTGAAATAAATTTAAATTATGTCTAAAGGGCCAAGGTCGTACCACCATTGAGCATAAAAGGGGCCCACATTTTTTTCATTTGGGCCAAGGGGTCAACTTTGCCTCTGAAACACCCTATATATATATTACAATGGGCCTAAAATTTTTGTTCAAATTGAGCCCAATGTGATTATTATTTGGGCCTATTGGTCCACATTTCCTCTGAGGCTCCCTATACATATACATATTATATATAAAAAAGGGCCTATATATTTTGTTCAAATCGGTCACTTCTCCTCTGAAAAATGGAAAGCATTAAGTTAAAAATGGAGTAAGTATTAAGTTATCTAATTAAAAAAAATTATTAAAAATACTAAATACGTGATTTTCACAAAGAAAATTAATTTTAGCCTTTTAGTCCCTTTCGTTCTTTACAATGATACAAGAAACTAGTAACCTTTTAATAAAATTGTGGCGGTAATTGACTTGCGAATATTCTCCATAGGAATAACATTACGATTTTCAAGATGTGAAATCCCAAGGGAGTCCTCTTATATACATTATACATGAAACGGTCCTGATTTTTTCTTTCAAATTGAGCTAAATATGTGGTCCTAATTGGGCCCATTGGCCCACATTGCCTCTGAACTACATATATTTTATGAAAGGGGCCAACAAATTTTATAATTCAAATAAATCTACAAATGGAAAGTCAAAGTTTAAAATGCAAAAGATGCTTAGTTTGTGCCTTCAAAATTTTGCATGAACTCAATCTTTATGGGCCGACGTACCCTTCATTGCACAGGGCGTAAAAATATATCTTGACTCTTTCATGCATCCAAGTTTCATGTGAAAGCCATTTTTCAGTTTTGAAGCTCATAAAAAATCGTTTAATTTCGAACATGGGACAAGATCGCTTTGAGGACTTAATGCTTTTGTATGTTGAAAGCTATTTTAAGTACGACTATGAAAAAGCTATGGATGACATGGCTTGTAATTCCAAGGCTTATCTAGGCTTGATGAATATCTCTCTATATTAAAAAAAAGTAAGCTTTTTTGATCTGTACGGCGCAATTTTTGGAGTACAACTCCAATTTTTTTACTGAAGGTCTCAATTGGTTTAAGTGTCATGTCCACAAAATAATTAAAAAAAAATCCAATTAGTTTTTTAATTAAAAATTAAAAAGGGGCTTTTTTTGACTAAAATCGAAAAAAAAAAAATTGTCTCTACGATTTTTCTGAATTTTTGGTATTTTGTAGACTTCTTATGTATGAACAAATTACTAATTACATGTATGTTCAATATATATTCGGTTTGTAAGTTATGGGTTTTTTTTATTTTATTTTTTGTTATTTACTGTCATGCTTTTTGATCTGTACGGCACAATTTTCACCAATTTTCTCCCATTTTTTTACTGAATGTAGAAAAGAGTATAGGTTTTTTGTCTGCAAAGCATTTTTTTAAAATTCAAATTAGTTTTTTTAATAAAAAATAGTTTGTAAAAGGGCAAAAAAGGCGTTTTTAGCCTACATTGAAATAAAAAAAAATTGGCTTCTACGATTTTTCTGAATTTTTAGTATTTTGTAGACTTCTTATGTATGAACAAATTGCTAATGCATGTATGTCCAATATATATCCGGTTTGTAAGTTATGGGTTTTTTTTATTTTATTTTTTGTTATTTACAGTCATGCTTTTTGATCTGTGCGGCACAATTTTCACCAATTTTCTCCCATTTTTTTACTGAATGTAGAAAAGAGTATAGGTTTTTTTGTCTGCAAGGCATTTTTTTAAAATTCAAATTAGTTTTTTTAATAAAAAATAGTTTGTAAAAGGGCAAAAATGGCGTATTTAGCCTAAATTGAAATAAAAAAAAATTGGCTTCTACGATTTTTCTGAATTTTTAGTATTTTGTAGACTTCTTATTATGAACAAATTGCTAATTGCATATATACCCAATATATAGCCGGTTCGTAAGTTATGGGTACTTTATTTTTTTTTTTTTTGGAATTACAGTCATGATTTTTTAATCTCTACGACACAATTCTTATAGTACAACTCCAATTTTTTTTTAGAACGTAGAAAATGGTCCAAAATTTATCTCCACAAAATATTTTTAAAATATTCAAATTAGTTTTTTAATTAAAAAATAATAAAGAAGCCAAAAATTGCATTTTGCCTACCAAAATGTATAAGTTTTCAACCAAACCAAACATAGTGTTTCGAAAAATGTTTTATTGGTGTAATTTCACTTTAAATGATACCAAAAATGAAAACTTATATTTTTTTTTACAGTTGTAACTGTTATATGTGCTTTACAATAGTTTGAATTATAAATTTTTTGTCATTATTGAGTCGCTGTAGTGATGGGTCGTTCCAGACGAGACGAGGACAAACTATGGCGAATAATTTCTTACCATTTGTTTAACGAATGGCAACACCATAATCGTAAACAAAAACAAACAGAGCGTTATTTTTTTAAATAAGTTGTAGTAGTAGTAGTAGTATATGTTTTGCGATATGTGCTCGCCATGGAGGAAAGAGAAGAATGGAGAAGCCCCAGTACCTGCGCAGTAGCGCACAAAAGAAGCCAACGCCGCATTGCATCTTGGGATACATCGTGAGTTTCGGATTTCGAGATCAGTAATGCGGACGAATAAGTCGAAAGCATGGAGTGTGACAGATCGTCTTGGTTAATAATTGTCGGATCCAGAAATTGGTTTTGGAGGAGCTAAGACCTATTTTCAACCATATTAATTAAAGGGAGCTAATTAATTATCTATTAATTACTGCATTGGAATTTAAATTTTTAAATTGTTGCTGTATGTTTGGGGTAGTAATATTTATTTTCATACAAATTATAACCTTTTTCACTTAACCTAATGAATCTTTTTTTTTTCGCTAATAAATTATACTTAAAAATATAGTTAATAGATTATTTTATTATAATAAAATATGTTGCAGAGGGCTCGTATACATAGTTTTAACTTTAAGTATAAAAATCTTTAATGAAAACGTTTATAACAAAAGTATGGTACAATTAGATTCTGTCATCAAAGAAAAATTATTTTTATGAATAGCAGTTACCACTGAAACAAAATTAATATATTTATACAAGCACAAATAGTAGTAAAAACCAACCTTAAATTCTAATTTTGATAAGAATAATTAGAAAATCACTAAATATATTTTAAAATAACTCTTGAACTATAATTATTTTTTTCAAAACAATTACTTGTATTTAGTACAAATATTATTACTTCGAATACTGCCAAAGAAGTAATTTCACAACAGTTAATAACTTAACTAATTTATATAATTTATATATAATAATTATCCATTAAAATCCATTTATAACACATATATTCATTGATGTTCGGGTTTTGCTCAAACACAACTGTAAAATAAAATGCTTTGTCTTAATTGCAAGGTATGCCGTATAATTAACGAAATAAAGCATTGCCATCGGGATTGTCCAAAGTTCTGCACATACATATAGCAAAAAACAGTTCACCGTGGGATACATGTCTCATAGAAAAACTGTTTTTTCTCTGTTGATGCAATATTATTTTTCAAAACTGGTATGTATAGTTTCAGATAAGCAACAATATCAATCATAATAATATACAAAGCTTTTTAAAAAGAAATTTTACACTATTATTAACATCATCAATACACATAAATTATGCATAATTATTAATACAAAAAATAATTTTACTACACAATTTTTTAAAAAAATTCATTTATAGTCCTTTAAACATTAAGGAGGTTTGTGTTGCGATTAAAAAAAACAGTTTACGATTGTTTATTCATTAGATCAGGGTCAATTTGAAGATAAATTATTACTGTTTTCTTTTTAAATGATGATTCACAAAATATAGGAACACAGAACTTTTATTTCACATGTTGTTGAATACGTAAAGAACAAGTGTGTTGCTAATCGGAAAGATACAAATTTGTGACCTGCAAGGTGGCTCGATATTAGAGTAATTTGACACCTCGCATTTAATTTCAACACTCCTCCTTGACAAATTTCACATAAAATAGGAACATAGGTACCAAAAATATCTTACACATACAATTGAACAAAAGAAAAATTTTTTGAAAGAAACACATAAATTATCTAAGCAACTAAATATTAATTACACTAGTATCAAACATTAAAACCTAGATGTTTTCTTAAGCTAAAAAGTACATACCCATTTGCTAATGTTTTAGTAAACAAATCTGCAACATTGTCTTTCGATGACACATATTCCAATTTGACAACATTTTGCTTAATGTAATCAATCACGAATGAAATGGTATATGATATCTCTATGCTTGCTACGCTCAGACGTAGTCTGATTATTAGTAATAAATATTGCTGCCTGGTTGTCGACTTTCACACTTATTGGCTGTTGTATGCCCAACTCTTGTATAAGTCCCTTAAACCACAAAACTTCCTTCATACTGTGAGCAATTGATGACAACGCAGTACAAAACTACTTCTTGCTAGACCACGACACTGCTGCACCACCTAAGATAACCACATAACCACTAAAATATTTTATATCCACTCGTCAAAACCCCAATCTGAATCAGAAAACACATCAAGCACTTTGCCGTTTTTCTTGAAGTCAAGACACAGGTGTTTTGTTTCCTTGCGATAGTGCAGGAGGTGTCTCACACTTCTCCAGTGCAGTTCAGAGTGTTTCTCGTTGAATTTGCTCATGTAGGTCGCACTGTGAGCTATATTTGGTCAAGTCCCACAGGCAAGGTACAGTAAACTACCAATGACCTGCCTGTATGGTATCTTCTCACCCTCCTCCTTAATGGTATTCCATTCTGCATCTTCCACTTTGTAGTGCGGTAGTGCCGAGTCCCAGGGTCTAATGGAGTTGACGCTCCTCTGATTGAGCTTGCTTCAAATGTTTCCAGAACTTCTTCCATGCATGCTGTCTGGTCAAGCCAGTCATCCAAAGGCAACACATGACATTTTGGCATTAGAGTTTACCTATAAACCAAAACCAAAAGTAAATTTATATGAAATATATGCAAAATAATCTACCCAAACCCAAAATACACAACCTAAAACCAAACATTATTGAAATCCAAGAGGCCAAGGCCCAAAATATTATTTTATGATTTGATTTAACATGGAATTACCCCACAATACACACTTGAATGTAAAAACTACAATCATGCTACTACTGCAACTACAAAAAGATGTAGTGTAATTTTTTAAAAATTAGTATCAGTTTTACAAACATATTATAATAGGCTTCCATTAATCAAAAATCACAAAACAGAAAGATTTATTAGGACAGACTTCTAAATGCTTTCACATGTAGCAAAAGCCAAGTTTAATTTTACTAAAAGAAGATGTTTTTACCTGTAGACTGAAATGCCAGCAATTTTCTTTGAAGATTTATTATAACATCCATAGTCTGCACAGGACATTAGATTTTATCTATAAACAAAAACCAAAGTATAATATATATAGAGAGAGAGAGATCAGAAATGCATGTAAAAATATACCAAAACCAAAACTATATAACCTAAAAAAACCAAACACGCGAGAGGTCAAGACAAGGCCTAATTAACATTATTTTATTATCTGATTTAGCATGGAATTAGCCAAAGATTAAACCACAATGCACAATTGAATGCAAAAACTACAATCATGCTACTACTGCAACTACATAACTACAAACAGATGTAGCGTAGTTTTTAAAAAATTAGTATCAGTTTTACAAACATATTACAACATACTTCCATTAATCAACAATCACAAAATAGAAGAATTTATTAGGACAGACTTCTAAATGCTTGCACATGTAGCAAAAGCCAAGTTTAATTTTACTAAAAGATGTTTTTACCTGTGGAATGAAATGCCAGCAATTTTCTTCGAAGATTTATTGCAACATCCATAGTCTGCACAGGTCATTAGATTTTATCTATAAACAAAAAACAAAGTATAATATATATAGCGATCAGAAATACATGTAAAAGTATACCAAAACCAAAAATATACAACCAAGAAAACCAAACACACAAAAGGTCAGTTCAAGGCCTAATTAACATTATTTTATTATCTGATTTAACATGGAATTAGCCAGAAATTAAACCACAATGCACAATTGAATGTAAAAACAACAATCATAATCACGTTGTTATTACATTACAATTGAATGAAAAAACAACAATCATGCTACTACTGCAACTACATAATTACAAAAAGATGTAGCGTAGTTTTAAAAAAATTAGTATCAGTATTACAAACATATTATAATAGACTTCCATTAATCAACAATCACAAAACAGAAGGATTTATTATGGCAGACTTCTAAATGCTTGCACATGTAGCAAAATCGAAGTTTAATTTTACTAAAAAGAAGATGTTTTTACCTGTACAATGGAATGCCAGCAATTTTCTTCGAAGGTTTATTGTAACATCCATGGTCTACACAGGGTACTTAAGCAAAATAATTATTAAAAACATTGAAAATGAAATTCCATCAAACTATATCTCCGTCTAATTAGTACACCTGCACAGAGAGTAAACAGCTTTTCTATAACTGATGCATCCCACAATGCACTGGGTTTTGTTATGCGCAGAACCCGGAAAATTCTGACGGCAATGCTTCATTTCGTTAGTATTATGGGGCCCCTCCTTACCCCTCCCTCCTCCCTGGTGCTCGCCGATTAAATAAGTTGTTTCTTTATTGATCCAACGAGATTGATCCCCTACTCTCTTTTCACTTGGATAATGTCTGGAATAAGCGCCCCTAGGGACAGCAAAATCCAGCAAAACCACTACCCAACAACAACAGCATAAGTTGTTTCTTTTGAAACTTTTCAAGGCGTTTTTTAAATGTTTACGTTACTTTTATTTTCAGAGTGTGTGTATTAACTGATTTTATTTTTCTAAATTGTTACGCTCACGGCACTGATGATTATTTTGAGAAGTGGTTGGTTTTGGTTCATAGTAATTAATAGTGAAGTGAATCTTTTCTTATGTCTTTGTTGTCGACTACAAGAAGTAAGTATACCAAATCTTTTCGACGGTGAGTTGTTGGCATCATAGCTTAGGTATTGGTGCGAGTTATACTGTCGTATCTGCTTTAATAAAGGTGTAAGCTGCAGAAAATTTGTAATATAAAATCTAAGAATGTAGTCTGGTACAACCACGAATGTATACCAATTCTAGAGATTAGCTGTCGTGCTTATTTTACACCCTGGGCTTAACAGTAAAAAGTTTTTTCGTCCCTGTGTATAGCACATTCGTAATTTAGTCATTTGACCGACGATAAATGTATCATGGAGGATCTGGCAATAGCTTCGCAGTCTTGTTTTCATTTTTCTTGAATTACTTTTGTTTTGGTAGGTTGGTTGGTCGAGATATATTCAGGTTTTTTTCGGTGACCAAGCACACTAACCTGAATATAAATAACTTTGGTCTGCAAAACAAAAGTAATTCGAGAAAATGAAGGCGAGACTGTGAAGCTGTTGCCAGATCCTCCGTGAAACAACCCCATTTATTTATTACACTAATATTGCGTGCAAAATACTTCTGACGGCTAATTAATGTTGAAAAGTTTTGACCAAAAAGTAGGATTTTACCTGTAATTCCATTAATTTTCAAATAAAATTATAATTTCTGTACTTTATGTTGTCATATGAATATATTTGTACTCATTTACGCGAAAGTTATAGGTAGGTACTTTTGGTTCGTCGAACTAACCTCTTGCGTTACATAATTCGGGTTTTCAATTATTTAAAATTTGAATCTGTAGCCAGTCTGTTCTTTTCCTCTGAAAAAAAAAATACAAATAATACATTCTGAAATTTCCTAATTTGAAAAAAAAAAGTTTCTGGAGCTGCTGGGCTCGGGTTCGAATCCTGGCAAAGGCATGGATGGTTGTGTTTGTCAATAAATGGGGGGGGGTGTTATTTGTCTATGTGTTTGTGTCGTCCTTTGTGTGTCTCTTGCGACTGTCTCTTCTGGCGAGCTGGGTAATGGGCTATAAAGCCTACAATCTCCCTTCTAGAGGGCGCAATCACTGTCGTATCTGCTTTAATAAAGGTGTAAGCTGCAGAAAATTTGTAATACAAAATCTAAGAATGTAGTCTGGTACAACCACGAATGTATACCAATTCTAGAGATTAGCTGTCGTGCTTATTTTACACACTGGGCTTAAGAGTAAAAAGTTTTTTCGTCCCTGTGTATAGCACATTCGTAATTTAGTCATTTGACCAGGGCCGGATTTAAAGATTTGCCGCCTGTAGGCTACGATCGATTTGCACCCATATACCACCCGATATAATCGTTGTGACTATTTTTTTCTTTTTACATATTAGAATTATCTATGTACCTTTACACTCTAAATCGAAAGTGAAATAATAGGCAAATTTTTTAAACTTTTCTACTATTTTTCTTTCAACTACCGGACTAGGGTGAGAGCGTGCAATTACCATATTTACTACTAAATATTAATACAATATATACGTTTAAAATTTACGCAATAATGTAAATTATTTGTTTTCTTTCTTAAAAATATTAGTATCATTATAATATTTTTTATGCCGAATTCCGCTTTAATTGGTAGTAAAATTTGCCGCCCCCGAAAATTTGCCGCTCTAGGCTGCAGCCTACTTAGCCTATTTAGAAATCCGGTCCTGCATTTGACCGACGATAAATGTATCATGGAGGATCTGGCAATAGCTTCGCAGTCTTGTTTTCATTTTTCTTGAATTACTTTTGTTTTGGTAGGTTCGTTGGTCGAGATATATTCAGGTTTTTTTCAATGACCAAGCACACTAACCTGAATATAAATAACTTTGGTCTGCAAAACAAAAGTAATTCGAGAAAATGAAGGCGAGACTGTGAAGCTGTTGCCAGATCCTCCGTGAAACAACCCCATTTATTTATTACACTAATATTGCGTGCAAAATACTTCTGACGGCTAATTAATGTTGAAAAGTTTTGACCAAAAAGTAGGATTTTACCTGTAATTCCATTAATTTTCAAGAATTTTACTGATAACATTAATTCTTTATTATCCAAAGTAAAAGGAAAATGTGCTTTAATTAAAACCATCTTTGTGGTCCGGTGCTTGGAAAAAATTATTCGAATCACTCATTAAAAAGTGGCTAAATTTTTTACCAGACCCTAAAGTAGGAATTTACCTACAGTTTATGTCGACAACTCCAATTTTTTTACTGAAGGTCTCAATCGGTATAAGTGTCAGGTCCACAAAGTGTATGGTGGCCAGCCATGTCTATTCACTAGCGGTTTTTAAGGCATTGAAGTAGAAATTGAAATGTAACGTGGGTAAAGTTTGGTTTGCTTTTTATTTTAGTGTTTGGTTTTTCTTTACGGCCTCGAGGAGGTACCAGTGCGCAATCTACTAGCTTGCGAGCCTAGGGGCGAAGCCCCTACGAAGATTGCACAGCAATCCAAGGGTGCGAACCGAGTTATTACTCGCTTGCGAGCCTAGGGGCGAAGCCCCTACGATGAGATTGCGCAGCAATTGAAGGGTGCGAGCCGAGTTATTACTCGCTTGCGAGCCTAGAGGCGAAGCCCCTACGATGAGATTGCACAGTAATCCAAGGGTGCAAGCTTGGGAGCTGAGAGAGATTGGGCAGCGGGCGAAGCCCCCTACCGGTCTCAAAATTCTCAAAACTAAACTGTATTTGTTAAAAGTTCACCATCTTTAACCGCAACCAGGTGTTTACCTCTTTGTCTGTGCAAGCCAATCTTGGCGCGCGTATCGCCCGATTTGGCGACCAGATCTTACAGATGAGCATTCCTGCATTGGCAGTATCCTTTTTATAGTCTTGCATGTTTCTTTGTGGAGCAAACAAAGAGAAATTGCTTAGCAATTCTCGGGGGTTGGCGAAAGGTAGCGAGCAGGGGGCGAAGCCCCCTGCCGGCCGCGAAGCGGCCAATGGAATTGCGCAGCAATTCCGGGGGTTGGCGAGCGATAGCGAGCAGGGGGCGTAGCCCCCTAGTTTGTAAAATAAATGTATATAGATGTTATAAGGATAATTAAAGATAACATAACTTCTACTTTAGATTCATATTGATTTTTTTACTTTTAATCAAAATAGCTTGATTAATTAATAAACATACACATCGATATCCTGTATTATGGTATGATGGGCCAAAGTCATGACTGCGCCGAATGGGCCAATCTTAGCCAGTCCGCCCCTGGTTTGAATGTCATAACGGACATGAACATTTGGAAAAAAATACTGAAAGTGATGATTCCAAATGGCATCACTGGGACTGAATGATTTTAAAATGGTATCAATTTACAGTTTTTTCATTAACTACAAGTCTACAACCATACAAATAAAAAGTTAGTGCAAACTCAGCAAAAAATTAATCATCATACAAAATATACTTTTATAGTCTTTAGTGCGAAAATTGTTGTTTGCCTATGATTAAAATATCAAAGAGTGAAGATAAGTTTCCCATTACTCCTAAGTTCTCTTCAACACTTATTCTGATTTTATGTTTATTTACATTAGTTTAGACAAGTAACTCCTAACAAATGGCATTTAAAAAATAACAGTGTGTGGGGGAGTTCAAAGGGTACTCGTTTTTAGATTCGATCAAGAATATAAATGAAGATTTCTCTTTAAAATAATTAATAATACTATGCTTGCACGCCGACTGCTAATGAGTATAGAAGCTGGTAATAGTATCATGTAGCCACATCACTCACATGTACCACCTGAAATTTCCCTGCATACCACCAGGAACCCCTGTTTTAGATTATGATAGATCGGAATTAAAGTTGATATTAAATTTATACTAACTTAAATGAGAAAAATTTAATGCAAATTTGATTTCATTGTTCACATCTCACAATGTTGTTTCTTTTACAAAAAAGTTCACTTTTTTATATAAATAAAAACTTGCATTTAAAGCATTTTTTAAATTTTCTATAAAAAACTGTCAACAAAAATGAAACACATTTTTACTTCTTTTTAACATGTTAAAAAGTCAATAAGTATCAAGTTTTAGAAAAAAAAATCATTTAACACATTACAACTTTTAGAATTTCACATTTTTTAAAAATTTTGAATGGATTTAAATAAAAAATTTCAAAAAGAAGTTAATAAAAATACCTCATTTTTCAATGGGTATTATAACAATTTATATTTGACAAGATAGCTAAGTTACATCAATGTTAAATCAAATATCTGTTCATTTAAAAATAAATTTTACGAAACCTTAGTTTTTCTTGCAAAAGACTTCACCCTCTATTGCATGATTTTTTTTTTCATCTCCAAAAAATATGTATGAATCTTTAATACTCATACATTATGGGAAAAATACTGAAAAAAACTTAACTGCTTTAGAATTTAAATAATTTCAATTTCGATAATATATAATGACTAGAAAACTACAAAATATATTTCAAAATAACCTTCTTTTATAACTTGACTTATGATATGACTTTCTTGGTGGGGGGGGGCAAGATCGCCAAGCACTGTGACTTTTAAGTTTCTTTTATAACTTAATTTTCAAAACAATTTATTTGGATTTAGTACTAATATTATTTATATTTTGAATACTGCCAAAAATGTAATTTACAACAGTTAATAACCTCACTCTTTAATTTTGAGTACACTTTAACTACTGTCATCTAAGATGATTATTAGTAACTAAAACTTCAAAATGGAATGTAATAGATGAAAAAACACAAATCTGTCGAGAGGGAGCTCTACTTTAAGAGAATAAAGTTGATTTTGATACTTGTTGCTAAATGGCAACAGTATGCATTAGAGTGTTAAGAATATATTATATGTAACGAAAATAACAGAAGAAGAGTTTTTCCCCAAAAATGAAATTAAATTTCTAACATTGGCAGTCCAAAAAAATTATGACATTTTAAGGTATAAAGCTTTCTTAATTCAAATATTTTTTTATCTTTCCCACTTGAAACAGTTGACAAAATTAAGTAAATGGGCATTAAAAACAATCTCAAAAACTGATAGCAATGCAATATGAAAAATATTTAACACAAACACGAGAACAAATTTAATAACCTTATTTTAATTTAAAATGGTTATTTATCTAATAAAATACATCAAATCAAGTATAATATTTAATTTAGTGACCATATATACGATTAACGATATCATTTTTTTAAAGAAACTTTTAACCAATCTTAAATTTTAAATATCTTCATCAGTAGAAAATTTAAATCATATAATTGTCTGTAAATTATTTTATGAAAATGATTCATTTTGTACAAATAAAAACAGAACTTACATATTATCTGCGCTTGAAGGAAGCATGCTGCACAGGTCCGCTTTTAGCAGCCTAGCGGGTACGTTGAGCTGTGTAAAAAAAGTGAATTTTAGAAAAAAATAAAAACATGCATTAGTCAAAAAATTAGTTATTGAGAAAAAAAAATGTAGCATTTTTATAAACAGGAAAGTGAATGTAACAAACAATTTTTACCGATTTTTTTATTACATATTATAAATTGAATTTTTTTTTAATAATTTCACAGGTTCACTATTTAAAAAAAAACTTATAAATAAAACGCAATTTATTTACAACTAATCCCCTAAAACTCAAATTAAAGAAATATGTTTGAAAAATATATGTGGAAAATTTAAACACTCTACGGACAGTAGATTTTGAGTTATATCAATTTCAGGTAAAAAAATTTTAAACATGAAAACGCGTGCGCGAGTTTTCTTGAAATATTAAATAACTTATACTTTTTTTAAATTAATGTTTTATTTCTATCAAATAAATTGGTAATTGATTGGATAATATAAAGAAACAAAAATTAAAACTAAAACGTTACAATGTCACCCGGTAATTAATATTTTACACAAAATCTTGCAATGCGTCTAATAATTTGTCCAAAGACTGTAATGCTTCAAAACTTTATTAAATTCAGTTGCATTTTTAAACATCTTGAAATGTAAGCATGAAGAATTTAGGATCAATGTATTCAATAAAATTCTTTCATTGTGAATTTTATTTACCCCGTTTCCAATATTTTCCCTTTTTTAAAACAAACATCATTTTACTCTTTCATAAACATGACGGTTCCATCTGACGATAAATAAGTGCAAGCTTAAGTTAGTAAGAAAACAGCAAGCTGATGATTTCAAATGAAATCATATTGGATGAAAAGGTTTAAACCATGTACTCATCTAACTATTTTGAGCAGTGTACTAGTTTTATTAACTTAACTAAGAATTATGCACTTCTGAGATGCAGCAAAGATTAACCAATGCCTTAAAAAATACAGATTCTTAATATAACACATCAACATTATTCCCGAAATTTTGCTTAACTCTGATTTCAGCATCTGCAGGCTAACCAGACATACCGTATTTACCAATACAGTACTGTTGTTTTTAAAAAAAAGTATATATATTTAAGAATAATGAGACAAAAACTCACTTTAAATTATAAAGTGTATTTGGCAATAAAATAGAAAAATATAATATGGTTCCCACTCTCATTTCAAAATAAAAAAATATTTTTTAAGGACTAAGGAGGAATTTTTTTCATGGATCTATAATCCAGTAATGCATGAATTTTTTTCATCCCAAAAAATATATTTGTATCTTTACTACTCATACATTTTGGGAAAAATACTGAAAAAATTTTAACGGCTTTTTAGAATTCAAATAATTTCAATTTTTTAAATTCTTTTCATATGGCAAAAACCAACTACAAAATTCCAATTTTGATAATGACTAGAAAACTACTAAATGTATTTTAAAATAACCCTCTTGAACTATAATTTTTCAAAATAATTTATTTGTATTTAGTACTAATATTATTATACTTAGAATGCTGCTAAAGACGTAATTTCACAACAGTTAATAACTTCACTCTTTAGTTTTGAATTCACTTTTACTACTGTCATCTATGAGGGTGACAGTATTAGTAAGGATTTAGATAATTAGGACTGGTTATTAGTAACTAAAACTTCAAAATAGAATGTATGCTTAGAACTTAGTTGCAATCAATTAGTAATAATTAATAAAAGGTTAGTTAATAATTGCCACAAAAAAAAACTTAAAACCACTGATTAAAAAAAACTATCTACTTAAGACTTATTTTATAATGAATAAAATTTGAGAAAAACATCTCTTTAACCATGTTCTGTGTTTGAAAAAAGAAAAGAGCGTGTTTAAGATTAGCTTTTCAATGTATGCTTAACAGCTTTGCATTTTTTAAAACCATTTTTTACAGAACCATCAAGTTCTTTCTTTATGTATGGTACAAGAAATGATATATTTATAAGAAAAAAAATAAGCTGCATATTTTAAAATGAAATAGTTTATGAATTCGATAGTAAATGTGTGGTGGACCATCTTGTAAAAAAATTACTACGACCTGATCGACAGCACGTTTCAATGATTTGGCAAAAATGTAGCAGGTGAATTAGCATTGTTTTGTAGAATGATGAAGTGTGTGCCATGTAGTAAAAAGTTGGCAATCTTTTAGGAAATGAAGTTTAGAAATAATGTTTGCAGTACTCAAGTTTTGAATAGTTTCCTATCTAAACGACTTGTGTAAAAAAACTAGTTTTAGAAAAAATGAACGCAGAATGATGTATTTAAAATAGGTTAAAAATATAACTTACATTTTATCAAAAGCAAACCATGTTGAATGTCCTCTTAGCAGCATACAGCAGCCATATCCTACTAAATGAAACACACTTTAGAAAACAAGGAAAACAGTTAGGGGTACGAGTGTAATTCTGGTCAACGCAGCAACAAAATTTTCTATTATGAAAATTTCTTTGTTGTGTCGCTCTATCAGTTACAGATTGGGTTATTACCTACATTAGATAACTAAAGAATGATTTGGTTTCTTGTGGAAACAAAATGTTGGTCGGTAGACATATTTTCAGGCTTGCGTGCTTGGTCGCAAGGACCCGCTTATAAACCATCGTCAAGTAGGACAACACAAAACACACACATACACAAATGACAGATGCTGCAATCCGTCGCCACCTCCACAATTTAGACTGGTCCCTGAAGGGGAGGGAAATTTTCTACAAGGATCTGTACCCATGGCAAACTGCGCAATGACCGCCCACAGGACTTTCGAACCCAACAGATTTAACAAGCACATACTCCGCAGATACTCGACAAACAAACATCCATGCCTCAACGGGATTCAAACCCGGACCCAGCAGCTCCAAAGGCCAATGTCTTAACCACTAGGCCGCCGGATCGGCAACAAAATGTGAAAAAGAATCACAAAGTTATTAGTCTAACCTTGGAATTGGATTGGTTCAGTTGAACAATTACATTGATTACTGATTACTAACACTAGGGGCAGCTGTTCGAACGACATCTTAAATGGCGTCAGAAAAGTGTTCCATGGCGTAGTTAGTATAAACACTAGCCCTTTCAACAGTGACAGCAAATGGTACTAATTAATACTTTGCACCTGTTCGCTCTTACCTCACATGTTAAAATATGCTTTGAATCAGAGGCATGAAATAAATAAGAATTTGTTTCTAAAATTGTGACAGTTTCTACAGGAGCAGATCACTTAAGGAATATTTAAGAAGAAAGCAGTAAAATTTAGGATTTTCGACTCACTATACATCTAGGCAATATTTGAGTCCAGAAGAACACATGGACTGTATCAAATATATAAATACTTCTGTGGTATTTAACCATTAAAATCAGTCATCAACTGAAATTGTATTTGTTTTCTAATAGCTAAAGCAACAGTTGTTTATTTTTTTTAAACCAAAACAAGGTTACTGAACTTTTTATAATTGACATGAACTGTTTAGTGCTCAACAGCTCTACCAAATCATAGTGTAAACAATACAGTAGAACTCATATTAACACAACAAAATAAAAAAAATTCCATCAAATCTCTATTGTATGACAATTCTTCCAAAAAAGGTTACATTACCACCAACACTGTAAATTACGAGTGAGTTTAATTCCAATGATACGTACATTTTTGAAAGTAGTCTATAGGCCTAATACATGCGCATTTAGCTTGGCCTCGTCAAAACGCATACTTTGATGAAACCATGAAACTATAAACGATTCATTGTTAAAGAAATAAAAACTAATTAGAAAAATAAAAAGATTATTAAAAATTAAAACAAAGTTAGAAAACAGAAAGAAAACTCACTTCAGGTTTCAGGAGACATGAATCGCCAAAACAAAATGGCTAGTCTTGAATGCTCCCGCGCAAGCGATGGAAGGGAAGTGACGTCACCGGAAGTTCGTACTTTTTGTTGACGACCATCCGACGTGAAATATGGCCTCACTTTAGTCAGTTTGGTCATTTTGCGACCAACTACTTGACGTCTTTCACATCACGTCAATCGGCTGACAAGAAAATAACGTCGAAAATGGCGTCATAAAAAGACGTCAACTTAACTGACGAAAACTTGACGTCAATTTTTTCGTGATTTTTTACTTGTTGACGTCATTCATAAAAATATGACCTTATTTTCACGTCATATTTGACGTGACACGAGTACTTGGGTACTTCCAAAAATTTTAAACTCCATTTTATAAACAATATCGAAACAAGAGCTTATTCGAAAATTGGCTCATAGAATCAATTTTAAAATCGTTTTTGAAACATGGACACATTAAAAAATGTTTTGTTTTAAGTGCAGTAGAACTCAAATTATACGATGCGATTCGGGGTTGATTATCCGAATATCACAAAAAATTTCTACCCGGCCTACCTGTTACTTTTTATCTTTGTTAAATGGCATGCTTAGTAATCTCTATGTTACAAAAAAAAAAATAAAAAAAAACTAGTAATGACTTTCAACAGAGACGAACAGTAGCAGATAGGCGAGTAAAAAAGTTTTTAAGTTGAAAATTTTATACTAATTGTAATATAAAAAATACCTAACAGAAACCTCTAACTCAATATACAGACGACGCCATAAAATTTGGATTTGGTTGAATTGAGAAGGCCGAAACTAGAACTACATTATCTACCGAACAATGCATTGATTAATTAATCAAACTATACATTTCTTCCAATCTTCACCAGTTATCCCAATTACTGAATCCGAATTCGGTTATCCTAACGTGGTTAGGTCAAAATTACTTCGGATAATTTTAATCAGTTCGTCAAAGCGATGCGACGTATTCAGATAACAGTTTTTTTTTTTACTCATTTTTGAAAATGTCGTTTTTGCAGTGTGGCGGGAATGTGAGTTTTGCAGTTAGTGCCCTCTTTTGTAGAAATCAAAGTGCTCACCTTCTAACTGCTTAGAAGGGTGGTAGATCTTCAAGTTATAAATGACTTCCTTCCCATCGAATATTTTGGCAAAGCCACTTCCGTCTACTTTGGATGCTTTATAGACGGCCCGGTTTTCAGATTCAAGTGTAACAAAATAAACATGTTGCTGAAAAAAAGCGCAATCCACACCATTATCCGACAATATCCCCGAAGAAGAAAACAATCTCTGATGAAGTACATAAATTGGAAGTACAGGGTGATGCAAACAAAAGTGGCCCCGGTCTTGAGATAGGAATTACGTTGAAATGGTTTTCGAGAAAAAATCTTGAAGCCGCCTGAAAACTGTTTTTGCATTGGTTGGATCGGATTAGCTTCACATTAGAGCTACTCATAGTCTAGTGGCGAGTTCAGATCTTAGTTCGTATTGCATGAAGACGTCCCAAAATGAAAATTTTGTGTTTTGCAATCAATTTAGAATGTTTTGTATTAACAAAAACAAAAAGGTCCGTTTCTCTAGGATAAATAACGACCAAAATAATTGCTAGTGGGAACTTTTCTTGATCAGCTCTGCAGACCTTGTGTATATTTCGTTTCAACTAGCTTCTCAAACCATAGCGTAAGAGCCGGCAAATAAGTCACCAAGCGTTTGTTTGGGCTTAATATTGAAGCGATCAATAGCTTCAATTATCAAACCTATTTTTGTATTGTTTTTTACCTTGGCAACATTTCTGTCGTATTCTTATCTCCACATTGGTTCAACTTTTGTTTGCCTCACCCTGCACATTTATCAACCATACCAGACCTATGCACCAACCTACCTACTTACAGAAGGCAAAAAAAACCACGGGTGCATGAGGGGTACGCACGCAGCTGTTGAGGCGTATTTTAAAGCCTTCCAATGGCACTCTTCTATCCAACACGTTCTGCAATGGGGCGGGTTTTTAACACCGAATGCCCCAGACAAGCAAACACAAGCAGCAGTTTTAATTCGGAACTTTTTGTCATTTTAATTTTCAAAATATCTTTTTAATGGTCTCAAATTAAAATTAAACAAAAAACAAAGTTTTCAAAAAAATGGTACATGGTTTTCATAAAATTTCTCAAATCTGAGGTTTCTTCTTATTTCTTGCCTTTTTTCCTATTTAGATCTTTTTGAAAAAAAAATATTCTCCTGTACTCTAACAAAAGAGTGAAATAAAGTCCTGCAGGAGAAGTGCATTTTCGACACTGGAGGGGAGTGAATATTAACTCAGACTGAGTTAAAATAACTCGTTTGGAGTGATCCTGTCGCAGGTTTAACATACAAAGGGATCCACTCCTATAGGGTAAATGCATTATCGACACTGGAGAAGTGAAAGTTAACTCTGACTGTGTTAAAATCGCTCGTTTGTTTTAAGAGTGTATTTGAACGCAATAAAACGGTCATCAGATGAATATACGTATTACAGCTCTCCTGCCACTTCTCAGCATCTCAAATATTATGAATGCAAAAGATTTTTAGATAGATAGATAATAAATTGTTTGCAATGGGCCTAAACCCGTTTACAATGGTTGGCAATGGTTATTACCAATAATTAAATTACATAATAATAACATCAATCTATTTCAAGGATACTTAATAAACAAATGAAATAGAAACAAACAAATGAAATTAAAACAAACAATAAACAAATGAACAATAACAAAAATAAACAAATGAAATAGAAACAAACACTTAAATACATATAAAGACATAAAAGAAGACAAAAGGAAGTGAACTGTTTATTTCCACAAAGCTTAATATAAATTGTCTAAATTTTAAAACTGATATTAATTAGTTATAAATATTATAATAGTTTTTGTTATGAAATTTAAACAAAAAACTGGAAGATTGTTAGAATGAGTAAAATATTTTATTCTGAAGGTAATCACAAATAAGACAAGTTATGTGTTTGCAGGTTTCATTTTCGGATGCATTACATATTTTACATGTTGTGTCAGGAAATATTTTGTAAATTCATCCTTTTTAAAGTATAAGTGTGTTCATGTAATTTTTTAACTACTCAATATTTAAGTATAATTTTTTTTATATGTAATTCTATAAGATTTAAATATTATAAAACAAATTTTAAAATTTATGGCACTTAAGCCAAAACTAAAATAACTAATAACATACGTAAAACTATTTGAACACTTTGTGATTAGGCTTGCGCGGCAAATTTTGAGGTCAAAATTGAAAAAATAACCAAGAAAATGACTTTATATTGTACAAATATGTACAAACAAAGACTTATACCTAAATTCTCAGCTCAATTTTAATTAGAAATAATTTTTAAAAAAATTTAAATCAAAATTTTAAAATTGTTATTAATTTTTTTAGAAAAAAGTTTTTAAACTAATTTTTAATTAAAATTGAGCTGAGAATTTAGGTATAAGTCTTTGTTTGTACATATTTGTACAATATAAAGTCATTTTCTTGGTTATTTTTTCAATTTTGACCTCAAAATTTGCCGCGCAAGCCTAATCACAAAGTTTTCAAATAGTTTTACGTATGTTATTAGTTATTTTTGTTTTGGCTTAAGTGCCATACATTTTAAAATTTGTTTTATAATGAATAAATCTTATAGAATTACATATAAAAAATTATACTTAAATATTGAGTAGCTCAAAAATTACACGAATAATCAAACTATGCTTTGTAGTTCCTTCTAAGCACATTTTTAAGACTCCTATGACCCCTTAAGGGGTCATAGGAGTCTCAAAAATATGCAAAGAAGTTACTACAAAGCATAGTCTGATCTCTCATGTAATTTTTTAACTACTCAATATATAAGCACAATTTTTTTATATGTAATTCTACAAGATTTATTTAATATAAAACAAATTTTAAAAATTATGAAACTTTAGCCAAAATTAAAATAAATTAAATTAAACCTAAAGCTAATTGAACACATTGGGATTAGGCTTGCACGGCAAATTGTGAGGTCAAAATTGAAAAAATGAAAAAGAAAATGACTTTATACAGTACAAATATGTAAAAACAAAGACTTATACCTAAATTCTCAGCTCAATTTTAAATAGAAATTATTTTAAGAATTTTTTTCTAGAAAAATTAATAAAATTTTTAAAATTTGATTTAAATTATTTAAAAAAATAATTTCTAATTAAAATTGTGCTGAGATTTTAGGTATAAGTCTTTGTTTGTACATATTTGTACAATATAAAGTCATTTTCTTCGTCATTTTTTCAATTTTGACCACAACATTTGCCGCGCATGCCTAATCCCTATGTATTCAAATAGCTTTATGTTTAATATCGTTTATTTTAGTTTTGGCTAAAGTTTCATAAATTTTAAAATTCGTTTTATATTAAATAAATCTCGTAGAATTACAGATAAAAAATTTATACCTATATATTGAGTAGTTAAAAAATGACATGAACGATCAAACTATACTTTGTAGTACCTTCTTTGCATATTTTTAAGACTCCTATGACCCCTTAAGTAAAAGAATACAACATTTTAAAATCAAACGAATAAAAAATAAAGAAAACAGAGAAACGAGGGGTGGATCGTTTTCCCCCCCTGCTGTACATACCCGACAAACACAAACATCCATGCCTTACCGGGATTCGAACACGAACCCAGAAGCTCCAAAGGCTAGCTCTCTAACCGTTCCGCCGCCGGGTCGGCATGAATGTAGAAGAGTCCACTTTGAAAATAGGTAATGAACCTGAAAGTGACAGGGTTGCCAATGCCTTGATGCATGGCGATCATAGGAGATTGCTGGGTTAGTTTGGATGTAAATAATGTGTCATACTAAGAATATCACATGGTTATTAGTGAAAAGAGGATTATAGCTGGCTGCGGATAAGACGTTACGGGCATATCCCCACGAGTGAAAATTCTCCAACCCCAACCTCAACTCATAACCATCCCTTCAGCGCAAAACTCAAAGATTCATTGTAATCTGGGCATCAAAATTGTTAGCGAGAATCGCCTAGAGGGTGCAACAAAAAAAGTCTCTCAATTCTTGGGAATAAGTTGAGTCTGCCTTGACCGCCAATATTGCAGCCCCATTTGACAAATAAAAACCCTCAAAAGTTGGAAGTAATTTGCCGTATGATGTGGAAGTGCTTGTTGCAAGTTACTATAACCATTTTTAACCACATGCAGTGGGAAAACAAGTTTCTGACGGCTCAACATTCAAAATTAAAAAAAAAAATCTGTAACAAAAAGCAAAATTTGAAAGGAAAATATATCTAATTAAATATTCTGTGAAAAAGTGTTTAGGTAAAAATAAAAATATTTACAACAACTTCTAAAAAAATTTATTTAATATTTGCTATTTTTGTTGAAGCTTTCTAAATTTTTTTATATCTTCAGGCCCACCCATTATTTTTAAGGTATTTTTAAGCTTTTGCATGTATTTAATTCATTTGAAAAGCACTTAGGATAAAAAATGAATTTTATATTTAAGTATATATAAGTGCTATTTTGCATTCTTAATAAATTAAAGTATTCCAAAAATGTAATGGATATAAAAAATCTAATTATATTTTTGAAATCAACTTCCCAAAAAAAACCTATATGAAGAAGACGTTGCTTGATCAACCTAAATGGATAACCTTGTAGTCACTTACCCCATAAACGTCAATTGAAGTTGGAGTTTTCTGCTGCGTATTAAGATTCCTCCTCTGGTTGCCATCAAAGTTGGCCGAAGACAGGGATTCCTTACCAACATCAGTCCAAAACACCCTTTGACTGTCCAAGTCTACAAAAAAAAGTTAATAATGCTGAATATGTTTGGAAGAAAAAGTATCCCTTAGAAGAATGTTTTAAAATAGGGGCAATGTCCCTAATTGTGATAAACCCTAAATAATACAATGTTTCTTAATAGTCCTCAGAATATATTAGTTCCAACGAATTTGTTTGTAATTTTTTAAGGCAGTTAATGATACAAGCTTCTTCGTGAAAAAAATTAACGTTTAAGATGAAAATAAAAAAGTTAGTTTAAACAGCGCCATTTCATACTGTAAAATCAACCACGATACAAAGAAAAAATTCTAATGATTTTTTTTTTTTCATTTTTTTAAATGTCAATAATCTCTCTACACTGAGAAAAAAATACTGTAAGCAAACAGAATTTATTTTAGTAATGTTACAGAAATAAACAATTTTACAAAACAAGTTTTTGTAATTCGGAATAGAAATCTTCCGTTTCTACAGTTACAAAGAAATGTCTAGTATTTGCAACTTATTCCAGCCAATCATCTTCTTCTACATGAAGTTGCGCGCGCATCGCCACCAAACTTTGGTCTCGATTGTATATCAAGGCGGCTATCGCCATTTAAAATTTAAAATCTTCTTTTCGCGACAAAAGTGTAAAGATAGGTGAGTTCTCGTATTTTTTCTATTATACGATATGCAATTCTCATTAGGATATCCAGCATTGATATTGATTGTTCAATGCTTTTATTTTTATGAAATTTTTGTGAAACAGCAATAAAAGTGTTCTGTTTTGCTTGATAGTATTATAAAAAGCGTGGAATTACACACAACAATATGATTACTGCTTTTTTGATCGTGTTTAGTTTCGCGAAGTAATTATAAACAAAATATATTCTGCGATGTGTGATAAATTAGCGGAAAAAAGTCAGCTATGTTTATTAAACAAAGAATAAGCAATTTGATTTCTTTAAAGCTTCTTTTTGGTTTTGTATGAATATAGCTGTATTTATTGTTAAGTTATTGTTTGCTGTATTAATTATGTAAGTTATGTAATATGACTAGTGCGTTATGTAATAATACTATTATGTAGTTATGTAATATTACGTATTTATTATGTAATATGACGTCCCCAAGGGGCCCAGTGGCTTAGTGGTAGTGCTTAGCATTGCCACGCCGCTGGTTCTTGGATCGAATCCCCCGGATCTGAGTTAACGTTCTGAGTCACAGGGTGTTCCAATATTGACCGGAATTGTATAGAACGCAATTCCTAAATATTTACCCGGCCCCCGCCAATGAAAAACGGCTAACTAATTGGCCGCCCTTTCGGTTGTGCATGAAATCTTGCACTTGTGCTACACAAGAATGTAGAACTTTTAGTTTGGTTTGGTTGAATTTACATCTGATAAAAATGACAGGTTCAACTAGTTTTCAAAAAAAAAAAATTTAAGGCTGTTCATTTTGATAGGTTGTTGCATTATTGTAAAAAAAAACTTGATGTTGATCATCAGTCTATACATAATAATTATTGTATTCTGCTTATTTATGCTGGGTAGGTATGCACATATACAGGGTGGTTATAAAATAACGCTCGCTATTCGGAGTGGTCTGTAGCTTTAATGAATAATCTAAATGCAGAAGACTTTGAGACACTTACTAATCAAGAAGGGGGGAAAGAATGGAATCATAAAAAACAAACTCGTCTCTTGACCAGGGTTCTAAATTACGAGGCGTAATTGGATGTGTTGGCCGTAATTAGTCATAATTGGCTACGTCGCTTAATTTAGTACCTTGGTCAAGAGGACGAGTTTCGTTTTATTGTTCCATTATTTATCGAAAAAAAGAAACTCATCTCTTGACCAGGGTTCTAAATTACGAGGCGTAATTAGCTGTGTTGGCCGTAATTGGCCATAATTGACGACGCCTCGTAACTTGAATAATGGACAAGAGACGAGTTTGTTTTTTATGATTATTCTTTTTTGTGATTATTTTTTGAGATTCTATCTTTTTTTATGATTCCATTCTTTTTCCCTCCTTCTTGATTAGTAAGTGTCTCAAATTTTGAAGCATTTGGACTATTCATTCAAGCTACAGACCACTCCGAATAGCGAGCGTTATTCTATAACCACCCTGCATATTCCAGTGTGTGTGCATGATCAGAGATCCGCTTATAAGATTTCGTCGAGTAAGACAGCCACAGAAGGATTTTTTACTGACAGAGAAAGGAAGTACACCCAGGGCAAAGGCGGGAACTGAACCCGCACCCATTACAGCGCGCGGACTGCTAGCGTTATAGCCTGCGATCCAAACCACTCGGCCATCGATCCCCACATGACACCCTAAATTGTCTCCGTGTTGGTTGATGGTGCGGTTGGTAGGTTCAGTCTCTACCCTACTATAGAACTATTTGGTCCCAGCACATGCACATTTCGACAAACTGTACATTTCTATCGCAAAACGTTTAGCTCCTTCCAATTTTCAAACATCCAGCTCGAATTTGAAACACACCAAATTATTTAAATCGAAATCCAAACACAAAAATTCCATTTTCGTAGTTACTAATCATTTTTAGTAGTTTAAGAAACTGTGATGTAACAGAATCTGCAAATTGTAAAATTACTAGGCAATATGTCGATTCAACCAAACCAAACTCAAAACAAATGCTTCCCTTCGTCAACACATTCCCGTGCTGCCCTAGTTCAAGTATGAAACCACGACCAAAACGTGTGATCAATTGGCTTTTTACTATTTTTCGGAGGGGCCGGCTCAATATTTCGGAATTGCATCAATTCCTATTCCGGTCAATTTTGAAACACCCTGTAATTGCATGACGCAAAATTTGCATAAGGGGCCGTCTTCATGTTAAAAATGTTACGAACTTTGAAATTTCCAATAGCAACACTCAATTTTAATAACTTAGAAATATTAAACACTCTCGAAAACCCTTAAATCTAAGTTTTTGTTAAATTTGAATGAATATTAGAGGAGTTAATCAATCGAATCACTTGTGGATCTTTTGGGGACCATCTCTAAATGACAAGCAAGCATGCATGCAAGGCCGTCTTTATTTATCAATTACACATGTAATCTTATACACAGTCCCCTAAAGGGTAATTAAAAAATATTTTGTGATTTACTCAGCAAATTATGAATAAAAAAATTTATAAATTGGGATTTCGCTTAAACTTCCTGTCTTAAATTTATTTCTTTAAAAATATTAAGGGGTTTCTATTCATATTTTTTTTTTTAATTAATATAACTATTTAAAAATATAAAAATTGTTTTAAATACCACAATATTGAATGCATTTTGGTTGGGTTATTATAATTTCTTTTCAGTAAAAAATTCGTTTCATTATCTTAATTATTTATAGATCGGGATAGTTTTTATGTGCAACTCATTTTACATTATGGGACCTAAACTGTGCACGTCTCTAACTCCTCTAATAATGCTTAAAAACTAACAAAATTTGGCATTTCGAAAAAACATAGGTCATAGATTTGAAATATGGACTCTAAAAGGGGTGTTACTATAGGAAATTTTAAAGTTAGTAACATTTTTAATATGAAGATGACTCCTTATGCAAAATTTGTGTCATGCAATTAACTCAGAATGTTAATTGTTTACAATTTCAAAAAGGTCCGATTCTATAGGGTGACTAACGGCAGAAATAATCACTAGTGGTACTTTTTTATTTCCTCAGCTGTACCAAGCATGCTTGGGAACTAAGCACTGGGGGTCCCGTTCTAAGAAACTCTCTGTTTACTCTGTTAAGAAAGCGACAAGGCATTATATTTTTGGCATAAAAAGCTGGTCGGATTTAATTTTTCATTTCTATTTTTTTAGAGCAGTTAGGAGTAGTTTCATGTTTTTTTATTTATAAATATATAATTATAATTCAAAATGAAAATAAATGAAAGAAAATTAGCGCAACTAATCGATTTTTTAAAAAACAATTTAGGATATCCTGGATGCTGTGTTTGGGGATTTTTTCTACTAGCTTTACGATAATAATTTCAGTAAGTACTTAAATAACAGGAAAGTAGGCTATTTTAGTTCTTTTAGAACTTCTTTTTTGATTTTCCAGGTGTTCGTAATTTTTTTATGTTAAACACATTGAATATTTTTGGGTTTTTTTATACTAAAGAGGCATTGATAAACATTCTTTTGTTAAAAGATATTTTAGTAAGATTTTTTTTTTGTTTTAAACTAAATTTTGGAACAAAAGTTTTGTTTCTTTATAATTATATAATTACCTTTCAAGTATTTGAATTTTTTAAAATTGAAATTTAGTGTGTATGTGACAAAAATAATTTTTCACAAAAAGAATATTTTTAGGTAACTAATAAATATTTGTGTTTGTGAGGTTAGTGTGTAAAGTGATGAAGTTTTTAGAAAGTAAATGTAAATTGTGATTTATTTGTTAAATTCTAACATCTTTTTTTTGCGTTACTTATTTATTCATAGATTTCCTGAATATTGAAAAAAGTAGAAATTGTTTTTTATAAATTTTCCTACTTTACACTAATTTGCAAACTGCAATATCCTTTACCCACTTAATTGTTAGACCTGATCCTACCCATTTTTAGTTAATACTTTTAATTAGAAAAAAAAATTAAAAATGGGTATTGACATAGTGGAGATTTACGTCCGCAAAAGTAAATATTTGAACAAAATCTTAAATGAAAATAATTTCAATTATCTTATTATTATTATATACTCTATTATGCATAAAAAGTTAAATAAATGGCTTTGTAATTTAATTTATTTAGTTGCGGAATGAGTTTATCAGGATATTAGGAATCGATATTTATCGAAAGATATTGATGAACTTGACTGATACTAATTTAGTTTCATACATTTAGAAAAGTATGAATATTACAGGGAGTCACTGGTCTTCTGTAATCTTAGCCTTTATTAATTAAAGAAAAGTGCTCCTTTTTTACAAAGAAAGTAAGACAAATTCTTTACTTCTGATATGTAAATTAATAATTTTCTTAAATTCTCTAACGAATTGCTTTTTTTTTAAGGTTGCAAAAAATTCTTGCAATGTATTAAGAATATGGATAAGACTAAAGGAGTACTCTCACCATATGCTGATCTTGTATAGGAGGAAGATATGTCTTGGTCCATTAGGGGCTATAATGTTTTGCTTGTCAATAAATATGGAATTTGTAACTGGTGTTCTATCATTACTATTTGTGCACATTATGTTAGTAATCTTCAGTATTGCAAGGGTGGAAAAAAATGAAATTTTTACTGCAAGCATTAGCTGAAATTCCTAGTTCAAACAAAATTCCTAATTGTGTCTTGAAAGTGTTGTATAAAAAGGAAAGGATAATTCTATATCTCAACTAATTTTAGTAATTAAGTTTTAATTTATTCCCACAGGTTCGTGCGTTAGTGGAGTTATTTTCTTTTAAGTTTTCAGTTTTTTAGACTTATAATTTACATTTATTAGATTTTTAATATATATATTTGTTGCAAAAACTTTTTGTGTACCTATTTATTATGTACTGGAAATATGAAAATCATACATTTTTTGCTTGCTTTAGTTTACCACAAGGGATTTGAATTGTAAAACGTTAGTCTTTTGCAGCAAACCAAAACATTAATCTAAGAATTTATATTTCTGGAACATACATTGGCTGGTTCGTAAGAAATTTTAGGCAACATAATTGTAAGTTGAAAAAAAAAAAATCTTGCGAAAATTCATTTATTTAAAGATGAATTTGCTAAGAAGCAATGCTTGTGTAGACCATATAAATTGGTCTCGTTAAGGGGTCATAGGAGTCTTAAAAATGTGCAAAGAAGGTACTACAAAGTATAGTTTGTTCTTTCATGTAACTTCTTAACTACTCAATATATAAGTATAATTTTTTTATATGTAATTCTATAAGATTTATTTAATATAAAACAAATTTCAAAATTTATGAAACTTTATGTTTAATATCATTTATTTTAGTTTTGGCTAAAGTTATTTGAACACATTGGGATTAGGTTGCGTGGCAAATTTTGAGGTCAAAATTGAAAAAATGACCAAGAAAATGACTTTATATTGTACAAATATGTTCAAACAAAGACTTATACCTAAATTCTCAACTCAATTTTAATTAGAAATTATTTTAAGAACTTTTTTCTAAAAAAATTAATAATTTTTTTTTAATTTTGATTTTATTTTTTTAGAAAAAAGTTCTTTAAATAATTTCTAATTAAAATTGAGCTGAGAATTTAGGTATAAGTCCTAGTTTGTACATATCTATACAATATAAAGTCATTTTCTTGGTCATGTTTTTCAATTTTGACCTCAAAATTTGCCACGCAAGCCTAATCCCAATGTGTTCAAATAGCTTTATGTTTAATATCATTTATTTTAGTTTTGGCTAAAGTTTCATAAATTTTAAAATTTGTTTTATAATAAATAAATCTTGTAGAATTACATATAAAAAAATATACTTATATATTGAGTAGTTAAAAAATTACATGAAAGATCAAACTATGCTTGTAGTACCTTCTTTGCATATTTTTAAGACTCCTAGTATGACCCCTTAAGTTACAAAAACATCATTTGTAGAGGGTACATAAAAAAAGTCGTGTAATGTACAGAAACATTACTTGTGTGGTATACATAAAATTTTCTTGTATAGTTACAAAAAAATTACTAGTGTGCAATACATAAAATAGTCTTGTAAATCTACATGATATATACATGTAATGCTAACAAAAATATATTATGTGTTTTTACAGCACTATTTTTAGTAATTATTTACTAGAAATTTTCTAGGAAAAGTTTTTTACACAAAAAACTTCTGTAATTGTTACAGATTTTTTTTCACAGTGTAAGACAGTAACAATAGAATAGGCAGAAAGGGTGGCCTTTTGTTCAGATCGCTGACCGTCATGGTAACTGTCTGCGCACTGCACTGGGTGCGGGCTCAATTCCCGCGTTCGCCTAGGGTGCAACTTCTCTCTCTGCGTGTCAGCAAAAAATTTTGTATGCGCCTGTTTCACTTGACGAAGGTTAATAAGCGAGTCTCTGACCAAGCACACTAGCCGGAAACGCATGTACCAACCAATAGTCGAGTTGTTGGAAAAACTGAAAGTGCTTAGAAGCGATAAACGTCAAAATTCACGGTTAAAAAAATGTTCTTTGTAAAATTATGTGATCCTTTAAGGGGTCTAAGGAGTCTTAAAAATGTGCAAAGAAGGAACTACAAAGCATAGTTTGATCTCTCATGTAATTTTTTAACTACTCAATATACAAGTAAAATTTAATTTTTTTAGAAAAAAGCTTTTAAAATAATTTCTTATTAAAATTGAGATGAGAATTTAGGTATAAGTCCTAGTTTGTACATATTTCTACAATATAAAGTCATTTTCTTGGTCATTTTTTCAATTTTGACCTCAAAATTTGCCGCGCAAGCCTAATCACAATGTGTTAAAATAGCTTTATGTTTAATATCATTTATTTTAGTTTTGGCTAAAGTTTCATAAATTTTAAAATTTGTTTTATAATAAATAAATCTTGTAGAATTACATATAAAAAAATTATACTTGTATATTGAGCAGTTAAAAAATTACATGACAGATCAAACTATACTTTGTAGTTCCTTCTTTGCACATTTTTAAGACTCCTTAGACCCCTTAAAGGAAAATATTTAAAGATATTTGGTTTTTGTTCAAATATTTTCGCTATATGCCAATATTGTGCATACATAGCTAATAATAAAATGTATACATTATGTAGTTCGAAAGATTTATAATCTATTGGTCTCATGACAAAAATGACTCGGTCGAACATCTCCAAGAAAGTGCTTTTATTTAAAATGACGTAATAGTGTAATGGGGACAGCGAAAACACACGTCCTAATTATGGGAAGATAAGTTAAAAAGTAAATATAAACAGACAAGAATCTTCGGTAGTTTCGAAGATCACATCACTAAATTAGACAAATATATAAATTGATTGTTTGAACGTGTGATTTCTTACAGTGCATTTTGTCAACTTGTGCAATTACAAACCTAAATATTTTTTTATAAACAAGAATCATGTTGCGCAGTTCGAAATTTCGAAAATTGTGTTACGTTAATTAAATATTTACACTTTAAAAAATTTGGGGAGGGTATACAATTCTGAGTCGCGTGTTTTACTATTTAAATATATAGCAGCTGAATTTTACCCTTACATTATAAAAGGATAGAAAATTTGTTCCGCTTACGGGATATATTTTAAAATTGTGAATATTCTTCGCTGCCATTATTAAAAACATTTTTAAAATAAACGTGCCAGAGAAGAGAGTGTCAATCAAATTATTTCAAGGCTTCTTTGAAAACCTTAAAAAAAAAGCTTTTGTTCGTGAAAAGAATAGTTTTGGATTAACATTTGGTGGCTGCAAATCCTTCAACATTGAATTGAACATAATGGTACCCTTCATTTAGAACAAACTTACCTATGGCCATGCCGTTTACCCATGAAATATCCTCCTTCACAATTACCATCCTGTTTGTTCCGTCCATATTGCAACGCTCAATTTTCCTAGTGACTCCGCTGTCAGACCAAAACATAAACCTATTGGAATACGCATAAAAAGGAAACAAAATTATGCCAAAAAATATTACATTTGTTAGGCCGTCAAATCGTATATCTGGTCAAACCCTGCACGCAATCTTGAAGTTTAACATTGTGCTTTAGAGTTTTAAAAGTGAAAAATATAAGTACTGTATGAAGTGTTTATTAAGATTCATTCAAGATGTCAACTTTCCCCATGTCATCTTTCCCCCCGGCAATGTCCTTCTAATGCTGCTTATGGCTTGCCTCTTGTCTGGTGACAGATCTTTAAAACAGCTAAGTACGTCTCGTAATTTCAAGCTTAGGAAAAGTGACAAGGTGTTTTTTTAAGAAGGTTAGTGTCCACGAGCAAGAAAACTTGCGCAAGTTGTTTGCAAGTTAAAGTTTCCAACCCGTCTTGCACGTGTATACACTCATAAAACAAAAGAGCGAATTTTCCACTCAAGAAGGGAACGTAATGTTTTTCACCAACAATCAATCCTTATGAGCGTGTTTTCGATCAATAAAAACGACTTTGTGGAAAAAGAGGGACTTTAGAATCACTTTCAGCCGACTGAAAAACAAATAATTCATTTTCGTAGCGAATTTTAATTAGTCTTTTGAAAGATCATTAAAACGTTGCCATTGGTCCAGTTTGATCACGTGATGCGAGCCAGCGAAATTCTTCAAAGAAGTTATCCGCGCCATCTTGTCTGGAACAAGATTGGCTAATTCTTTGTGGCTTTTCTAATTTTTTTTGCAATTGTGTTAGGTTTTTTTTTCATGTTTATTTATGGCCACATGCTTATTAACCTTTATTTCTTATTTTGGCCACAGTGAGTGAAAAATTTCGCGAAAAAAAATTTTAAAGAATCTGAGAAGCCGATGTAAACCATGGAGGAATGAGTAGTAGGGAGAGGACATTGCCTATTCCCCGCCATTGAGCGGGGTGAAGTAACTGTAAGGTATAGCAGGGAAGCTAAAAACAGGGAATGATTGGCAAACCGCGCGTTTGACGCCATAGGAAGTAATAGGGATTTTCAGGAAAAGTGACTTTTGGAGGGTTTAAAAAATGCACTGCAGCTATAATTTTAGATATACATTCTTGTACTATCAAATACTTGGAAACACAAGCTAAATAGTATTGTTTTATTTTCATTTTAGAGAAAATTAGTTTGTTTAAAACTATCTTTAAACTTCGCACAAAAAATATATAATCAAAGCCACTTGTATTTATTTTCTTACCTGGAATGCGTTCAACATGTTCAATTAATAAAATAGGTTTTCCATTAAGAATCGTAAGCATATATTATAAGCTGTACATTATGTTGAATAAAACTTTGGAATATGGATTAATAAATCTTACTAAATGTAGAGAAAATATATTATTTTTATTTTACAGAGACAATTACAACTTTTTATCTGTAGGAAAAATGTGTAGAATTTAATAAGAAGCATTAAACACACAAACAAAACAATCTTTTCTTAAAAAAATAAATACTTTGTTTCATGAAAATAAGAAAAATTTGGGTAGTAAGAAAAGTACATTTTGGTGAGTTCATCCAAATCAGAGTTAAAATTTAGGATTTTATTGTCCTTCAAATAGAATGGCTTTTGTGTAAAACTGTCTAATAGATTGCTTTGGTGTTTAAATTTTTATAATAATGCGTTAACAGGACTTTCGTATGCGTTTGAAAAATTGCCAGAATCAAATGAAGGAGATGGTTGTCCAAAGGATCAGAGTCAAATTGGTGTTAAGTTCTGAAAAAAGTTTTGGGAACACACATGTTTGACACTAAATTTGATGGCTGCATTTCTTTCCGTTTTCAGCAATACCTTTAAAACCAAAAAAGCGTTACATCAGCCTCCACTCGTCATTTTTTTTCGAAAACTTTATTATGACGAGTAACAACTACTAGAAATCTAACGTCAGTTAAATTATTGTGTTCATATTTTACACACAAGTTTCTTTTTAGCAATAAAATTGATAAAAAATTTCATTAAATGTTTAATTAATGTTAATTATTATAATGCAAATAATTTTTTGATATTAGCTAATGAAAACTTATTTATGCTTTTAAAATATGGAAAGAATAAATGAGTTATTTGGAAAAAAATTGTAGTTAATATAGATTCAGTAGCAGTTTTATTTTTTGATTTACTAATAAATGAATTTTTATCATGTAAGACTCGTAAGAATAATAAAACTAAATAAGGATGTTAAAATTTTACGTAAAACTCACATAAAAGTCGTCAGAAATAGTGAAATAAAATTTATTCAATTTGGAAAACAGAATTAGATATAAAAGTAATGCAAAATATTAAAGTCTAACTTCTTGAAAATTTTAGTTAAAATAAAGGCAAATTAAAATATTATTCACCCAGAAGGAATTGAGAATGAACAATTCCTTTGATACATTAAAATTGTTTCAGAATCTTTCTTAAAATATGTAATTAAAACGCTATTATATTGACACAAAATCGCATTCGACTACGCACTCCCTACGATTTTTGGCCAATCACAAGGTGGCGTCGCGGTTACAGCGACGGCTTCACTCATGTCTACTCCCCTTTAGTCCTTCCTCCATGATGTAAACAAACCACTTGGTAAGTTCTGATTTCATAAAAAGCTTTATTGTATCCGCTTACTTCTATTTCAAATATTATTTTGTAGTTACATTAAACGACACCTTTTTTAAAAGGTTTAAGAAGAAAGATTGTACATAGAAACTGAAAAAGAACAATGTTATTTACTTTGAGACTCGGACTACCTAAGTCTAACTTTGATCATTAGTTTGATTCATATATTAATGAAATTGTGCATAATTTTTCAGGCATTTAGTGTATCTTTAAACAAGCATTAGTACAATAATATATATAAATACTAATGTAGTAACTATATCATTTAAAAAATAAACAGTCATCTACATGGCAGTAATTTTTAATTATTGTGATTATGTACTGATTACCGAAATACAGTTTGTTTATGCAGATGGTCTGGCAAAATTTCTCCACACAATCTTTCTTTCTAATCAATTAAGCTGTATTTCTTAAAACAGTATACTGTACAGTTTTACTAATATTAGTGTTATGTTTAATGCTATGCTGTGCAAAATTCGTGCTCTTTTGAAATCTGGAAAAGCTTCTGTGAATAATACGTATTGAACAAATTCTTTACAAATTTCAGCGGGTCTGGGACACAATCCCGACAGCCGAAATCCCGACAAGCCAGAATCCCGAAAGCCGAAATCCCGACAAGCCAAAATCCCGAATAGGTCGAAATCCCGAATGGGTCAGAATCCCGACTAGGTCGAAATCCCGAATGGGTCGAAATCCCGAAAATAGATTTTTTTGTCAATTTTTCGATATTTTTAAAAAATTAGATATATTGGTTTATTTTAAATGAAATATAAACTGTTTGTTGTAAAAAAAATACTATCGTCTGTCTTCTGTTTATTGAAATTGTGCCATTATAAAAAAATTGTGCTGCTAATTATTTCATTGTTTTGTGGAGTTTTTCATTGTCTCTTTTGTATAGTAATGTACAGTCTGGTATTTATTTTATAGTACATGGATGATTCGTTTCTGGTGGTTCAATTTTGTCTATAAAAAATAAATGCTGTTAATACTTATTACTGCTTCAATTATCATTCTGTTGTGGGATAAATGTACTGGAATCAGTATTATTTAAACTCCGGTTCGTTAAAGTTTTCGTAAGTCTGTTAGTTTGGCGCCGTTATCGCTGTACTTGGCTAGTTTAGGGGTGTGGTCGCAAATTAAACAGTTGGGCGGGGGGGGGGGGGGGGGTGCAGTAACAAATGGCTAAAAATTTGGGGGGGGGGGTTTCGGAGGGAGAAGGGAGGTGAAAGTTTTCAAAAATTGAGTACAAGCGTACATTAAAAAATATATATTCCTCTACGCGAACGGCCAAAAAAGAGGAGAGATGATGCAGGTTTTGAAATTTGTCTACTTATTTTGTATTTTTAGCAATGAACACTTAAAGGGATAAAATATTGGGTTACTGATTTTTACGGTTTGTAAAGTTATTGATTATAAGGTTATTGAATTTATTATGTTAGTTAATGTATATAACAGTAATAAAAAATCAAAATTTATTGTGTCCATTTTTTATGTACCCTTACTAAAATTTAAGGTATTTTAGAGGTTTTTTGGAGGTTTAAACTAGGTATTCATGGTATTAAAAGGTATTTTTGAGGTTTTCAGTAATAATACCTCTTGGAATAATACCTGACCGAAGGTATTTTTAAAGTTTTATTTTCAAATACCTAGAGAAACCTCTGAAGTTTTAGGTATTTTACAAGTTTCGCGAGGTTTCTAATAAAAACCTATGGTATTTTAAGGTATGCAGATAAATACCTCCTGAATACTACAGGTATTTTGAGGTTTTATTTTTTAAAACCTATATACCTCGGAATCATTTGGTATTCATATAGTTTATATAGGTTTCTAATAAATACCTATGGTATTTTAAGGTATTTAAATTAATACCTCCTGAATACTTCAGGTATTTTGAGGTTTTATTTTTTAAAACCTATATACCTCGGAATCATTTGGTATTCATATAGTTTAGCGAGGTTTCTAATAAATACTTATGGTATTTTAAGGTATATAGATGAATACCTCCTGAATACTACAGGTATTTTGAGGTTTTAAAACTTGTAAACCTCGGAATCATTTGGTATTCATATAGTTTAGCGAGGTTTCTAATAAATACTTATGGTATTTTAAGGTATTCAGAGGAATACCTCTTTAATACTACAGGTATTTTGAGGTTTTATTTAAGTATCCTGAAAAATATATTTATAATTGCGTGAAAAAAATCCGACTTTTACATTATAATTTCAATATCAGACGCTTGCAAAAAGTTAGACTTTTTGAAACAGTGAAAAAAAGTACTTTTTGTCACCCAATAAAGCAGTGAATAAAAAGCTTTTTTCACTATTTTCATAAGATGCCAACCTTTCAACCTAAAAGTTCTGTTTCATAATATTAATAAAATCCAGTTATTTATCGATATGCTTTTTTTTTTTTTTTAAAGATAGTAATGCGCGTGAAATATTTTTGGACCAATGATTTTTTTTTCACACAATTATAAAAAATATTGTATGAACCACGTGCGAAAAGTAAACTTTTTAAAACACGTGTCATTATTTCACGAGCGAGGTAATCCACTAGTTTTAAAAACTGTTACTTTTCACACTTGTTGCATAAATAACTATTTTATAATTGCGTGAAAAAAAACCGACTTTTACATTATAATTTCAATATCAGACGCGTGCACAAAGCTAGACTTTTTGAAACAGTGAAAAAAAGTACTTTTTTCACCCAAACGCAGTGAAAAAAAGACTTTGTCGCACTCTTTTTATAAGATGCCAACATTTCAAGAAAAATTTCGATTTGATAATACTAAAAAAATCCAAAGATTTATCGATCTGCTGTATTTAAAAATATTATGCGCGTGAATTATTTTTAAATCAGAGAATTTTTTTTTCTCGCGATGGGAATATTTCTTAAGTCACACCCTTCGAACTGCGAGTTCATTGGTTGCTTTCTTTGACAAAATGTTGAAACACGCTTATTGGTTTTTTATAGCGTCACGCGCTCCGAACTGCGAGTTCATTGGTTGTTTTCTTTGACATCTCTCCTGGAAGCTCCAAACTCATTTTAGTCTAATTAGCACGTGAATTATTTTTGAACCAATGAGATTTGATTTTTTTCACGCAATTATAAAAAAATAGTGTATGCAACACGTGCGAAAAGTAAACTTTTTAAAACACGTGTCTTTATTTCACTCGCTCGTACCTCGCTCGTGAAATAAAATCCACTAGTTTTAAAAAGTGATATTTTTCACACTTGTTGCATAAATAACTATTTTATAATTGCGTGAAAAAAAGCCGATTTTTACCTTATTATTTCAATATCAAACACGTGCAAAAAGTCAAACTTTTTGAAACAGTGACGCAAAGTACTTTTTTTCACCCAAAAGCAGTGAAAAAAAGTACTTTGTGTCACTCTTTTCATTAGATGCCAACATTTCAAGTAAAATTTCGGTTTGATAATACTCATAACATAAAAAGATTTACCGATCTGCTTTGTTTAAAAATATTATGAGCATGAATTATTTTTTAACCAATGAGATTTGATTTTTTTTCACGCAATTATAAAAAATAGTGTATGAAACACGTGCGAAAAGTAAACTTTTTAAAACACGTCTTTTATTTCACTTGCTCGTACCTTGCTCGTGAAATAAAATCCACTAGTTTTAAAAAGCATTACTTTTCGCACTAGTTGCATAAATATCTATTGTAGGGATAGCATGGTATTGAAGCACGTACTATTTTTTAAAACTATTATCGAAGTCATTGCGAAGATTTTTTTTATGAAATTAAATTCATGTATTTTTAGAAACTATAGTTTTATAAACATAATTTTGGTAGAAACTTTATGTGAATGCAAATTAATTTCTCTTTAAAAGTTATTTCACATGCATACAAATAATATGTTACATATTTCATGGCCCTGATATCCATACTTACAACTCTAATAATGCAATAGAGTGAAAGTTATACGATTCTTACTGACTAATTAAGTAACATTTACAATAGACTTTAAAAGCAACTATGCAATATTTTGTGGTTCAAATGTATTAAAGATAAAGTATCTCCCATTTTCTTTTCATTATTTTTAAATACAAATATCTTGGGCTCTTGGTCTTTTTCTATTCATTTTTAGTAGGAACCAAAGAATATGACTCAAAATTTAATATGGCTGCTATCAAACAATTTTGCATGAGATTTAAACATGTTTAATAAGATACAATCTAATACTCTTATTAAGATATATTTATAACCGTTTGAGCTATTTATATATTTTCTAAAAACATCTTTTCAAAGTTCCTTAAAAGTATAGAAGAAAAGTTTGAAAGCACAAAGTTTTATAAAAAAATTACAATTATTTAACTTCTAATGGGAAAACGTTGGGCTCTGTTTTTAAATAACGACAAAAAAATACCTCTCTGATGACATGTACCTACGAAAACTTACAAAAAATACAAAAGAATGTCATTTACATAATTAAAAAGTATAATTTTTTAAAATATTAATTAGTTATAATAAAAGCAAAATTGTAGTAATTATTAATAAACTATAGATTTCAGCACTAAAGAGTAAGAACTTAAAAAAATGGTTTTAATCATTACTAATTAATTTCTTTAAAATGTATTACATATTTTAATGGTAAAATAACTCTCTTCTGTATATTTTAGTAAGCTTTCGTGAGTACAGGTCGTATACTTTATTTAAAAACATGTGCAACCCTTAAATGCCTAACACTAATATACAAAACCATCTCAGACTGGTGTAGTGGTTAGAGCGTCTGAATCCCAGCTTGTTAGTCGTCGGTTCGATTCCCGGTAAGTGAAATCATCTATTGTTGTCTTGTTCATATATGTAACGTGTCTCTATGGTCGTATCTGTGTATTTACTTGTGTTAAAAGGCGACTAACGTCTTCGGAGCACTGGTATTTCCATGGGCAAGACAATAACATTTTACTCCTCAACTATTGCAAGGTATTTTAAGAAAACCTTTAGGTTTGTTTAAAATACCTCATTGAAAGGTATTTTAGGAAAACCTTTGAGGTTTTTCATCAGAGGTATATTTTAGGTATTTTCGAGGTATTGGATTGAGGTATTTTCAGCTACTAAATGGTGCAGGAAAAAACCTCTGATGTATTAAGAAAAAACCTCTGTTGAAGGTTTCTAAATAATACCTCTATGTATTTGTGAGATACCTTCAACAGAGGTTTTTTTCTAATACATCAGAGGTTTTTTTCTGCACCATTTAGTAGCTGAAAATACCTCAACTCAATACCTCTAAAATACCTCCAAAATACCTATGAAGAGAAACCTTATAAATACCTTAAAAATACCTCAGAATTTTAGTAAGGGTATTGATTGCTGCAATCGATTGATTATTAGGGGAGACCAGGGAAAGTTTCTTTGATCTTAATTTTTAACTAAAATGAAAGGGGGGGAATTGGAATAATAACTTTTAAATAAATTGTAACACTAATTTTTTAAAACTTTATTTGTAAAAAAAAGGTAAATTCAATTTTTAAACATCTTGAAATGCAGGCGTGAATAATTTAGGGTTAATTTATTTCATAAAACTTATTGGGAGTGAATTTTATTTTACCATGTTTTTCATATTTTTATTTAATTAAAAGAAACATTGTTTAATTCTTCAAAAGACATGATTCCTCCATCTAACGATAAATAAGTGCGATCTTAACTTAGTGAGAAAAAATCTCAAACTGATGATTATAAATTGAATCATTAGGGGTGAAAACGTTTAAACCATGCTCTCCCCCAATTGTTTTGAACAGTGTATATTAAAAAATACAGTCGAACCCCGCTGTTATGAAACTTTTTAGAGGTCCCTTCTGAACATGTTATTTTATATGGATACATATAGTGAACCGCTTAGAAAATGAGAGTTCGCTTATAGTGACCCAAATTTCCCTTCTTATTTTTTTAGTTCGTATCGCTATATTTTAAGTTATATAAGTGGCAAGCGAGAAGACAATTTTTCACAACAGGTCAAATTTCACTAAAACTAGACCTTTTTCATAGTAAACAAGAAGCATGCTTATCTTCAGTCCCTCTAAAAGTTCCAGTAACAACCCTTTCTTTTCAAACCATTCATCTCACCCCCCCCCCCCTCAACTCGCACACAATTCTAAGGGGCGTGTCAGCAGTACTACTGTGTAACCTACCCTACCGAGTACAATGAAGCCATTCATCTTCCTGTCCCCAACTGTACATATTTCATATTCTTTACCAATACCTCTTGAAAACTTGACCCAAGTGGAACTGTTCAATACTTCGCCTTTTAACATATACTCTTTAGTCACTCATTTCTTATGAAATAGTTTAAACACATTTTAAATTAGAGACAAACAGTTTTGAAAAATAAAGGACTTCTGCAATAGGGTGGGCCGAAAACTACTTTTTATTTTATTTGGGATCGCTATAGTGCGGAAAAGTTGCCATTGGTAAAGACATGAAAAATGCACTAATTATTATTTTTTTTATGACTGCATCTTTTCCGTTAGCGCAATGCCATCAAAGTTGGCAAAAACCACAATTTTTCATAATTTTTTTAAACCCGATATATGATTTTAATTGTTTTTCTATATCATGTTGCACGATTAAAATTTACAAAAAGTTAAAACTTAGAAATTTAGCAAAAAATACGAATTTTCCTAATTTTATACTACGTTGAGTGGTCAGAAGATCTGACACAAATGCATAATAACTTATTATACTAATATATTATAGCATTTATTATTAATAAGTGCTATAATATTTGGATTTTACATACTTCTAGTAGTTAATTCATGATATAGGAAAGCAATTAAAATCATACATCGGGTTTAAAAAAATTATGAAAAATTACGGTTTTTGACAATTTTTGTCAACTTTGATGGCATTGCGCGAACGGAAGATATAGTCATGAAAAAATAATAATTAGTGCATTTTTCATGGCTTTACCAATGGCAACTTTTCCGCACTATAGCGATTCGAAATAAAATAAAAAAAAATTTCGGCCCACCCTATTCTGCAATTAAAAAAAGCCATCAGAATGAGATGGAGCCAGTCAATTAAATATATGTAAAGATTTGTCCGTTATACAAATACACAGTTTCCAATATACGGATCCTTCGGAATTCAGCTATTCCGAAATGTTCGACATTTTTTAATAATTTCGAAAATTAATCAATTTAATTGTAATTTTTAAAAATATTTTTTATCTAAATTCGATTGATTTATTCAATATATTAAAGATGGGCAAAACAATTATTATAATTTTCCTTTAGAAGCCTTATATCGTACAAAAAGAATTCAGCAAAGTGTTGGTTACGTTGAAGTTTAACTATAGCGGGGATCGACTGTAATTGCATTTTTAGAACATTGTAATGGCTGAAGCACGTTTTATACAAGGCATTGCTGGATTTCTCTTACCTCGTGACATTTTGGTAAACCTGGCAGTCGCCATTTTTCGACTTTAATATTTCATTGACTTTTAGAGATTTAAGTTATTTTTAAGACAAATACATATTTAGAACGAGAAACCCTCTTTTATTGTACTCGATGATAAAACTGTAAGTTAAATGGAAGGACGCTTAATTTAGGTGTGAATGTAAGCATACAAAAATTACTCTATGTTGAAAACATCATTAAACAGCTCTAACTACCAACTGAACGAAGATTCTTGTGAGTGAAATAGACAGCGTATCTTCAAATCTTCAAAAACGAAGCTGACCGTTCCCTGCCCCCCCCCCCCCCCCCCCTCCTTCAAATAATTTATTTAAAACTCGAGGCATGGTGGAAAACTTACCGCATGGGAAAACCAGCCCCGCCCCCCCCCCCCCCCCTTATTTCGTAAAAGGAAGAAAAATAGACTTAGAAATTTCTATTAAGCTATCCCATAAGTATTAAACTTTTAAATTTACTTTATTAATTGAATAAAGTTATTTGGTAATTTATCATTTATTGATAACAAGCAACTATGTGGGTGTTTTGCTAATAATTAGTAGTAATAATTATTTTCCTTAGCTATATGATTTAAATTTTATATTTCTTGATAGGATATTAATTAATTTCAATTAAATTTCAATTTGTTGATCCTTGTGATTAGACTTATATGATTCTCTTTTAATATCTAGGATTTCCCTGAAATGACACTCCAGAGTAAGATTTAAACTTTAAAAAAATATTTTTAAAAAACACAAAAAAGAAAGCTTCCAAAAGGGGGAAAAATTAATTATTCCATAAAATCTTATGCATATACAAACTACAATTTATTGTAAAAACATCAATCTCGAGAACTATCTGAAAATTATTTTATCTGATTATATCTGATTATTATTTATTTCAGTTGTAACTTTTTTCACTTTCCGAAATAAATTTCTCTCAGTTAAAAAATAATAATAGATTTCCGAGAACAAAACGCGTGCAAAGAAATTTCTAACGTATAGGTGCTTTTTTTTTAAATAAAACTAAAAACTAGGTAAGCCTCTTACCCCATTCCGGAAGTTATAACAATTAACAAAAATAATAATTACTTTTCCCAAATTATTACAAAGTAACATTTAATAACAAATTAACAACTGTTATTAAAGGCAATTAATAATAATTCATAATATCCAAATTTTTATGTTTCTCGTACCTAAAACAGTGGAATAGATCAATTCCCGTTCAATGATAGTTATTAAGACAAAACTTCTTTATATATAAAATTCTAACTATGCTGGATTACTATAGTTGACCAACACCAGGGGCAAATAAAAATATCAAAACAGGCGGGAAAACCAGTTTAAGTTACGCTTTTCTAGGGTTGCTATAAATACTTCTATGCGTAGATAAAGGTACCCTACTATTTACAATAACATACTTTCGTCTAAAGGCCTTCATCTAAACGTACAAAAGCCTCCACATTCATCTTATTCTGTGAATTAGTTTCACCCCCAAAGATATATCTACTGTACTATTGACAGACACGCCTCTCATTGTTGACAAGTAAACGACATTCATTGTAAAATTTCAAACGTGTCTGAAGGCAATACTACGTGTACCCTTTAATGACATGCAAAGTTTTTTTCTTCAACTTTTGAATAATGCAATTACAAAGTTTGATGTTTTATTTCCATTTTTTGCTGATTTAATCCTAAGTTATACGTGATTATGACGATACAAGAGAAACCAATTAATCACACATGTCGTAGTAAATATTTTACTCCGCTTAAAAAAACACAATTACCTTACTACATTACTTATTATAAGAAAAATTATATCCATCTAGACCAAACCACGCAATGAGTAAGTCCGAATAACGAAACGAAAACAATAAAAAACAATAAAAAAAATAACATGTACAATAGACCATCAAATGTACTCCGATTAATTATATATATGATTTCCATACAAAAATGCTTTTCGATTAAAACACACCTTTTTTGAACCAAACGCATTTTATGTTTACATAGCTATAATAGACAAGACACTCTCCTCAAATGTAAAAATATGTAAGCAAAAATTAACAACTACATTACCCGTAATCAAGTATAACGGCTTTAATTTATAGATTTGTCGGGATTCGACCTATTCGGGATTTCGTCCTTGTCGGGATTTCGACCCATTCGGGATTTCGTCCCTGTCGGGTTTGTGGCCTTTCGGGATTTCGGCTTTCGGGCTTCTGGCTTGTCGGGATTTCGGCTGTCGGGATTGTGTCCGGAACCCAATTTCAGCATTTTTATTAAATGTTTAATTAAGTATGTCTTTATTGGTATCGAGAAATCGACCAAAGCCATATGATACGTCTAGACCCTGTCAATTAGGAAGTATTACAGTGAATTTCAACTGAATATTTGATCTGCTACTCTAACATGCTATTATTGAATCACTTAATTTGAACTATTAGAAGTAACTGTATAAGGAAGTCTAGGCGAGTTATTGTTTTTAACTGAAAAAAAAACCCATCTCAGGACCTTGTCATTGTTAGATAGTACACTGCAAATTCATTAAACACTTGTGTAAACACTTGTAATCAAAACCTAGATTTCAATTGCATTGAGAATGTGTTGGGAGTGTGTGGTTTTAAGAAATAAAAGGTTGGATTGTAAAGTGTTGTTGAAAGTTAAAAGGATAGAAAATTTGTTTAAATTAGTGTTTCTTTGTATGTTTAGGAACCCATTCAGCTTCTAAACACTTAAATGAGCGCTTTAAACTTTCATACGGTTACATGGTGTTGGCTCGTCACCTAACTGTGGTTCTAAAATAAGACGCCCGTTGCCAATAGCCCTCTGTGCGACGTAGCTCTAGTGCGGGGATAATTCAAACCAAAAGCATACTGTTACAATACTTTTAATCAATTAACTGTCGTTCTGAATTATGATGAACATTTGGCTGTGTTACAGCTCCTTATGTTAAAATTCGACAGTTAAAAAAATTTAACAAAATGAGTGCAGGGCTTGGGCTAATGTTAATTATTTTCACACTAGAGGAACATGAGGGCTATTGGCGACAGGCATTGTAATTTAATACCAGTCAGTCAAATGATGTGTTAACACCTGAGTAGACACCCAACACAACTTTTAAGGATAACATCCTATTCAGAGTTTGACTTTAAAAATTATTAAATATGCATTTATCTACAAAGGTTATTATTTGGTATTAATTTTCTTGTTTATCTAAATATGAAATTATTTTACAGAGACCTTCCCTGAAAATATAAGTTGCCATGCGGAATACGAAGTTCAACATTCTGATGGCTTCAGGAATCCTAAAACTGCCGCAGTGTAAATATTAGTTTATCTTAAATCTACTGTATAAAAATATTTTTTTTTAAAAGGCAAACTGAAATGTGAATTTAAAATGCCACCAAATTAGGAAACAATCTTTCAAAATTTATTGCAACTTACTTAATTTTACTTAAAGCCCATATTATTTGAAAAGATTATTTTTCTATACCAAACAAATATTTGTTAATTTATAAAGCTTAAGAAACTTATCTATTTTAAACTATCTAAAGACTAAACTACCAGAAACTTGGGTTTTGATGCTGTTATCTTTTAACTGGTAAACACACTAATAATTAAAGGACTGTATTATCAGGAGTATTTCATTTTTATAGAAATGGGAATTGGAGTGTTTAATTTTTAGTAATTCTATATTACAAAATTATAAAAAATTAGATAATTTTCCTCTACTAACTCCATTATCGACTGTTACTAGAACAACATATATTGCTCCACAACGGTATGACTTCTGTTAGCCTTCTGTTTTGTTGAACAAGCATCATGTATAGTACTTGAGGTCGGCCTTGCATGCGGAAGGTGCTATAACCTTTAATTAAAAATTTCGTCGTCTTTACATGCAATTTAATTACTGATTGTACAACTAAAATTATTGTATGATATAAAACAAAATAAATAACTAAGAAAAATCAAAAATTTTTAGCTATTAAAGATTTTTAAAAAAAAACTTATTTCTGGCAGACTCTGCAAGAAGGAAATGGCTTTTGGTGTATCTTCTGTTGGCTCTTCAATATTAGATCTGCATTCTGGAGCTCTTATGAAACTTCATTTATTGATTTAGTATGTGAAAAGTATTTTTTTGAAACTTTTATCCCCTTATTTTTAATGCAATTTTCAAATTGTTTACAATTAATAAATCTGTGTATTAAAACTTCATTTTTTTAATTTAAATCAAATGATCTTAATGCGCCATTCAACTCTTATGATGTTTAATTTAAATCTTCATTAAAATATTTTTGAACTTGTACCTATTTGTCCACTGAACTTATAGCAATTGATTCGAGGATGGCATTTTTTAAAATTTTATCATTTAACTCAGCTTTATGTTTAATTTCTGCATTGCTCAACACAATTGTGATCTTGTATAAATACCTCTAAAATGGACATTCATTCATTTGCCATTCATAAACAAAAGTTTCATATATGCTTTTTTAACAAATATATATTCTTCAAATTATATACCTGCTTATTATCTGTTTTAAAAAATATTAATAAAAGCCAGGTAATCTATTTTTAAAACATTATCACTATCAGCACAACAAGTTTTAGTTGTCTGTTACATAATTCCACAATAAACTAATAATAAAATTGCATTTATCATCGATTACATAAAAAATATGCTTAGTATTAATACATGTTGATTTAAATATAAATATCTATCAAAAGCACAGTGATAAAATTCGCTAATCTTGTACTCCCTTCAGATTATTAAAGTTTTAGTGCTTAGTGGCAGTTGTTCGCATTCCTGCGCCACAGGTCTGGGGATCGAGTCCTCAAAGTGGTTTGATAAAATGAGGACCAAACATGCTTGGGAACTAAACACTGGGGGTTCTTTGTGAGATGGACCACTTAATCAGGGCAAATATATGTCTTGCAATCCTGAGCCTTTGGTCACATAAGTTGAAATGGGCACAGCAGACCTTATCCCACAAACGTGTTGTTGCATCGAGGAGTTTAGTTCGATTAAAAATTTTACTAGACATCCTAACATTTTTTTTAAAGTCATTGTAAAACTAAATCACCAGCAAAAGTGACATTTTTTCAGGATAATCCAAGATTTGTTTTTGTCATTAATTTCTAGGTTTGCGAGCTGCCTGTCCGTATTGCCCAAGGCGAATCAATGCCTGCCTGCCTGCACCCCGCCCCAGGAGTTACCAGGTCCTTCCAGGTCCCTGAGGTGAACTTCTGAATGTCTTCTCTTCTTCTGAAGTGCTGCTGGAGGCCCTGCCTTGGGAGATTTGGCTTGTCTTCCCTTAAATTTGTTGTGTCAGCTATGGCCTGTCTCAATATGTCCTCCTCCTCCCAACCGTGTGGATCTGTTCATCTGATCTGATGTTGTGTTACATCACATTTGAAGAGTACACAGGAAAAACCGATTGATTTTTCAGAGAAGTTTCCTTAGCTGGCCAATTTGGCATCGATAGCGAGTGATCGCCTAAACTTGTGTAAGGAAACCCGTTCCTACCATAGATATCATAGTTAAAGTAATATAGTGGCAGATCACGTGACCTCCAATGCTAACGACGGGACGCGCAAGGAGCTCCCAATGAAATCAGTGTTGTAGGTCACGTGATAAGCCACTGTAGTAATTTAACTACGGATATATGTGGTTCCTAGCTGCCAAGTTCAGGCGATTGGCGATCCCGACGCTTGGACCAAGCGAAGAAGAGAAGAACCGGTTTTATGTCGCCAAGCAGACAATTGCGGGTGTACGCCTAATTAATCAATCGCTTCTTCCCGTGTACTCTTCATGTGTTTTCTGTTTTTTTTTCTGAGTGTATACCCTCATCGGACTTGGATGAATGAACCTCATCGAGTTATTGCCTTTTTTTATAACAGCCTATTGACTTTTTATTTGAAAATAATTTGTTTAATCTAAACTATAACTTTTTTAGCTTTAACCCCGAAATAAACATTTTATGTTTTTTGGTTAAAATAAACATTTTCCTCTGATTATAGTAATATAGAACTGTTAGCAAGCTTTTCCCATTTATTGTTATAAATATTGCACTTCTTGTAAAAAAATATGTTTTTAAACTCAGTAGATATTTAATCAATATTGTAAAACAAGTAAGTCTAACATAGATTTTAAAAAATAAATTTTATTGACACCTTTATTTTACTTACAGTTTTCAAAATATATGTTCTTGGAATTATAAAAACATCTAATCAACTTAAATCTTTTTTCCTTGTTCTGACTTACGAAAAAGTAACACAAAACTGTGTTTTCTAAGGAAATGGCTTTAGAAAAAAAAAATATCTTAAAAAAGTAAATTTCATAATATTTTTCTATCAAGTAATTCTATGTTTATCTACGTTTATGTGAACTTAAACAATTACAATGTTTATTAAGTATAATTCTAAGGTAACTTAAAAAAAAGCCATGAAACTGGAAAATACATTAAAATGAATTTGAAAAACTGGGGAAAATATGCAATTTTTTAAAAAAATATTTTATTAAATTATCTGTTTAAATATGATTAAAAAGTAACAATAAAAATTATCTAAATGAAAAAGAATAACTCATAATTGCTAATATAATATGAATAAATCTGCCAGAAAAGCATAAAAAGTACTTCAAAAATAAGTAGGAAAACGACTTATAGTAGTTTTAGTCTAAAAAACGAGTGGAAAAATAGCTATTAAAAAGGAGTGAAAAACACTCGACTGGCATATGAAATTAGATTAGAAAGGAGCAAAAATGGCCACTCGGGAAGGAGTAAAAGTGGGGTTTATCAGAAAGGAGTGGAAAAAACGACTCCGCTAACAGAGTGAAATTCACTCCTCACGGGTAAGTGCATTTTCGGCAATGGGAAGGATTGAAAATTAAATCAGGCTGAGTTAATTCCGCTCATTTGTTTTAAGAGTGTACATCCCAGCAAGTCACTTAGCAGGAACTCTCAGCAATGTTGCAGCGAGGAGAAATCGAGGAAGTGTAACCGGTTTGAGCAACTCAACTTGCTCGGTTCCAACAGTTTGGAAGTTCTTGCAAGCTTATTGCAACTGTGTAGCTAGGTGCAGTCTGGTTTTTTCTTTGCTTGCTCTTGATATTCGGTATACGTGTGATATTAGCTTTTTACTTATTTTTTTGGGATGATTTCGATGGATTCCTCTACTGACACAAGTTCGGTCTCCATCTTCGGTAAAAAAAAAATCCAAATCGGAAGCCGACATACGACATATATTTTATTTTTAATTGCTGGGAGTCCTCCATAGCTAATTCCTGAACAAATTACTAAAAATTCATTTCCTTTCTGCGCTCAATTCAATATCCCAACACATGCGCATTTTTATTTTTTAATTGTATGAGCAATTAATAAAGCGACAGCATTCCTTTTATTCATAGTGAACGGCGATAGAATAGACGATTCCGATTACTTTTTATGTTTAGGGCAGGCTCATTAATTACTATAGTGGGCGCGGGGGACAGAGTATTTAGAAATACAACTGTAAATATAAAGGTTGACCTCCCTTGATTATATGCTTCTGGTAATATAAATTTTTTTCTGAAGACTTTAAAATTTAATCATAATAATTCTAACCCCGCCTCACTTCTTGGCAAATTGAAATATTAAAACTAGACCCCCCTTTCAAAAACAAAATTTAATCCTGACCCACCCTCCCATAATTCCTCCAATCCCTTGTTAAAATAATGAACCTGCCCTTATAAACAGATACAAACCATTGCATCGTGGACGCTACTCTGCAAGTTAAACGTGCAACAAAGCTATAAAATATCTTGCAGCGCCTTGCTACAAGAACATTGCAAGCTCCATGTAAACACTCAAGCTAGTTTCTTGCATGAAACTTGTGCAATTTTTCTTGCACGTGGACACTTAGCTTAAGAACTAGGTCACTTTGGTAGTGGAACAGGGAGCAAAAAAATTCAATATGTTTTCCGTTGGAGATATTGGTTTCAACTTCAAAATATACAATTCCCAGAAATGAAATCCTAGAAAAAGCCATTTCCAAGAAAAAGCGGAATGGCATAAAAATATAAAAGGCACACAAAAATATACAATACAAGCCTCTAGCACCTTTCAGATCCCTGTAGATATGTAGAGTAGTTTCAGATAAACTTCAAAATGTGTAAAAACCACAATATCTACATTTTTGTATCTTCTATCTCATGCAATACTTTCATAACCCTATGTTATATATTGATTAAATGTAAAAAAGAAAATAAACTTAAAAAAAGAGGATAGCATGTGTCGTGAATACGTTAATCTAATGGCTGTTAATAACTATACCAATGGTTTAGTTTTTATATTCCACACTTCATTTATAAAGTAAAAAGTGGAAGGAATTATAATCATTCAGTCCATTTGTATATCAGTCAGTTGGTCACCCCTTTCAAAAATGCTACAGACAAGAGTGATTCGTCACAAAATACAGCGCATAGAAATGAAAGATAAAAATTAAAAAAATCGAAATGCATTGAAAATCTCAGAAAAAAATTCTAATTCGTAGTGCCGTAATTATAATAAAAGATACTACAAAATTTAATGTTATTTAAAAAGCATAAGAAGCCATCTTTATTAGAATTAAATCAAAATTGCCAATATCAACAATCACTCGAGAAACTTTAATGCTTTGAATTGAACGAAATTTATTTTTTTAGACATCAATCGCAGATTGATATCATATCAAATATGTTTCACTAAGGAATTCTTTGAATGTATTTTGATATAAAATTATTTGTTTTTATTTAAATCGAGGAATATTACATATTTATTCTTTGAAACATAAATTAGTTTGGCAAACAATAAAAAATAATTATTAAATTTTCGCAAAAAAAAACCTAGCCAAATTGCTTGTAAATGTTTAAAATGGAATTAATACTGCGTTTGGCTTCTTTTTTGCAGTCGAACCTTTTTTTCCTGTTGTGTGAAAGCTGGTTAAAAAGGATTGTCAGTCCCTCGGAGCTAATGCATTTGGCCTCACTATTTTAATCCTGCAGCACTCGCTTGTGGTCTAATGGATCCCAGATAGATTAAGGGGTCACAGGAGTCTTAAAAATGTGCAATAAAGATACCACAAAGCATAGTTTGATCTTTCATGTCATTTTTTAACTACTTAATAAATTAGTATAATTTTTTTATATGTCATTTTACAGGATTCATTTATTATAAAACAAGTTTTAAAATTTATGAAACTTTAGCCAAAACTAAAATAAATGATATTAAACATGAGGCTATTTGAACACATTGTGATTAGGCTTACGCGGCAAATTGTGAGGTCAAAATTGAAAAAATGACCAAGAAAATGACTTTATATTGTACAAATATGTACAAACAAAGACTTATACCTAAATTCTTAGCTCAATTTTAATTAGAAATTATTTTAGGAACTTTTTTCTAAAAAAGTTAATAAAAATTTAAAAATTTTGATTTAATTTTTTTAAAAAATATTTTCTAATTAAAATTGAGATGAGAATTTAGGTATAAGTCTTTGTTTGTACATATTTGTACAATATAAAGTCATTTTCTTGGTCATTTTTTGAATTTTGACCTCAAAATTTGCCGCGCAAGCCTAATCACAATGTGTTCGAAAGCTTTATGTTTAATATAATTTATTTTAGTTTTGGCTAAAGTTTCATAAATTTTAAAACTTGTTTTATAATAAATAAATCTTGTAGAATTACATATAAAAAAATTATACTTATACATTGAGTAGTTCAAAAATGACATGAAAGATCAAACTATGTTTTGTAGTACCTTCATTGCACATTTTTAAGACTCCTATGACCCCTTAAATACACTCTAGATCTGAAACTCTGATTGGATTACCATTATAAGGATTTTCTATATTGAAATTGATATAGACACTTACTCCCCCAATTGTGTCGAAGGTAACTAATGTAATGGTTTACGGCTGCCTTTTTCTAGCCTCCTTTTCTTAGCTTTAGCACAGTCAATTACGCCTCGTAATTTAAAACCATGGTCAAAAGTGACGAAAATAAACCATATTTTTGACGACAACTCATCGTTGCCTTATAGGGTACCTTCAATGCACTGTGTGCTGTACAGGGTAGCAACAAGGAGCTTAGCAAGTGTGCCATGCTAAAATCGTTATCGCTCAGCCAAACTCGCCAATAAAACAAAACTAGTTATTTTCCCAGTTTTACACATTTAAACATTATGTTGTTGCTTATAGTTTGGAAGAAATAAGAATGTTTTCAACTTTCAAGTCAGCAATGACTTTGATTTGCAGTTTGTTTACGTTACCCTGCCAACTATTGTTCCGCCAACGCATGCCAAAATCATGCCAAATACCGTCTGTTAGCTTCGACATTAAAAATGGCATTTTTTGGTAGTATAATGATAAAAAATACTATTTTTAGAAATGTAGTAATCCACATGATGCTTAATTTACAATACAAAGATTAAAAAGTAAAGCTTTGTACATTTTTCCCGAGTTTAAACAACTTTGGTATTCCATAGCAATGACACACGCCGGTATTAAAACATGGATTACAGCTTTACTGTTAAGAATTTTAATCCAAAAAAGAATAAATATTGAAGAATATAGATCATTTAAAACAAAATCAATAACAAATAGTGGTTACGTTTCTTTGATAATATCGTTTAGATGCGATTTATTAGAGCTTCGCTGAGTCACCGTGTAATGTCTACGGGGAAAAAATAACAGCGCCGTATCTCTGGAGCATGGCTATGCTCCAGCCAATCAGGTGAGAGCATCATGTCGCAACCCTCATACTCAGATATTCCAGTAACCCTATTGCCATAGGATTTGGTATAATATAATTGTTATTAAAATGGGGGTTGAAGTTTTAGTTACATTTATCTCTTGGTTTAATTTAATGAATTAAAAAATTAACAAAAAATTAATACTAGATGAACGAAAATGAAACAAACAAATTAGAATACTTTAATGCATACATCAACTTTGTTGTCATGGTAACAAATGTACTGTCTGCTGCCACAGTTTAATTTTAATAAATACAAATTTTTTTAAAGCATCGTGCGGATCACGCGCCAGCGCGTGACGTGGTTCCGATTCACCGATAACAGCACATTCTGATAAAATTCATAGTACACCATTTCGCCATTTCATAGTATACCATTCTTAAGAGTTCAAGTTTGTTTGAAAACTGGTTTAGTGTTTAGCAAGCTACACGATCTAGCTCTTTCATCTACTCTTTTGTATGATATTTAATGGCCCTCTAGTAATCCCTGATATGACTGATGAATTTCCATACATAGATTTTAAAGCGCATGAAGTTTTTGTGAAGTGTATCTCTTGTCTATTGACGACAAATATAATACAGCAATAATTCGTATAGGTGTGTTAACACCTATTTTAATTATGTTATCCCTTGAACAGGCGCGGGCTAGTGATGACACATTTTTGTGGTGATTATTTTTTATCTTTATTTTTTGGGTATCTCTGCCGTAGATAAATTTAGGACATAAGTTGATCGAGTGACTTTCTAACCAACTCTAAACGTTTGTTTGTGGAACTTGGAAAAATATGAGCAACATAAGAATATTAATTCTCAAAAAAATCCATGGGTATGTTACACCCTGCGGATCCGTTCTCGGGTTCACCGCAATCGAATTTAATGTTATTTGGTGATCAATTTGAGAATATAGAACGTAGAATATAATATTTTACACTTTTGCAACCGATCCCACTGTGCTTGGAATAATACGTGATGATTTGAAAGAGTACATTCTATTTCAAATTACGAGGAAATTAAATCTTTCGTCTCAAGTACAGGACGACCAGACACCAGACATGCTGCATTTCGCAGTGCGGTTTAGTTTATTACTTAACTATCTAGCTATAAAAAGTTGCAAATAGTCCATGTTTTATTTTTTTGCAGTTTTTTTAAACAAAAACAACCCCAAAAAATATGAATTATGAAAATTTAAAGACGATTTCATAGTCGAAAAGTTAATCACTGAAACAAATCTGGTTATTGCCTTTCAATTATAAATAATTAGTGACAGTTGGTGAGTTATCCGATCGGAAAAGGTCAGGAACAGTTCCTCGTACTTTTGCGACTAGGTGTCGTGTAGCATTAGTTAGCGACGTTAATTGAACCTAAGCTTGTAATTTTGCGACCTCGAACTAAGTATTTTATTAATTTTTTTTTGAAAATTCAAAACAGTTCATTTCTGTTCTAACGAACTGGTTATAAAAGACAGGATGTTTTTCTATTTCACATCGGCCTCTATCGATGAAAAAGTTTTCAATCGCTATCGTCGTAGCCAACGTGTAAAATGAAATTCTGAATATACAAAGCTAACAAAAAATAAATTAGCGTCTTTTAGTTCTTTCTCAAGAATTAGGTAGTGCTAGGATCGAAAATTTTAATTATCCATTAAAATCTGACGTATTATAGTACATTTCGAAGAAGCAGAGCAGCGATCGGAAAGTTTAATTATGCCAATCACAAATCAATCGTTAAAAGTGTATTAGTTCAGTTCGACACTTTGGAGGCGCTATGCATCAGATAGAGTTCCCGATCTAGAAGACTCTTAGTCTATGCTAAGTTAGCGCGAGTTCAGCCGGGTTAAAACTTTATCAATTAATGATTAGATAACCGAATATTTTTTTCCCATTTTTTTTAATTGATGTAATGATGATTCCCGTTTCTGGTGAATATTGGATAACATGACAAAACAATTCTTTTGCGAAAGTTGTGACTTCAAAACTATTGCATTGGCTCTATGCGACGATACTGACAGTAATTCTTAACCCGACAGAACTCGCGCTAACTTAGCATAGAGTAAGAATCTTCTTGATCGGGAACTCAATTTGATGCCAAGCGCCCCCAAAGTGTCGAACGGAACAAATACACTATTAACGATTGATTTGTGATTGGCATAATTAAACTTGCCGATTGCAGCTCTGTTTCTTCGAAATGCACTATAATACGGCAAATTTTAATGGATAATTAAAATTTTCGATCTTAGCGCTAACGTTGCTAACTAAACTGTCGCTAACTAAGCTGTCTACACGACATCTAGTCGTAAAAGTACGAGGAACGGTTCCTGGAATTTTCCGATCGGATAACTCATCAACTGTCACGAATCATTGAAATGAAAGCCAACAGCCAGATTTGTTTTAGTAATTAACTTTTCGACTATGAAATCATCATTAAATTTTCATAATTCTTATTTTTGGGGTTGTTTTTGCTTAAAAAACTACCAAAAAATAAAACATAGACTATTTGCAATTTTTTATAGCTAGATTGTTAAATAACAAATTAAACAGCAACTGTGCTAAAGCTGCGAAAGGAGGCTACATAAATTCAGCCGTAAACCATTATATTAGTTTCCTTAGACACAATTGGGGGAGTTAGTGTCGATATCAATTTCAATATAGAAAATCCTTATAATGGTAATCCAATAAGAGTTTCAGATCTTAGAGTGTATTTAATCTATCTGGGGTCCGTTAGACTCCAGGCGAATGCTGCCGGGTTAAGTGACGGATTCTGTTACAAAACTAGTTGTTTTATAATACTTGCCCTTCAGCCGGGTTGAGTGCAATGCCACTAGGTTTGATGCCTTCTTCCTTGAGAACAGTTCTCATAATGGACCCGTCTAGTCTGGACACACCAATTTCGCCACTATAATATTCCGTCCAGTAGACGAGGTTGTGTATCCAGTCCACAGCGAGGCCGTGTGAATCAACATCACTTCTAAAAACAGGGGGTCGGGCTCCCTCCTGCCACTGCTGGGCTCTACTAAGAAAGAAAATCAATAAGTAATATTAATGGCATGAGAGAAAAGAAAGTAGTTGTTTTATAATCTTGCAATTTATTATTATCTCAGTTTGAATTAGCATTTAATTAAGGGCGAAAGACTTAACGGGGCAGCGGTTCTCCTAACCAAAGTGCCACCATTGTAAAGAAATATTTTCTTAGCTACATTTCACAGGCTGTAATGAATATTTTTACAAACGGTTTTTTTATGTAATATATGTAGTTAGTTCTAGACAATTCCACTTATTGAAAGTAAATAGAATATTTTATAATTTTTTTAACATTTATTATTTGGAAAAAAAAAGTTTATAAAGCCGGAGAAATGTGGTTGATGGTTAAATAACTATTTTCTCTTTGGATTATCACGGAGGATCTTTGGTTTGGAGGCAAATGATTGATCGTCTCATTCGTCTTTAACGAGTTTAATAAATATATTCAGAATTTCCTCTCTCTGTGAATCTGCTTAATATCCGAATACAGTCCTCTCTCTCCGAGTCGCCTCTAATCCTTCGTATTTTTCTATATACAACATTTTGTCACTTGACCAAGGCTCTAAATAACGAGACGTTTTTAGCTTGTGTGTAGTCGTTAATGCACCTGTTTTCAATCAGCTTTCGCATATGGAGGGTTGAAACATGTCCTTTGTTAAGTGGTTTCTCATTATTCATTTTCTCTCTAGAAATGTTTACACATTTTCCATCACCAGCCCATGTCACGTGGGGCCCGGATTACCGAGTGGTTAGCATCAATGGCCAGCAGTCTGCGCGCTGTAACGGGTTCGATTCCCGCCTTTGCAATAGGTGTACTTCCTTTCTCTGTGACAGTAAAAACTCTATATGTGTCTGCTCTACTTGACGATGGCTTATAAGTGTGTCTCTGATCATGCACACAAGCTATACCTTACCCTACCCCATATCACGCGTATGACATTTAAGGGGTCACAGGAGTCATAAAAATGTGCAAAGAAGGTTCTACAAAACATAGTTTAATCTTTCATGTAATTTTTGAACTACTAAATGTATAAGTATAATTTTTTTATATGTCATTCTACAGGATTTATTTATTATAAAACAAGTTTTAAAATTTATGAAACTTTAGCCAAAACTAAAATAAATGATATTAATCCGGCAGAACTCGTGCTAACTTAGCATGGACTAAGAATCTTCTAGATCAGGAACTCAATCTGATGCCTAGCGCCTCCAAAGTGTCGAACGGAACTAATACACTATTAACGATTGATTTGTGATGGGCATGTTGGCTACGACGATAGCGATTGAAAACTTTCATCTATAGAGCGGATGAGAAATAGAAGAACACCCTCTTCTTATAACCAGTTCGTTAGAACAGAAATGAACTAACTGTTCTTCTTTTTCAAAAAATAAAATCCTTAGTTCGAGGTAGCAAAATTACAAGGTTAGATTCAATTAAGGGGGTATGTGGGACACTTTTAACTTTTTTTTTAATATTGCAGATTGAAAAAATGATCAAGAAAATGACTTTATATTGTACAAATATGTACAAACAGGGACTTATACGTAAATTCTCAGTACAATTTTAATTAGAAATTATTTTTTAAAAAAAATTTAATCAAATTTTAAAAATTTTATTAATTTTTCTAGAAAAAAAGTTCCTAAAATAATTTCTAATTAAAATTGAGCTGAGAATTTAGGTATAAGTCTTTGTTTGTACATATTTGTACAATATAAAGTCATTTTCTTGGTCATTTTTTCAATTTTGACCTCACAATTTGCCGCGCAAGCCTAATCGCAATGTGTTCAAATAGCTTTATGTTTAATATCATTTATTTTAGTTTTGGCTAAAGTGTTATAAATTTTAAAACTTGTTTTATAATAAATAAATCCTGTGGAATTACATATAAAAAAATTATGCTCATTTATTGAGTAGTTCAAAAATGACATGAGAGATCAAACTATGCTTTGTAGTACCTTCTTTGTACATTTTTAAGACTCCTGTGTGTGTGTGTGTGTGTGTGTGTGTGACCCCTTAATATATCCTCAATGCTATAATTTAGAACAGCATGAAACAAGAGTTGGTTAGTTAGTTTGTATTATCGTCGCACAAGAGCTGCATGAGCTCTTTACACAATGGCCGTCTTAATTTAGAACCTCAGTTAAATGACTCTATTTAAGGGGTCTAAGGAGTCTTAAAAATGTGCAAAGAAGATACTACAAAGCAAAGTTTGATCTTTCATGTCATTTTTGAACTACTCAATGTATGAGTATAATTTTTTTATGTTTAATTCTACATGATTTATTTATTATAAAACAAGTTTTAAAATTTATGAAACTTTAGCCAAAACTAAAATAAATGATATTAAACATGAAGCTATTTGAACACAGTGTGATTAGGCTTGCGCGGCAAATTGTGAGGTCAATATTGAAAAAATGACCAAGAAAATGACTTTATATTGTACAAATATGTACAAACTAGGACTTATACCTAAATTCTCAGCTCACTTTTAATTAGAAATTATTTTAAAAACTTTTTTCTAAAAAAATTAATAAAATTTTAAAAATTTTGATTTTAAATTATTTTTAAAATAATTTCTTATTAAAATTGAGCAGAAAATTTAGGTATAAGTCTTTGTTTTTACATATTTGTACAATATAAATCCATTTTCTTGGTCATTTTTTCAATTTTGACCTCACAATTTGCCGCGCAAGACTAATCAAACTGTGTTCAAATAGCTTCATGTTTAATATCATTTATTTTAGTTTTGGTTAAAGTTTCATAAATTTTAAAACTTGTTTTATAATAAATAAATCTTGTAGAATTACATATAAAAAAATTATACTTATACATTGAGTAGTTCAAAAATGACATGAAAGATCAAATTATGTTTTGTAGTGCCTTCTTTGCACATTTTTAAGACTCCTTAGACCCCTTAAAGTGCAGTTCTTAAAACTCTGAGCGAGAAGCAAATTATGAGATTTATACTAAAATTTTTAACTGTAAATTTAAGTTCTTTAACGTTTTTTTTTTAAATATATTTCTGCATTATATGGTTATAAATGGCACCTCTATGCTTTAAATTTTAAAATTTAATAAAATTATCACATTTAGTGTCTACATTGGTAAGTGTGACTACCGAATTTAGTTTTTGACTTTGACATAGCATTACTACTCACCTATTAAGGGGTCATAGGAGTCTTGAAAATGTGCAAAGAAGGTACTACAAACCATAGTTTTCAATTTCATATAACTTTTTAACTATTCAGTATATAAGTATAATTTTTTAATATGTAATTCAACACGATTTATTTATTATAAAACAAATTTTTAAATTTATGAAACTTTAGTCAAAACTAAAATAAATGATGTCAAACATAATACTATTTGAAAACATTTGGAATAGTTTTGCGCGCAACATTATGAGGTCAAAATTGAAGAAATGACCAAGAAAATGACTTTATATTATACAAATATGTACAAACAAAGACCTATACCTTTTTAAAAGAAAAATAAACCAATATTTTTTTAATATAAAACACATTTAAAATCAAATTTTAATATTTTTATAATTTTTTTTTAAAAACAAGTTCCTAAAATAATTTCTAATTAAAATAGAGCTTAGAAGTTTGGTATAAGTCTTTGTTTGTACATATTTGTACAATATAAAGTCATTTTCTTGGTCATTTCTTCAATTTTGATCTAAAAATGTTGCGCGCAAAACTAATCCAAATGTTTTCAAATAGTATTATGTTTAACATCATTTATTTTAGTTTTAGCTAAAGTTTCATAAATTTTATAAAATTTGTTTTATAGTAAATAAATCTTATAGAATTACATATAAAAAATTATACTTGAAAATATAGTAGTTAAAAAGTTATATGAAAGATCAAACTACGCTCTGTAGTACCTTCTTTGCACATTTTTAAGACTCCTATGACCCCTTAAAAGGTCTATTTTATTTTGTAAATGGCTATAACATGTTCAAGTAATGCCTAAGCAGTAATTTTTTGTTTTACTTTTTTCGTTACAGTTTTGTAGTAAATAATATTTTTTAAAAAAAACTTCATGTGTTATCACGCTTGCCCCAAAAATGGGGAAAGTGTGATTTCATATGGGGCAGTTGAGATATTATATTTTTTACCAACTTCTAACGTACTTACAGCTCTGGGGTAAATGTTATATTAAAGCAGGGGTTCCCAACCTTTTAGGACCTGTGTACCACTTGACTTTTAAAGAAATTTTAGCGAACCACCAGACCTTAATATTTTAATAAACGTATAATATTTACTCTCTTAAAAGTGTTCATAGGTGTTTTTTTTGAGTAAAATTCCTGGGAAAACTTCGTATTTAATTGTTAGATAATTGTTTATTTTTAACATGCCTTTTATAAAGTACAAATAAAACAAATAAAAGGTATTAATTTTATTTATTACCCATAGGTCTAAAAACATAAAAATAAAAAAATAGCACAAACTCAGCAAAAAATTAATCATCATACAAAATATACTTTTATAGTCTTTAGTGTGAAGCTTGTTATTAGAGTTCAAAAAATCCACTCTCACACAAAACAACTCGTAACAAATAGAATAAAAAAATATCAGAGTTTGCTGGAAGATCATAGGGTATAAGTTTTTTTTTTATATCCGACCCAGAAGTTAAAGATTTCTCTTTAAATAATGTTAATGTTTAAAACATTGAGTAATGTCTGCTTTCTCACTGCTCATGTGTATTACAGAAGTTATTCATAGCATCAGGTTTTTCACATCACTCACACGTACAGCTGTGGAAATAAAAAAGTACCCACTAGTGGTTATTATGGCCGTTAGTCATCGTATAGAATCGGACCTTTTTGACATTGTGAACAATTAACATTCCGAGTTAATTGTATGACACAAAATTTGCATAAGGGGCCATCTTCATATTAAAAATGTTACTAACTTTAAAATTTCCATTAGCAACATCCCTTTTTGAATCCATATTTCGAATCTCTGACCTATGTTTACACGAAATGCCAATTTTTTTTAGTTTTTTAAGCATTATTAGAGGAATTAGAGACGTGCAAAGTTTAGGTCCCATAATGTTAAATGAGTTGCACATAAAAAACTATCCCGCTATATAAATAATTAAGATATTGAAACGAATTTTTTACTAAAAATAAATTATAATAACCCAAACAAAATGCATTCAATATTGGGTTATTTAAAACAATTTTTATATTTTTAAATAATTATTATATTAATTTTTTAAAAATTATAAATAGAAAACCCTTAATATTTTTAAAGAAATAAATTTAAGACAGGAAGTTTAAGCGAAATCCCAATTTTTTAAAAATTTTATACATAATTTGCTGAGTAAATCGCAAAATACTTTTTAATTACTCTTTAGGGGACTGTGTATAAGATTGCGTGTGTAATTGATAAATGAAGACGGCCTTGTATGCATGCTTACTTGTAATTTTAGAGATGGTCCCCAAAATGTCCACAAGTGATTCGATTGAATAACCCATCAAATAGCCATCCAAATGTAACAAAAACTTAGATTTAAGGGTTTTCAAAAGTGCTTAACGTATCTATGTTATTAAAATTGGGTGTTGCTATTGGAAATTTCAAAGTTCGTTATATTTTTAACATGAAGATGGCCCCTTATGCAAATTTTGTATCGTACAATTAACTCAGAATGTTAATTGTACACAATCTCAAAAAGGTCCGATTCTATAGGGTGACTATTGGATGAAATAACCTCTGGGTACTTTTTTATTTCCACAGCTGTACCACCTTAAGGGGTCATAGGAGTCTTAAAAATGTGCAAAGAAGGTACTACAAAGCATAGTTTGATCTTTCATGTAATTTTTTAACTATTCGGTATATAAGTATAATTTTTTAATATGTAATTCAACACGATTTATTTAATATAAAACAAATTTTAAAATTTATGAAACTTTAACCAAAGCTAAAATAAATGATATTAAACATAAAGGTATTAGAACACATTGGGATTAGTCTTGCGCGGCAAATTTTGAGGTCAAAACTGAAAAAATTGCCAAGAAAATGACTTTTTATTGTACAAATATGTACAAACAAATACTTATACCTAAATTCTCAGCTCAATTTTAATTAGAAATTATTTTTAAAAAAATTTAAAATCAAAATTTTCAAATTGTTATTAATTTTTTTAGAAAAAAATTCTTAAAATAACTTCTAATTAAAATTAAGCCTGAGAATTTAGGTATAAGTCTTTGTTTAGACATATATTTACAATACAAAGTCATTTTCTTGGTTATTTTTTCAATTTTGACCTCAAAATTTGCCACGCAAGACTAATCCCAATGTGTTCAAATACTTTTATGTTTAAAATCATTTATTTTAGTTTTGGCTAAAGTTTCATAAATTTTAAAAATTATTTTATATTAAATAAATCGTGTAGAATTACATATTAAAAAATTATACCTATATATTGAGTAGTTAAAAAATTACATGAAAGATCAAACTATGCTTTGTAGTACCTTCTTTGCACATTTTTAAGACTCCTATGATCCCTTAAATTATCTCGCGTACCACCAGTGGTTGGGAACCCCTGTATTAAAGCATAGAATTTGCACTTTTACACATATTTTTTAGTACTTCTACCTACAGTAATGGCCAAAAGTGTGGACACTTTTTGAAAGTTTCATATTTTTCAACTTTGTGGAATTACAGAATATATTAATTGCATATCAAATTAAACAATTGTTTATCAAATTAAAAGTAATTTAATCTTTATGATGACCACTGTTTGCAGATCGCTGAAGCCTTCTATGAGACCTATGGTCCCATATAATCTATATCCATGGACACAACATCACCATCATCAAAGTAATTTCATGTAGAATTAAAAATAAGTACAGTATTACAAGATCTGTATTACGAATAAGTTATGCAACTAATAGTATGATCTGTCTTTGATTTCTAAGTCATTGAACCACCAACTTGTATCGCAATTTCAGCATAAGATAATCCATTGATTGTGATTGTTTGTTCAACTAAAATGAACATAACTTTGTTTGTAATACAGACACTTTAATTCTACTTTTTTAATGAAAATCTACATTAAATTACCTTCAAGTTAATATTTCAATGTTTGTATTTAAACTAAATTTAATAGATGCACGAGCACAATTAACAGTTGAAACACATGAAACTTTCAAAAAGTGTCCACACTTTTGGCCACCACCGTAGTACGGAAAGGTTTTATGGTGTATTGCAAAAATACATCTAAAACAAGTAACGATCAATTTTAACAGTTTTAATGTTTTATTAAGCACAAATATGATTAACTTTTAAACCATGCACCAAAGTGTATCCGACATCCAAAATCTTACTGGATTATAACAAAGCTTAGGCTATTTCAATGTATTTCTAATTCACATATGATAGAAAAAATAAACCAATGGCACAAATCAAAGTAAAACCACACAGGTAGCAAAACACAAATGAAAAAAAAAAAAAGCTTAAACAAGGATGTTGGATTTTCATAGGCTATGCTATGTAAAAAAAATGTGGCATAACAATTACTGAAATATATCGAATCTTCCAGAAAACTTGTAATGAACTCGCAACCTTTGAATATAAAGGTTGGGTTTGAGGCAGCACTTTTAAAACATTGTCAAATTCGACAAACAAAACGTCTCGTTCATTTGTTTTGAAAACAGTTTTGTTGTCATCCACACATTTCATACTCATAACCATAACCTCCCATTGTCAGAATCTGGCTTCTGTAATACCATATACACTGGTGGACAATTACGGTTTTTTTCAATATAACTTTGAACAAAAGCTTTCCAAATCAACACATTTAATATACCTTAAGCGCCAATACGTAAGGACATGAGTAATGTAAGCAACCCTTACTAAAAGAGAAATCAGAGGGACAAAAAGATCCTTCCATTTGAATTCCATTACATGCATCTCCAAGGTGTAGATGAATTTTGGATTTTCTCCTTCGGCAATTTTACGAGTGCACCATGAATATCGATTATCCAGTAAAACATCAAATCTACGACATTATAGTTTTAACCTTAAAAGCCGGGTCCATTGACAACTGATTATTAAAGGTGAGAAACGTCCATGCGATTCTATGTCGTGCAAGTGTCGTCCTGTTAACTATTTAATGGATATTCACCTATATGGGCTTCCGGAGCCGTATATATCACGTATCCGCAAAATATCATGTTTAATGACTTTTCTCCGTCATCGATGATCCGTTTTTGCATGGTCTTTTTTTTTGGGGGGGGGGGCTTCAGCTGTGTTGTAGGTTTAATGTTATACTGGATTAATTTATAGTAATGCTACTTTATAATACTGTGGACATAAATGACAGAATTCAAAAGATAGAAACTTTTATTAAATTCTTAAGAGCCAAAAACCTAACTAACTTTTTAAACGCCAAAAACAAACTGAATTTCAAAAAGATAGAACTGCGCGAGATGATAGACAAGTCGTCGAGAGAAAATTAAACAAATACTCTCGTGAAATAATTTCCGCACAAAATAATGAAATAATTTCGCTACAGACTCACTCCTTTCGCTGATCTTGTTTTTCCTCCACTCGGTCTCTTATTTCCCGACTCAAATTTGCAAACTTATACAAGTATGGTGTGATTTCCGCTACGAAGTTGTCGTTGTGAATTACACTCCGTAAGTCGTGATTCACGTCGTCAGGTGTGCGCATTTCTCTTCCAAATTGTAGGAAGGCAGCAGAATATCCTGTTGAGGAGCATTGAGCAGAATTCATGGCAAAACGAATCATTGGAAGTTTTTCGGACCAAGCTGTGTGAATGCCGCTTCCAACTAGGATAGCAATACGAGGTTTTAGATCTCTATTTTTCCTCTCAACTGGGTTAGCTTGAGGGCAATAAACTGGAGTAAGAATTTGAGCAATATCCAGTAGATTACAGATTTGCTGCATCACCGCACTGACGAACTGAGAGCCATTGTCAGAGATGAGACGTCTCGGTAGTCCGTATCTTAAAATTACTTCTTCTAGTAAGGTTATAGCACACTCTCGGGCTGTGGCTTCTTGTAATGCAAAAAGTTCTACCCATCTCGTTGCTGTATCCTCCACGATGAATATCCATTTTTTCCCATCTGGTGTTTCGGGTAGAGGGCCAAAAAGATCAATTGCCAAAGTCTCAAAACGCTGGGAATACACTGGTGTTCTTAAAAGTCCAGCCGGATTCTGATTTTCGGCTTTATACCGACTGCAATCAGGGCATTTCTTGACGTAGTTGGAGATGTAGGTTCTCATTCCTGACCAGTAGTATCTTTTGGAGATCCTCTGAAATGTTCCCTCTTCACCATAGTGACCAGCGGTTGGAGCATCATGATGTTCTTTTAGAATGTTATCCCATTCTTGTTTGGGTACTACCAACTGCGCTTCTTCTGAGTCAGAATCTGGTGAGTATCTGTAGAGCACTCCTTGGGTCATGAGGTAACCACGATTCGTCCAATTAAGGAAATTCTCGTTCTTGGAACTTTGTTCAAAAGTCTCTATTATTGTCTTCAAGTTTTCATCTTTGAGTTGTTGTTCCCTAATGTCTTTAGGCGACCTGGTGGGGAGGTCTACCATAACAGCACAGGACTCGCACTCTACTTCACCATGTGTGCACTGAGGTCGAGATAGCATATCCGCAACTACATTTGCTTTTCCAGACACGTATTCAAGCTTTAAGTTGAATGATTGTATTTGTAGGGCCCAACGAGCTAGACGTCCTGTTGGTGTTTTCAAGCTCAAGAGCCACTTCAGCGGTTGATGATCCGAAACAACCCGGATTTCAGCACCTTCGATGTATCCTCTGAACTGCTCTAATGCCCAGACGACGGCTAGCGCTTCTCTTTCAGTGGTTGAGTAATTTCTCTCAGCTGTATTAAGAAGACGACTTGCATATTCTATTGGGTGTTCTTCCGAACCCTGACCTTGACTAAGGACTGCTCCCAAAGCATAGGCTGATGCATCCGTTCTCAGAAGGAATGGTTGGCTATCGTCTAGTTGTTTAAGGACTGGTGATGAAGTCAGGCTTTTCTTTAAGGTATCAAAGCTGTTCTGCTCTTCCGAACCCCATGTCCAGGCAGTTCGTTTTCGTGTGAGATTGCTCAGTGGTTTTGATATTCCAGCAAAGTTAGCTATGAATCTTCGGTACAGCTGTGGAAATAAAAAAGTACCCACTTGAGGTTATTTCATCCGTTAGTCACCCTATAGAATCGGACCTTTTTGAGATTGTGTACAAATAACATTCTGAGTTAATTGCACGATACAAAATTTGCATAAGGGGCCGTCTTCATATTAAAAGTATTACGATCTTTGAAATTTCCAATAGCAACACCCAATTTTAATAACTTAGAAATGTTGAGCACTCTTGAAAACCCTTAAATCTAAATTTTTGTTACATTTGGATGAATATTTGACGAGTTATTCAATCGAATCACTTGTGGACCTTTTGGGGACCATCTCTAAAATGACAAGCAAGCATGCATGCAAACCCGTCTTTATTTATCAATTACACACGTTATCTTATACACTGTCCCCTAAAGGGTAATTAAAAAGTATTTTGCGATTTACTCAGCAAATTATGAATAAAATTCTTTAAAAATTGGGATTTCGCTTAAACTTCGTGTCTTAAATTTATTTCTTTAAAAATATTAAGGGGTTTCCATTCATATTTTTTTTAAAAATCAGTATAATAATTTTTTAAAAATATAAAAATTGCTTAAAATACCCCAATACTGAATGCATTTTGTTTGGGTTATTATAATTTCTTTTCAGTAAAAAATTCGTTTCATTATCTTAATTATTTATAGATCGGGATAGTTTTTTATGTGCAACTCATTTAACATTATGGGACCTAAACTTTGCACGTCTCTAACTCCTCTAATAATGCTTAAAAACTAACAAAATTTGGCATTTCGTATGAACATAGGTCAGAGATTTGAAATATTTATTCAAAAAGGGGTGTTGCTATTGGAAATTTTAAAGTTAGTAACATTTTTAATATGAAGATGGCCCCTTATGGAAATTCTGTGTCATGCAATTAACTCAGAATGTTAATTGTTCACAATGTCAAAAAGGTCCGATTCTTTAGGATGAATAACGGAGGAAATAACCTCAAGTGGGTACTTTTTTATTTCCACAGCTGTACCAACTGCATGTCTGTAGAAATGATTGAACCTGCTTTACATTCTTCGGAGGTGGAATATCCATAATGGCTGACACCTTGGCAGGATCAACTTCAATTCCGGAACTTGTGATGTAATGTCCAAGGTATTTGACCTTTTGACAAACGAAGTGACACTTTTCCCGATTTGCTTATAACTTGAATTGTTGAAGTCTTTTGAATACTTGGCGCAAATCCTCGAGATGTTGTTCAAACGTTGGGGACATGACAATTATGTCATCCAAGTAAGCTAAAGTATTGACCTTTAGCCCATTTCTGAAAATGTCTATCAATCTTTGGAAAGTTGCTGGAGCGGTTTTCAATCCGAAAGGCATTCGAGTGAAGCGATAAACTCCAAAGACGCAAACAAAAGCTGTTTTGTCCTTATCTGGTGGATACATCTTGACCTGATGGTAACCAGCTTTTAGATCGATGGTAGACATATAGTTAGTCTCTGAGGCTTTTTGTAGCAGGTCATCCATCCTCGGTAATGGGTAAGGATCAGCTTTCGTGACGGAATTTAGTTTCCTGTAATCTACACATAAGCGGAATTCTCCATTCGCTTTAGGTATCAGCACAACTGGTGCCGCATATGGTGAGTCGCACTCTTCTATAATTCCAGAGGCAAGAAGAGAGTCCAATTCCTTCTTGAGCACCTCCCGGCGCGCGGGTGACATGCGATACGGTATAGTGGCCACCGGGGGCGCATTTCCGGTGTCAATACGATGCTCCAGATATGGTGTAGGACCTCCCCCTGAATTGAAGGTATCCTGGAACTCCATTATTAACTTGTTCAATTGGGTTCGCTGCTTTGGAGGCAAGCCTTGTCCTTCCTCTTCTCGAGGTTGACCTTTGATTGGTGGCTCAGGCTCAACCTCTTCAATCTGGGACGCTGCTATGTCTTCAGACAGGACGTCCAATTTATGGACATCTTGTTGCAGGACTTCTGGTTCTGGAACAGCTTCTATTGGCCGTAAAAGGCTTACCGGTATATCTTCTTGGAAGTGAATCTTCCGCTTCGGGTTCTCACAGAAGTGCCAATTTTTGTTCTTCATGTTGAGTACAATACCAGTCTTTTCTAGGAAGTCCGTCCCAAGCAGAGTTCGATTTCCTTTTGCTCTTGGCAGAGCAAGAATATCTAATGGTACAGATTTATCTTCCACCCTAATGTTCACCTTGGCGGTGTACGCTTCTTCCGTAGACTTGCATCCATTTGCCAGTGTCATCGCAATTTTTGTGGGTTGGAATTTTACACCATTGTGCAACAGACATGAATATAAGATCTTCCCAGCGACCGATCTGGAAGCGCCAGTGTCTGCACAAACTCGAGCATTTACTCCTGATATGTTGGTGTCAATCAAAGCCAGTGGTGAGTTCGTTGAGTGGTAGGCGTGCATGGTCAAGAAGTTGACAGCAAACTTTTCATCTCTTCCTGGTGAACAGGTAGGACATTTAGTTTTAATCACTCCTATTCTGCCACATCCATAACAACTGACAGTTGGTCTTTCCACATTTAAAGCTTCATTTCTAGGGTTAGAGGGGAACGTTTTCGTTTTTTGTGGACCAGGTTTGGAATTTCGGTTAAACTCGTTACCTTGTCGACACTTCGGAAATTCATTCCTCTTAGTCACTTGAGATGTAGCCTTTTGCCTTACGCTTCTAACTTCGTCGTAAGAGTCCAACTTATTCGCAAGTTCAATAGGATTTACCAAATCCGACCAGTTGTCCAGGAAATGGTCTCGGACATCGGGTGGAACGCGACGCTTAATTTGATCACTGATCACCAAGTCGCACAGTGGTTTAAACTCTGTAATTCCAAGTCCTGATATCCATCCGTCAAAAAAATTCTGCAAATCAAAGTAGAAATCACGCCACGTAGTGTCAGGACTTCTGCGATGTTGTGTGAACAACTGGCGAAACTTCTCGGCACTCATCTTAAAACGCTTTAAAAGTATTTGCTTCACATAGTCGTAATCTTGAACATTTTCTTCACTTTCTTGAGCAGAGAAGACCGACCAAATACACAACCCACTTTGTGACTGGTATCTTTAAAAATGTTAACTGTCTTTCGAACAGGTTCAGGAATAAACTGATATCATCACTTTTTGCATCGAAGCTAGGAATTATCTTTTCGAATCCAAATTTTGAAAACTCGGTGTCGTTTGACAAAGCGGAACCCGATGAAGAATTTGGATTTTCCAAATGAGATTGCAATCTCAGTTTTTCCAGTTCGAATAATCGTTCTTTTTCAAGATTCAATCGTTCTTGTTCAAGTTTTTCTTCTTTTTCTTTAGCAATTCTTTCTAAGATGATTTCTTCAAGAAGTGATTTCACATATTCCAGTTCCTCTTTATAAACTTCACTTTGCTGAATGTTGTTTTTTATTTCTATGACTTTGTTAGTCACATCATACTCTATATTTAAGTCCTCGGCTAATCTTTGCAAATCCGACTTTTTTGCTTTCGCAAAGAATGACATGGCGTCAATATAAATCTTATATGCTATCAAATAGTTAAAAAAAAATCCTTCTTGTTGTAAGTATGACCACGTATAAGTAACAATTCACTATAAACTCATTAAAATTATCAGGGATTCCAAAATAATCTTCTTCAGGTACTAAAATGTTCCTAAACGAAATTTGAATTGGATAATTCAATTACCTTTAGTTCCTGAGTTCTCAATTAGCAAGAAAAAGTAAAAGGATTTTACTTATCTTTCTTCTATTGTGAGTTATACATCAGCATTTAACATCGGGTGATGTCGTTATTTGATATCCCAATCGACGAACTTCTTTAACGGAACCGTTGAAAAGTAGCCATCTTGCATCGTTTCCTTCCGTTGAAAATAAGCTAACTTCTTTCTACAAGTTCAAAGTTCACTAAAACTAATTCAAATATCGTAGATTTTTGCTTATTTTTTTAGAAAAAAGTTCTTAAAATAATTTCTAATTAAAATTGAGCTAAGAAAAATTATACTTATATATTGTGTAGTTAAAAAATTACATGAAAGATCAAACTCTACTTTTTAGTACCTTCTTTGCAACAAAGTTTTGTTTGATCTTTCATGAAATTTTTTAACTTCTCAATATATAAGTATATATTTTTTATATGTAATTCTATAAGATTTATTTAACATAAAACAAATTTTAAAATTTATGAAACTTTAGCCAAAATTAAAATAAATGATATTAAACATGAAGCTATTTGAACACATTGGGATTAGGCTTTCGCAGCAAATTGTGAGGTCAAAATTGAAAAAAAGACCAAGAAAATGACTCTATATTGTACAAATATGTACAAACAAAGACTTATATTTAAATTCTCAGCTCAATTTTTATTAGAAATTATTTTAAAAACTTTTTTCTAAAAAATTTAATAAAAATTTTAATATTTTGATTTAAAATTGTTTTTAAAATAATTTCTAATGAAAATTGATCTGAGAATTTAAGTATAAGTCTTTGTACATATTTGTACAATATAAAGTCATTTGCTTGGTCATGTCTTCAATTTTGACCTCACAATTTGCCGCGCAAGCCTAATCACAATGTGTTCAAATAGCTTCATGTTTAATATAATTTATTTTAATTTTGGCTAAAGTTTCATAAATTTTAAAATTTGTTTTATGTTAAATAAATCTTATAGAATTACATATAAAAAATATATACTTATATATTGAGTAGTTAAAAAATTACATGAAAGATCAAACAAAACTTTGTTGCAAAGAAGGTACTAAAAAGTAGAGTTTGATCTTTCATGTAATTTTTTAACTACACAATATATAAGTATAATTTTTCTTAGCTCAATTTTAATTAGAAATTATTTTAAGAACTTTTTTCTAAAAAAATAAGCAAAAATTTTTAAATTTTGATTTAAATTTTTTTAAAAAATAATTTCTAATTAAAATTGAGATGAGAATTTAGGTATAAGTCTTTGTTTGTACATATTTGTGCAATATAAAGTCATTTTCTTGGTCATTTTTTCAATTTTGACCTCAAAATTTACCGCGCAAGCCTAATCCCAATGTGTTCAAATAGCTTTATGTTTAATATCATTTATTTTAGTTTTGGTTAAAGTTTCATAAATTTTAAAATTAGTTTGATATTAAATAAATCGTGTAGAATTGCATATCCAAAAATTATACTTATATATTGAGTAGTTAAAAAATTACATGAAAGATCAAATTATCCTTTGTAGTACCTTCTTTGCACATTTTTAAGACTCCTATGACCCCTTAAAGAATTCGAATCAGTCGAAGTCAGACGGTTGCCCCACAAAATTATTAATCGCCAAATCCGAAAAAATCGCGCCAAGGGTTACCTTACAGTGAATACGATCCTTTCACAACAGTTAGATAGCACATGTGGGAACTTAAGCGACGATATAGTATTTTTAGCAATCAGTAACATTTTTTAAAAATTTATTATTTAACTAAAAAATATTAAAGCTGTCCTGATGTGTGACTGACACTACACGAAAGCTGTAGATTTTTGGCTGTCATGAAAATTCGAAATTCTTCTGATTGCGCTGTAATTCAGCATTCTACCACTGCTTATTTTAAGTATAAGGTTTCAGGCTAAATATATTAACTCCAAAAAAGTATTGAAATACCATAGGAAAGAATTTATTAGCATTTTTGTGCGTGACTGACACTACATTCAATTCGTGACTGACACTACATTGTGAATTGTATCACAGATATGAAATTTTAAGCAATAATAATACAACATACGTTAATAATTTTGAGAATGGTAGGTTAAAAATTGCATAAATGGTAAAATTATCGTTAGAAAAAGATACACAACGTCTCCTAAAGTAGGTTTCTGGTAATTTTGTTGAACTCTAATTTCTTCTTCAAAATGCAGAAAATCAACCAAAAGAACATTCTACCAGTGCTTATTTTAAGTATAAGGTTTAAAACTGAATCATTTAATAGCAAAAAAGTGTTGAAATATCATAGGAAATAATTTATTAACACTTTTGTGCGTGACTTACACTACATTCAACTTGTGGCATACTACATCATGTGAATTGTATCACAGAAATGGAAATTTTGGCAATAATAACAAAACGTATGTAAATAGTGTTGAACATGGTAAGTTAAAAATTGCGTACACGGTAAAAATATAGTAACAAAAAGTTACACAAGGTCCCCTAAAGTTGGTTTCTGCACTCTAAAAAAATATCTGTAAGGTTACTAAGAATTATCTAGGAAACTCAGCTTCCATAAGTTTTTTTAGTAATGTTACATAAGAAATATGTGTATATATTACTAATTAAAGCTTAGTAAGTTATGCTAAGAAAACTGCAGTAGATTTGCAAAGGATTTTCTTGTATGTTTACAAAGAGACTGGTAGTAAACTGGTTACAAAAGTTTAAAACCAGAGGGCACCACTATTTTTTCTGTTAGCCAGGTTTTATATCGAATTTCTAGAGAAGGAGTAAGGACAGATCCCAAGATCCTCGGTATCCGCATGTCTCGCAACGTAGAACTGCGCGTTAGTCCTCGCTGCTATCGGGGACTTGCATTTTGATTGCTTGTAAATAAAGAGATTAAAATCTTGATCGTTAAAGGAGTTTTTGCTATTGATTGAGAAATTTTAAGATTATTTTTTTTTTCGGATGTGAAGTTTTCGAAATAATTTAACGTAATTTTTATATACTAAAATGAAAAAACCCCACGTTTTTAGGTTTTTTATCGTTGCGATATCGATTCGTCATAATCTCTAGAAGATAGCCAGGGGGCGCTGCAAGCGTTACATCAATTTACTTAGTATTGCTTAGTATTCCTACAGTAGTTTCTTTAGGTTACAGATGATTTTCTTGTAAATGGTGAAAACCTGTAAAGTTACTAAGTAATCGTTAGTAAATTCAAGCCAAATTTTTTACAGTGTGGTAGTTTCTTACTTCTTTATTCAATAGCGTTTTCTGAAAAACTTTCCTTCTCAGGCCACTCAAAAAGACTTCCGACCATTGCAGATGTTTCAGTTTTACTGAATAAGCATCTTTACTATACATTTGCCAACACAATTTTTAACGATAATTTAACTATAAAAGAAAATAAAGCTCTTTTTATAGCATCAAGTTCACTTTCAGAATTTTGTAAATAGAAATATTTCTTTTTTACAACATTTAAATTTGTTTTATCCGCCTTGTAGTATTTTGGGGGATTTAATGAAACATTGGAAGTTGTTTTAAGTAGGTATTTGTTGAATTAAAAAAAAAACAACGGAGAAATTTCTGAGTGTCAGGGAATAGGAAGTATTTATCTTCTTTGATGACCATATATAATTTAATCTACTTATTTTGCCCTTTACACAGTTGTCAGAAATGTACACTGCGATCCAAAAGTTTAGACAATGACGTTTTTTAGCTGTAAAATTGAGAATTGGGATAGTAGAATTTCAAAACATCCCTATATATATTAAAAAAGTATTTTGAAATGCTATAATTGAAACATAATGGCTTGATTTGCTATAACAATTTTTTTTTCATAAAATAAAATTTTGTATGGTCCCAAAAGTTTAGACACAAATACGAGATTATGCTAATTTAAAGTACATAATGACCTAATTTCGCATTTTTATTGATGCATCATATATTTTTTAAATGATAAATTAAAGAAAACCGAGATCCGGTGAACTAAACAAATTTAATAACGATATTAGTACAATTTTACACCAAAAAGACAATATAGTCACTTTAAATCTTTATTCAAATCATATTTGCTTCAAATTTACAATTTAACATATCTAAATACGAACCGAATGAATACCAGCCCATCACCTTAAAGTTTTGCCACGAATTCGTAGACTTACAGACGTTCATTGATCGATTTTCTTGATGAAAAGTGCAGTATTTCCCATATAAAATCACAAAATAGCAACAAATTATTCTTTTTTGCACTTTAGTACAATGCAGAGATAGTCACCTCTTCAAAAACGCCAAAAAAATTCAGTTATTCCAAAGTAAATTCACTCTACATCATTACAAACTACCATCTTGATGCTAGAGTTTTTGAAGGGAAAAACCGGTGTTTTCAAAAGCATATTTTCAATAATCGGTTAAACTGAACGTGTTTAAATAGCACTAAAGATACCGGTTAGATTGTAACCGGTTCAAAGAAACCGTTTTTTTTTTTCAAGAAACTTCAAATTTTAGTATGAAGAAGGAACTTTCGTAATTGTGTGGAGTGAACTTGCGTTAAAATTTCCTACTTTTTTTTGTCGTTTTTGAAGACGTGACTGTCTCTGCATTGTACTAAAGTGCAAAATAGAATGATATGTCGCTATTTTGTGATTTTATATGGGAACGATTGCACTTTTCATCAGGAAAATTAGTCAATGCATGTCTCGAAATCCACGAATTCGTTTCAAAAGGTGGTGGACTGGTATTTATTCGGTTCGTATGTAGAGATGTTAAATGGTACATTTGAAGCAAATAGGATTTGAAAAAAGATTTAATATGGCTTAATTGTCTGTTTGATGTAAAATTGAACCAATATCGTTATAAAATCTGCTTAGTTCACCGGATATCTTTTTTTTAATTTATCACATAAAAAATATATAATTTAACAATAAAAATGCGAAATTAGGCAATTATGTACTTTAAATTAGCATAATCTCGTATTTGTGTCTAAACTTTTGGGACCACACAAAATTTTATTTTACGAAACAAAAAAATTTTTATAGCAAATCAAGCAATTATGTTTTAATTAGGGGAGAGTGGGGGCTATTGGGACGCAGGGCTAATGGGACAAGGGCCCTAAAGCTGGGAAAAATATACTTTTTTAGAAATTTTTCTACACTACAGCATTGCAACAGTTAGACTTCACATTTTAACAACCAAATATCAGCAATTAAAAGCATGTGCTGATGTGGAGAGAAGAATTGTTGTTTTGGAGAATTGAAAGTTAATTAAAAGTGTACTTTGTTTTTCACTTTTGAAGTATTGAATAAAAACTTTCTATGAATTAAACTACAGTTTTAGATGGATGAAATATCCTAGATTAAGATAGTATATGTCAAATACTGTGGTGAAGTACAAGTTCTTCTGTGTTGGGTCATTTATAAAAAGCAACACTGTGGGGTCTAATGGGACAGAAACAGTGGGGTCTAATGGGACACGAAAAAACCTAGATTTGCATGCTTCTTTTGAAGAGTCTATATAAATCTCTAATATCTTATCCAGTCAAGTTGCCAAAAACTTGTTTTAACTTTAATTTTAAACTTTTTTCACCGTATAATATATATAAGTGAAAGTTCAAGTAGCTTTATCGGTGACATATTTCCACCTGCATTTTTATTAATTTAATCTGAGCAGAGCTTGGTGAAGATAAATAAATTGTTGTTGGTAAATTTTGCTAGGAAGCAAGCTATTTTTTATTTCTTGGATTGATTTCTGAAAAAGGCGGTGAACTGAAAATGCTCGTAGGGTAGGGTAGTTACATAAATATTCCAGCTAGTGTGGTTGATCAGAGACTAGCTTATAAGCCTTCGTCAAGTAAGACAGACGCGGAAAGAGTTTCTACTGTCGCAGAGAAAGGAAGTACACCCAGGGCAAAAGGCGGGAATCGAACCCGCTCCGTTACAGCGAAAATGTTCGTTAGAATGATCTGAAAAAGGCAAACGATGGTCAGCTATTTGAAGATAAAGAAAGTCTTTTAAATCCTTGTACCGTGAAAAAGAGGACAAGTTTGGGATAAATTTTAAAAGATTTAGTTATAAAACTAAAGATTTAGTTATAAAACTATCCATTCCAGTGATTCTGCAAAAATTATGGGAGCATCTTCGATTTTGAGTTTTAAACTTTTGTATTTAATCTTTCAATGGGGAATAATTGTTTTAAAAAAATTTGTATACATTATGTGAGTGGTATTTACTTTAAATTTTTATTTTCTGGTCATTTTCTGATTCATTTTCCCTTTTTTAAATATTTTATTATGGCAACATTTAGCATGTCCCATTAGCCCTGCACCCTGTTCCATTAGCCCCCACATATGGGGGCTAATGGGACATTTACGTGTTTGTTTAAAATGCTCAGCAACCAAAATTTGGTAATATTTTAACATTTGTCGAGTGACTTTTTAAGTAAATGAATGTTCAGTTTATTAGCTTGTAAAAAAGAAATCAAAATTCTTTTATTTTTGCTGAAATACAGAGGTTGAAAAAAAATTGTCCCAATAGCCCCCACCCTCCCCTATAGCATTTTAAAATACGTATTTAATATATATTGAGATGTTTCGAAATTCAAATATCACAAATCTAAATTTTACAGCAAAAAAACGTCATTGTCTAAACTTTTGGATTGCAGTGTATAATAGTGATATGTTTGGGCAGATTTCTTATTCAAAGTGAAAAAAATCTTTAGCGAAATTTGAGTAAATTTGATAGAAAGTGTGACTTCTTTTATCCTCTCCCCACTGTATCACGAAGTTCATCAATTGGTCCTTTACCATGACTGAAGGCAAAGATGACCATGACTTCTGGAAAAAAAATACCAGCCAAGGTTGTCAAATGGTTGGAGGATTGCAATGGAGGTGAAATACTTTTAATTGAAGTGTTGTCCGTAATGTGGTTTTTGCATTCATTTTATTTAAATTTTTGTTATTTATCCCCTCCTATAAACTTCCCCTTTGCTCTCTTTTTACTTTTAGCGGTTGATATAGCCATCTTAAATCAAAATTATCAAAATATAAGAAATCTTCAAAGATTATAGCTAATCTAAAACGTCTAGATCAAAAAGAATTTGTGACGGACACTACATTGTGACTGACACTGCAAAGCTAAAATGTGTTATAAATAGAGAAAATGCTTTTCATTTTAAAATTAAGAGGTGTGGAATCACACAGAGGTTACTAAAGTAAGAAAATATCGTAAAAAATTCGAAGTAAAGCCTTTTTTTTTAAAAGTTATAGAAACTTTTCTATCTTTTCGTGACTGACACTACAGTCAAAAAGGAGATTTTTATCTTCCTAATTAAATATCGTTTAGTTCTAAATACAAATTAATAGTGTGTTTTTAAGGTAGTTCTGATAGTGTACTTTAATAATTTTATAAAAAAAATCTTATAAAATGTGCTTCGTACCTTAAAATTCATTTGTTCAAAATGATGAAAAAACACGAGACCATGCTTTCAAAACAAAGCGGATATTTTTAAGCTGCTGTGTTGCCAAAGATGAAACAATAATAGTTGTTGATACAAAAATAACAAAATTCAAACCTTTCTAAACCAAATATAAAAGTTGCAAGTGTAGAAAAAAATATTTTTTTTGCGGTCGTGGTCTCTTACGCCGTGGAATTACCCATATATATAATATATATTTAAATATTATGTGTGTTCTGGAAAACCTGGCAAAGAGAAAACTTGTTTAAACGTCTGTATCCCTCAGATATCCTGTTACTTAAATACTTAACTGAAATTGTTATAGAATGCAAGTTTTCCACAGTAACTGAAATCTAGAAACGCTGTTTAAAAGATTTATGTACGTTAGGAAATATCGCCAAGTACAAAGCCGCTTAGTAAACAAATACTTATTAATCAACGAATTATCTTGTTCTACATTTCATGACGTCAATCCAAACTGATTTAAAACAAATATAAATTCCGTTCATATGTTATTTTTAAATAAATTGAGATTCGTTTGATATTATTGATAATACAACAGCGATTAAAATAAAAAAAAACAATTTCTAGGCTTTAAATTAGTTTTGAATAATAGACATTCGAAGACGATTTATTTGCTTAATTGCCAAATTTGAATGCTAATTCAATGAATAATTCGCCGTCAGACAGTTTATGATGTCCGTCCTGACGTACAGATAGACGAAAAAAAAACTATGTTAGATCGGTTTCTGAAGTCATATCTTTTTAACCAATAACAATAACAATAATAATAACAATAATAATAATAATAATAATAATAATAATAAATAATAATAATAATAATAATAATAATAATAATAATAATAATAATAATAATAATAATAATAATAATAATAATAATAATAATAATAATAATAATAATAATAATAATAATAATAATAATAATAATAATAATAATAATAATAATAATAATAATAATAATAATAATATACGGATAAAACCTATTTTGGAATAGACGGACGGACATGGTCAGCATGTCAACTCAATCTGTTTATACTTATTTATTATGCTTAATACTTATTCATATTTGTAATTCTTTCGAATTAAAAAGAAAAATTAAAAATGAGGCTAAAAATATTAGAATAAAATAAAATTGTATTGAAATTAGATAATTAACTGCATTTAAGTTTTAACACGAGTCCTTAATTAATGTTGCAAATTGTAGTTGTTGAAATTAATGTTACCATTTAAATAAAGTATTTATTTCATGTTAATGTGAAGTAGACGAACCTTAGTTCTATTTTGTTTCCATCATTTTGAAATTTTAATTCACCAATACAGGTCCCGTGTGTTGGCGAGCAATAAAGAGCAGGGGGCGTGACCCCTCGTTTAAGGAATCTTACCTGTGTATTCTGTAATTGAAATCAGTCCAGAAGAAGACTTTGCCTTTCATATAATAGTCTACGACTCGCGGTCTATCAATATCGGACATCAAGAGCGAATGAGTACCGGATGCCAAGCTGAAATTACGAATGTCATCTTCGCAGTACAGCAAAAAAGCAGAATCACCTGTGGAATATAAAATGTAAAGTTAGCTAGTTAGAATTTTTATTTTAAGCATCTGTCTTATTACGTCTAAGTACTCTGAATGGTAACTGATATCGATAAAATTTCAATCGAGAAACTTTTATACTCATTTCTGGATCAGGGTGTGTGAAAAGTGCTAATTTACAGACATGACAACGCGTTACAGATACGATGACGAACTAAAGTTACAATATCAACCGTTAATTTAAACATCAAAATATATCCATATATTGTACATCTGGGGTGAAAAAAATTAACAATTTGTTTTTCGGCTGCTATTGGTCAATAAATTTTTTAAAAGGTGTCATTTTTCAGGAAATAGCGTGTTGTAATTGAAAACTGGCAACAAAATTTGTATAAGGAGTCGTCTACATATTAAAATGAGTACCAACTTTGAAAATTCCAAAAGGAACACCCAACGTTTTTCACATAAAAATGTTTATCATCAATAAAATACCCCAAATGCAAAAGAAAATGAACTAATTTGCATTATTTATTGAGATATAAGCATTTTAAGTTGAGTGCCCATAATGTTAAAGAAATATCAAACACTTTTATTCATATCGCTACAAATAAAAAGAATTAAACGAAGAATTTTTTTTTACTATATACTTCTTGTTATTCCAAAACAAATCAAACAAGTTGTTTCATCAATTTTTCATCTTTATTAATTTTTACCTTAAATTTAAATGAGAAAAAATAAAATATAAACAGCAACTCCATTTTTTACATAAATCGATAAAGTAGATAAGCAAACCAAAATCCCAAATCTTTAAACTCAACAACGATTGCCGGGTTATTGTGAAAAAAACTGAAAAAAAAAACGAATTTCAGGTACCGTGTAAAAAACTATTTGGCAAATTTAATCCAAACTTGCACTATCGTTTGGTGATTGAAAAGCGTTTTTTGGCAGGTGGATTATTCAAATTATTGTTATCTGTCAAATTTCTAAAAATCTTTTCTTATTTCAAGTGGATACTATGTATATTGTTTGTATAATTAACATTAAATTAGGCGACCCGGCGGCACAATGGTTAGGGAGCTTTGGAGCTTCTGGGTTTGAGTCCCGGTAAGGCATGGATGTTTGTGTTTGTCAATAAGTGTTATTATCTGTATACAGGGCTAGTAAAATAAGAGTATAGTTCGACCACGCTAACTTGGCAACCAAACTATTTTGATTGTGGACCAGTCCACTTTGAAAAAAGGTAAGGAAGGTTTTGGTTTGGGGCAAGAGTTACTATGTTTGGCGATTCATTGCTTTTGGGCGCATATTTCTTTAAGGTTAAGAAACAGATTACTAAGGGGTCACAGGAGTCTTCAAAATGCGCAAAGAAGATACTACAAAGCATAGTTTGATCTTTCATGTCATTTTTGAACTACTCAATGTATGAGTATAATTTTTTTATATGTAATTCTACAGGATTTATTTATTATAAAACAAGTTTTAAAATTTATGAAACTCTAGCCAAAACTAAAATAAATGATATTAAACATGAAGCTATTTGAACACATTGGGATTAGGCTTGCGCAGCAAATTGTGAGGTCAAAATTGAAAAATGACCAAGAAAATGACTTTGTATTGTACAAATATGTACAAACAAAGACTTATACCTAAATTCTCAGTTCAATTTTAATTAGAAATTATTTTAAGAACTTTTTTCGATAAAAATTTTCGGCAGAGGCTTCCACTTTGAAAAAATTTAAAGCATTATGTACGATATTCTTCTCTTTCGCATGAAGTATCGTTCTTTCATTAGACATTATCAAATATGCACATGCACAGATATTAATCGATTATTGATTAAGTCAAATAAACAAAGAAATTCACGTGTAATCGTTAACTGCTACTAGCAATCAACAACAATCCTCTATCGCCGTTAACTGATGTGAAGCTCTAGTGTGATAGATTGAACTCGACCAACAATCCCCTCTTCTCGCCAAACGCCTTGAGCTGGCAACCCTTTTTTCTTCTGCTTAAAAACCTCAATTCAAAGTGGAATCGTCCACAATCAAAATATTTTGATTGCCAAGTTAGCTTGGTCGGACTATAAGGGCTGTGTCATTCCTTTGATTTTTCGCCTTCTCCGACGTCTCCCCGCGACGGGACGAAAAACCAGTTTGTGACGTAGCTGCGATAGCAACACGGCCCGCGTATAAAGTGCACGAATACTGAAATCGCCTAGAATGCGATAGAATCAGACAGAGAAGGATCTTGTTTTAATTAATTGTCAATTGTGTTCAGGTTGTTCTATTGATTGAGATTTTTATGATTTAATTAAATATTTAAAAATGGCTTGCGCAATAGCCGCTTGCGGAAACTATTTTAGAAAAACGAAGCAGAGACGATTGATCTATCATGTATTTCCAAAGGATCCCAATGTAGCAAAGGAATGGCTTCAATGTTGTAAAATAGATGATGTTGTAAATATTACTTGTGCTCGGATCTGCAGTAGCCACTTCACAGATGACGATTATGAAGACGATATGAGAAACATACTACTTGGATTGCCGCAAAGAAAGATCTTAAAGAAAAATGCTGTGCCTTCTCTATTTTTGCCAACATCAAAAAACATAAATTGCGACATCAATGATTCAAAAAATTTAAGAGAATCTAGAAAACGAAAAAGAAGTACATTGAAAAGAGCCTTCAAAAGACTAGATGAATTAAGTGCAAAAAAGAAACGCCAAGAAGACGTATCTAATGATGAAATATTGGAAAATCAAACGTGTTCTTCTTGCCCACTGTTACGCAAAAAGTTTAAATCCCTAGAAGATGAATTGAAAAAGCTAAAATCTCAAAAATCCAAATTGTCAAAACAGAAACGAAGAAAAAAACAACAAAGAAACCATAGGTTAGTAGCTGAAATAGGTTTTTAAAAAAAGAAATAACTGCATTAAAAGAAACATATAAAAAGATGATTGTTAAGGAAACTAGTCTCAAAAAGGTACTAACAAATACTCAAATTGATGCTATTACATCGAAAAACCATAAAATTTTCTGGACGGCTGAAGATATTTCTCGAGCAATTATATTGAGAGCTTTATCTCGAAAAGCTTACGAGTTTTGGAATAAAAAAAATGGAATTCCGTTGCCTAGTGCCAGTACTTTACGAAGGTGGTGTATGAAGTTTTCCTGCAAACCTGGTATCCTACATGATGTTTTACTGCTTATGAAGAGGAACTGCGAATCCCTAAATAATCCAGAAAAAGTTTGCATCCTAAGTTTTGATGAAATACATATTGACAGTCGATTATGCTACGACAGCTCGGAAGATCAAGTATTAGGACCCTTTTCTAAAGTGCAAGTAGTGCTGGCCACAGGAATAATGTCTCCTTGGAAACAACCAGTTTATTTTGATTTTCAGAAAAACATGACTACAGCATTGCTTACAGGAATTATTAAGGCTATTGAAATCAGTGGCATAATTGTAGTGGCAAATGTGGCTGATATTGCGGGATCTGCTACTCGATGGAAAGAACTTGGAATTTGGATTCCAAGAAGTTTCATCATTCCCAAATCCATTTGACACAATTAGAAATATTTGGGTTTTTGAAGATCCTCCTCATTATCTGAAACTTTTGCGAAACCACTTTTTTGGATTCGGGAATAATATTACAAAATGGTACAGTAGTGACTGTAAGCATAATTGAAAGCATGTTGGAAAAAGACAGGGGAAATGAAAATGTGCCATAAACTGAAACCACATTTCTTGTTAGTGAAAGGCAATGCGAGACAAAGAGTTGCACCGGCAAAAACTTTATTTTCAGCCACCACAGCTAAGTCCATTGAGTTGCTAACTGGAAATAAGGAAGCAGCAAACTTTTTTGAGTTGAGTGACTCATTTTTTGATGTGATGAATAGTAGCACACCCGATCCTGCCAGAAACAAACCATTACAAGATGCTTTTGGACTTCTCCCCTTTTATGAAAAGCAGTGTGAAGTCTTAGAAAAGACTAAAATTGCGATATCTGAACTTAGAGTGGTTGGTAAAAAAAATTTATTGCCATTTCAGAAAGCAATACTAATATAAATAGAATCTTTTTGTGGTTTGTTTAAGGACTTAAAGAAGATGGGGTTTAAATACCTTCTCACCTCGCTTTTGACACAAGACGCATTATAAAGTTTGTTTAGCCAAATAAGAGGCGTTGGCAACTTCTACGACCACCCATCACCAGTAGAGGTAATTTCAAGACTAAAAAATTTACTTCTAGCAAATAGACTTCCAGCTGTCCCATCTAAAGCAATTACTCAAGAACAAGAGACGATCCCGGCCTACCTTACGACAGACATTTTAAAAAATGCTTTTAAAAAGACATGGAAGAAATATAGAAATATTTAAATGTTAAAAATGAAGACGACTTACAAGTTTGCGAAAAGCTGTGTTCGGAAACAATTCTCATGACTTGGATTGTCGAGCAAGCATCTATTTCGCAAAAGCACTGCTTAATGACTTTTACGGAACATGAAGCGCTAAAATATATTTCCGGGTATATTGCGTTTAAAGTGAAAAATAAGGATCCCAGTCTCGGAAATATTTCAGCAAATGTTGTTGAAGATCTAGATTCAGCAATTTGGATTAAAACGATTTCTGCAGGTGGCTTAACTGTGCCCTGTGAGAGTTGGCTCCTGACTGTAGAACAATTTGAATGTATTTTTGCTTCAATTCATGGAAAAGATATATACAAAGGAAAAAGAGTCACTCTAGAATTGATGGAAATCTTGGAAGAAAAATACCCGAATGTTTGCAAAGAAGCAATCAAAAGGTATGCGTGCATAAGAACTTTTATTCGCCTGCGATATTTAAATTTGCAAGCCGGTCAAATAAAAAAGGAAATTCGTGATAAAAAAGCCCAGAAATGGTAAAATTCAAAAACTTCAACAAAAAAGTCAAGAAAAGAAAACGGAAATTGATGTATGAAAACCTATATTTTTAGTGGGTAAGTTTATTTTTGACATTACTTCAACACACATGACTAAAATTCTTATCAATTACATATAAATATGAACATAATTTTAAAAGTTTCATGTGAATCGTGTGTAGCAATTCATATATTTTAAAGACTTATTTTGAAAAATATGAAATTTGTATTTAATTAAAGTTTTAACGGCATATAGTAGATAACAAATAGTATTTGTCATCTAATTATAACAGGAAATTAAATTTTTTGTTTAAATATACTACTGTTGTAAAAAAATTTGTCTAAACTTTATTGCAGGAAAAAAAAATATAAAGCTACAGTTAACTGCGAAAGTATGAAGAGATATGTCAAATATTTATATTTGCACGAATTTTTGTGGTGTATTCGTTCTGTATTAGATGTATTTATATAAAAAAGAACATTTATTTATATTTATATCTATGCTTAATTGAGTAAAAATGTATTATTATTATTATTGTAAATATGTTTAGGATTAAATAAAATCTTTATTAGATTTATTTTTGAATGATTCAGATGATATATCTCATAGAGATGAGTAAAACGAGCTTAATTTGTGTCAATTTCCCATAATGGCGCATTGCAAGGGGAAAGAGAGTGCTCGCGTCGTGACGTCACAGCCCCTCCGCGAAAATAAGCGCTTTTCGACCTTGGTGAACCAGCCCTTATTCCTACTTTCTATGGCCCATATCTGTATATGTGTTTGTGTCGTCTTGTCTTTGTGCGTCTCCTGTGGCTGTGTCACTTTTGGCGAGTAGGGTAACGGACAATAAAGCCGATGCTCCTCCCTTCTTGAGTCACCCCCTCCCCTCCCTCCCTCATTGTCATTTGTAATTTAACATTCCTTCAGGGACATGTCTAAATTGTGGAGGTGGCGCACGGTAGATGACAGCATCTGTCGCTTACGTGCATGAGTGTGTTGTGTCTGTCTTACCTGAGGAAGGTTTATGAGCGGGTCTCTGACCAAGCACGTAAGCCTGAAAATTGTATATGTCAACCAATCAACCAACCATTTTACCATTTAATTATATCGATTACTATGTTTTTAAGCGTATGTTATTTCCAATACAATTTCTAAGAAAATGTTTAATATTAAAAACTGAATACCTTAAAATATTACTGGAATTCAGTTTTTAGTATATTTCATTTTTACCACATTGATTACAATTATTAGCGTCCACTGCCATGGTTATTTTAGGTTTTAGTTATCGTCGCACTAGAGCTACACAAGGGCTATTGGCGGAGGGCGTCGTATTTCAGATCCACAGTCAAGTGACGAGCCGACACCTGAGTAGGCACCCAACGCAATCGTTAAGGGCGACATCGTACGCAACGTTGGGACTTTAGAGCATATTTAACGTGCACCTCCTCCACACGGGGTATTATTCGTCGGAAATTTTGGCTGCACGGGCCGTTTATAGGTTGGCAGTTATTTTGTCAATGCCCGAACCTGGATCTTTTTTATGCTAGGCGAATGCCTAACTTACTGGGTTCCCTGCCCTCTCTACTTGGTTAAAAATAATTGTCAAGGATTTTTAACCAAGTCAGACCAACCAATCATTCTGCTAAATTTTATTTTGCTTTCCTTAAATATCGTGATAAGGCCGTTTCCCTCGTTTTTCAATATGTTGTTTATATTACCTATAAAGAGCGCCGAATTTTAAACAAACCTTTTGTGGTAATATGAATGAAACAAAAATTTGTATGAAAAATGTAAACATAAATGCTTTTATCATGTTTGTCAATCTGATTGTATCTAATCGCATTTAAAAATCTGTTCTTTTAAATAACCGTATACGTGAATGTGACTTAATTTACAATTATAACTTTTTATCTTATAGCCTTTATTTTGTATCTGAATCTTAAAATCCAAAATTAAAAAAAAAAAAAGTATGCAAAATGAAATTTTTTTTAAACTTGTGGTATTTTGAAATTGTTGAACATCTTTATGTAAAAAAATTGGGCTTTGCCATTATTAAAATCTTCAAAGTTGGTACTCACTTTAATGTGTAGACGTTTCCTTATACAATTTTTATTGCCAATTTTCGATTCCTTAAGGTGACACGGTACCACTTTCAATTTTTTTTAGTTTAGAGGTATTCACTGTGCATTTTTTGTTTTATTAGTTTAATTTATATTTAAAAACAATATATGACAAAAAATTAAATATTAATTTTTTAAAGTTATTTGAATTTTTGATTTTTTTTTTTTTTGAATTTTTAAAATGCTAAGGCTTTTTTAAATACAAATATTTCAACCTCATTTTTTCTAATGTACTTTGAGCTGATTTAAGCAATAATTGTTATCCAGATTTGAATTTTTATTCTACCTTTCCGCATAAAAGTGAAATAACTTTTAAAAAAAATAAAGATACACTTTTAAAACTTGGAAGACTTATTAAGAAGAATCTAAACTTTAATTTAAGCACATAAAAAAATCGATATTTTTGAAATACTTTGTCCCCTTAATATGTAAAAAATAGACTATTTTAGAGAAATTTTCTTAAAAATAGTAGCATTAAAAAAGTCTGTTGGGACGCAAATTGACTGTTTTTCACATATTGACAACTTAAGTATACGACAGGTAATCACGAAAATTCTGAACAACTCTGTTTTATATGACAAATGACTAATCAGCAACATTTTAAAAGAATAATAAGTTATGATTTTGAAATGAATTTTTAAAATTATTTTTTTTATTTAAGTCTATCTTCCATTAGAATTTTTTTTTAAAGCGAACACTTCATTTAATATTAATTTATCACTTTTAGTATTTTAAAATGTAATTATAACTTTCACTTTTAAACAGTGTTGTTCTGTATTATTTAAACGAAAGTAATTTGTGAATATATATGGGGCTCACCGGTCCACCGGCGCAATGGTTAGTGTTCTAGCCTTCGGAGCTGCTGGGCTCGGGTTCGAATCCCTGTAATACATGGATGCTTTTGCTTGTCAATAAATGTTGTTATATGTCTATGTGTTTGTGTCGTCCTTCTTTGTGTGTTTCTTGTGACTGTCTCTTTTGGCGAGCTGGGTAATGGGCTATTAAGCCTCATCCTTCTAGAGGGCGTAATCACTGTCATGTCTGTCATTTATATGCCTCTGTAAAAATACTTTATTCAAATTTAATTTTAAAATTTTCTGTTATGAAATTATACAGAGATCTATTTCCATACAAGACTTGGAAAGAACTTAGCACTTGAAAGAAAAATCAAAAACTATGATACATAAAAATAAGCTTAAACTCAATTTTGTCTTTTTTACTCTTAAAAACCTAAATTGAAGGGTCTAGTTACAAAACTGACATTCTCCAAAGTAATTCTGAGATATAGGGTCCGGCTCGTTCATTAGCAACTTCGCCCACTCAAATTTATGATCATCGCCCACCAACCGGCCGGACCCTATCCTAGTTATTCTTTTAATAATGTGAATTTTGCTCCTACATTCTTCATTCGCATTTGCACTTTGCAAACTTTACGCATTGAAAGTCAATAATTAAAATAGCGGTAAATGGTCCACAGCGTGTGGAAAAAATTACGCAATGTTACCTTTGTCATCAGCTGTGACGAGGCAGGACAAGGTGAAGACACACAAAGATACTCCTAAAAGCAATTTCAGCATTTTTCTTCGTAAAAACATTTCTTCTGAAGGCACGAATAAGGTCTATTTGTGTTTGAAAGATCTGTGAATGAGTTCCGTTTACGCCTTTTCCTGTCTTGCGGTCAGCATTTCCTTTTGTTATCGCCTTAATGATATCTCATTTAATTAAGAAGTTGCAAGCATATCGACCCTTTATGAATAACTATGTGACACTTTATCTTTCTAGTGTTACAGGATTCATAACATTGAATGTCTTCGGGTGAATACTCTGAAAACGTAATATTTGGAGCGAGAAATCACGAAAGAAAATATTGATGAAAGTGTTAAACTTTGGATTGAAGTAACAATTACGTACTACATTGACACTATAACAGCGGTCCAGATCATGCAGTATTTTCACATTAAAATTTAACTTTTAAAATTTGGTTCCCTCGAACGCGATGAATTATACAGGCTTTCAAACATAGAATATATTTATGAATAAGATAGATAAATGTAATGTGTACAGTTTATTTGTATAGAACTCAAAGAATAAATACTAGAAAACGTTGATGCATAGATGTGTCGATAGCGAAAGTACTAATCAATTCTGTTGGGGAATTCGTAATCGTCATTCATAGAGAAGAATAAATGAAATATTTTCCCCCTCTATTGGGGTTGCATTTATTATTTGTCAAGCCTTTGCAAACTCGCCATATTCCCCAGATCTAAGAGCCATTTTTCCGTGGCACCATCTAGGCAGCTTTCCCTACCAATTTTAAAGCTCATATTACAATGAATCTGAGCTCTATGTGAATGTTAAAACATGCCCAGATTTAATTTGGCTTTGAGAAACTAGGCTAGACGAATGCTCAAAAAATCTTTTAAATGCCTCATAATTGACATGCGTGCCCAAGACTTCCTCATCCAGAAAATCTGACGACTCAGCCGGGTCTCGAGCCCGCAAATATAGGCTTATGCGAAGAACATGTAATCCCTCTCGGCCACTGACCCTGCACCAAGGGCAGATTTTTTTCACATACATATAAATTTAAATAAGAATGGTAAAAATAAATTTTATTTGATTATACATATTAATACAAGGTCTCCATTTTCTTGTCGACTTGAAAAATACAGAAAACCAATTTTTAATATTATGTTCGCTACTTTTTTGATGTTTTCTATTGCACTTTTTTTATAAAGGTGCTTCCATGTACATATTTTCTTCGCGATTCCTCTTTTGAACTGGATTTGTGTTGCCTGCGTTAGCAACAATTCTCGTTAAAAGATGTCTGTTGTAGATCAACATTCCAACCTGAAAATGTAGAGGAAAAAATAAATTTCAGGCCACTTTTTAATACCAAATACTAGTTTCATTGAACATATTCTTAAGGAAAATGAAATGGAACCAAAACATTAACTAAAAGTTTGTGCTTCATCACCTTAAACATTTATAAAAGTATGAAAATTCCGCTTACAAGACATTTTTGAAATGAGTAATGAGTTTGAAATGTGAAATGAGTGATTTGAAGAGTTTTTAAACTGTAATCCCAGAGTGGTTGATTAACTTATTGGTTGGTTGGTAGACATTTATTTTTAGGCTTGTGTGCTTGGTCAGAGACCTGCTCATAAATATTCGTCAAGTAAGACAGACACAAAACGCACACACATACGTGGCAGATGCTGCCATCTATCACGCGCCACCTATACAATTTAGACATGTCCCTGAAGGAGAGGGAAATAGTCCCCAGGGACCTGTACTCGTGGAAAACTGCGGAGTGAACGCCCACAGGATTTTGGACAAAATAGATTTAACGAGCACGCACTCCGCATATACTTGACAAACACTAATATCCACGCCATATCGGGATTCGGGCCCGCACCCAGAAGCTCTAAAAGCTTGCTCCTTTACCGTTGCGTCGCTGGGTCGGCATTAACTTATCGTTAGGTGTAGTGCAATGTAATCGTTTCCGGCTGATTATTTTTAGCCTCCATTAGATGTTTTTACACAGCCAATAACGCCTCGTAATTTAGAACCCTAGTCAAGTGACGAGGTCGACACCTGAGCGGGCACCCGACAGAACTTCAAACAACATCCTGACGCCGTCGGGACTTTGGACTCCACAGATTTAACGAGTACATCTGTCCCAGTGTAGTCGGGCCCATCCGTCACGAGTTGGATTTTTTAATCTTTCCCAGTACAGATATCCGATTTATAGGATTATTGGCAGCGAGTGGGATTCAAAACCCCGCATTCCTGAGAAGGCTGAATCCTGAGGCGGATGCCTTAAACATTCGGCCACGGACGGGTCTATCGTTACGTTAGGTTGTAAGTTTTCTGACTGTCATTTTCTACACTCCAAAGAGCTTTAACACAGCCAATTATGTCTCGTAATTTCAATTCTTGGTTAAATGACGAGTTCGATGCCTGGGGTAGTCGGACTTTTGACTCCATTAATAAAACGAGCACGTCTGTCTCTATTTTTTTTAATCACTCAATCGTTTGTCGATTCGGCAGTTTACTCGGTTAGTAATATTTTGGTCGCTGTCCGATATGACTAAGGCATTATTTCTAATGCAAATTTAAAATAAACAACCAATGTTTTATAGAGCCAAAAAATTTGTGCACTGTCTCTTCTTTGGTAATCTTTGATTGAAACTTGCAAATACAAAAGTGCACAATACAATTATAATGCAATTTAAAACCTATTTCATCGTTTTTGGTGAATATTTCAAAGTTTTTTTTTATTAAAATCGATATTTTCTATTAAATTAATATATTCATCATAGCAATGAAAGCTACAGAAGCTATGACGACTGCCAATGTTAAATGAGTACCAGAGGACCCAACAGTTGCATCTGCATGTTTGTTATCATCTAAAATACAAAAAAAAAGTATAAATACAAGCCTAAAATACCAAATAACCAAAAGTACCAAAATAACTACAATTATATAAAACACAACACAGATAAAAAAAATTTAACTTCAAATTTCACTCTTACAAAATTACGAAAAACAGAACACATTCTTTTTTTTTTCATTTCAATGCCAACTCAAACAAATATTTAAAAACCATCAACCATATTCAACACCGGTGTGCTTTGAGATGAAGATTTCCAGAAAAACCAATATTAATATCGCCTAGTTTTAAGTGCTTATTTGTCATTGTATTTCAAATAATACATATATAATATATATCAACTAAGCACAGCACATTTTTTTATTTAAAAGAAAAATCGAAAATTCCCCAATAGACGACCACATAAACGATAGGTAGACAAAGATGGCTGCCTTCCCCCGGTTAACTAGAGGAGGGAAAGCTTTTTCGCTTCACGCCGACAGCCTTCTGTCTACTCCTGTTCATTTTGTCCTCCTAGGTGTATTATAATAAAATGGTAGTACTAAGAAAAATTGTAAACTGAGAATGTATAGTGAACTTAAGGAAGGTTTATGTATGTGTACCGCCACTGAAGCGGAAAGGATAATAAGGGGGGTAAAATGCAATAATTAATATTCGAGCCGAGTAGTTTTCCTTTCTTGATTCGTTTCGGTCAAGAACGGTTTAACTTAACGGCATTATATCGACTGACTTTATGTAAATTTAAGTGTGATAACTTTGTATATAAACCCTGGCAGTCATATTAATAAATCTCCTTCTTCTATTCTGTGCAAAATAAGTTTCGCTAGTTCTTTTTTTTCTGGTATTAGTTATGCTTAGTAGCTGTAACCTCCAACAATTAAGATTATTTTTTCACAGTTGTAACTGCAAGTTAAATTTGAAGTGTTGGCATAAGTGGCTGTGACGTGTGTTATGGCCTACGTAGCCTATGTTGGCCGGCCTATGTAACTTCCATCTAAGTAGCTTCTTTTGAATTAATAATTTTATTTGCAATGTTAATAGCGTTGCTGCTGTTTAATGTAATATACTTACCAGTAGTGATGCCGACATTGGTTGGAAAAGCCATTAAAGGCAATTGCGAAGAAGGAGCATTTGTGTTTAAGCTAAGAGTAGTCACTTCAGAACCAAAAAAAAAAAATGTTTTAAAAAAGCCAATGCAAAAATATGCAACACTTTCAATAATATAATAAAATAAATATTATAAATAAGAACTCTAGAACGAGGTTCAATTTTCATACTAATATAATACCAAAGCTATTAATAGAAGAAAAACACAAAGGCCCTCGCCAGATAAGACGGTGAAAAATTCCCCCATTCCAATCAGGCTAGGTTTTTTTCTGAAAATACCTCATAGTATGGACAATTTTTCAGCCAAGTTTCAGCTCTAAAATATGATGCATTTTTGAGTAAAAAATTAAAAGTTTTTTTTCCTTTTTAAATTGATTATTCCCTGAATATATTTGATAAATCCAAAAAACTGCTCATGAGTTTTTAGATATCATTGAGTAGTATTCTCAGAAAAATCCGCTCCAAAATCTGATCGAGCGATCATTGTTAAAAATGCGATTTCATTTTTCAAAAAAAAAAAAAATCATGCAAAAATCGCTTGGTACAATTTAGGTTTTTGTCTTTACATGTTCCTCTAATGCCCATCGATTGCGCAATCCCGTACAACGCAATGCAAACTGTGTGATTGCGTGATGAATCCACATTTCGCCGTTTTCGCAATGCATCACGGGATACTGGTTCACAAAAAATGGTTTTTCTGAAGAGTTACATACAATAAAAACTGCATTTTTTATTTGCTTCTTTTATGAATATATACCTCATGCCTTACAGAAATTATCAATACGCATCCAGCTATAAAATTATGCTAGCGAAACTTGTAAAAAGTTTTAGTTAGTTAATATTGAATAAATATTTTTTAGTAGGTCGAATTATCTCATGGTGCCATCTGGTGGCGTATGGCATGCCATGTGCTTGACATTGCGAACTGCCTTACGTGATACTGGTTCACAAATGGCTTCACCTTTCCCCCTAGGTGCAGGTATGCTACTTTCTAAATCTCAGATTGAATTTCCCCGCCTCTGCTAGGAGTGCCATCTGGCGAGTAAGTATTGCGAAAAGTCAGGTTTTAAGAATATTTTTTTAACTATCATCCAATATTTTCAAAAATCTGAAAAAATTATATGTTATAGATTGATGTTTGAGGAACATGTGGAGACAGAAACTCAAGGTGTACCAAATGATTCTGGTATTAAAAAAATGTTTTGGAAAATAAAACCGCATTTTTAACAATGATTACTTGATCTGATTTATAAGCGGAATTTTATGAGAACACTGCTCCATGATATCCAAAAACTCATGAGCAGTTTTTTGGATTTATCAAATATATTCAGGGAATAATCAATTTAAAAAGAAAAAAACTTAAATTTTTTACTCAAAAATGCGTCATATTTTTGATCTGAAACTTGGCTGAGAAGTTGTCCATACTATGAGGTACTTTCAGAAAAAAAATTAGCCCGATTGGAATGGGGGCATTTTTCACCGTCTTATCAGGCGAGGGGCTTTAAGCTTTGCCAAAAGCCGAATAAAATGTTAAGGTAGGCGAATACCCAAAATTCTAAAATATTTACTATTACTTTAATCTTTTCCGAATTTGGCATAGTGATTTCAAATATAATGAACGATGCTTTTCGGGTAATTTTTTTATTTAAATATAATTGATTTATTTTAAACAGTGTTTTTCTACTAAAAAAAGGGGTTTACGCCAACACTTCTAGCACAAAAAGTTTTACATTAATTTACCTGAAATTTTTTACAAATGTTATTTCAATATATATCTGTGCCATGAACCTCTAACATCTAAAATATACGAGTTTTTTTTAAATATCCAAGTGTTGTAAGTTAATCGAAAAAAATCCGTTTTTTGTAGTTAATTTATAACATTTTTCTTAATAACTTAGTGTAACATTACCCCTCAAAAATCAGGAGTAAGCTAGACATTTTGTCTTATTTTATGGCTTAGACGTTACTCAACATTTTAGCAGCATAGCTTTAAAGTAATTATACTTACCAGTAGTGCTGGGGAAATTAGTTTGAGGAGCAGTAAAAGGCAAATGTGAAGTAGGTACACTTGTGGTCAATCTGTGTGTAGTCACTACAGAACCTAGAAAAATAATTTTAAAAAATCCAAATAGTTATACACTATTAATCTTTTATGCATGAAATTCGGGTTTAATTTTAGACAATTTTAAAGCAATTTTATTGACAATTATAAAGCTTTCTGTGAAATTAATAATTATATCTTCGGTAAAATCGATAGCCCTATTTGTAGATCTAGTGCGACGATTATTCAAACACCAAACATAAATGGACATCCTTAATCGTTAAAAAATCTAAGCAACTGGAACCTTATTAAAGTTACTTTTCAAATTAAACTCGAAAAAGAAAAAAAACTCGATTGAACAGAGGAGCGGTTTTATTTTTCAAAAACGGCAAAATCCTGCAATCTGTCCATTTGCGGTTTTGTCATTTGACCGACGATATGTTACAGAAAGTTGGAACATAAAAAGCATTTTAAGATGAACTTATTTCCGATTTCCTTTTTTGGATTTATAATTAAATTATAAATCACCAGGTTTAAGCAATAAAAAACGACATTTTGTTGAATGAATATGATTTACTATTTTAGTCTTTAATATTTTGAAACTGAATTTCGCAGTAATAAAATTCCCACCCCCATTTAGCAAGAAAATTATTAATTTTGTTTATAACCTCTATATAATATAAAATTGTAATTGTTGGACGCTTGAAAGCCACGTGACTTACGCGGCTTCAGCCTATCAGAAACGTCATAAACGCTGAAAGTAAGTGTGGCAGTGTGCTTGTTTTGTGCTGGGGCTGCTTCAGGTTGTGTCCAGTGGCTTTTGGTAGAGATCTTTGCTTAGCGATAGAGCTACGTGATGCCCTGGAGCAGTCCCTCGGAAACTAGCCAGATTGTATAGATGAGCACTCCTGCATTGGCAGTATCCTCATATTAGTCTTGCATGTTTGTTTACGGAGCAAACAAATAGGAATTGCTTAGCAATTCCCGGGGGTTGGCGAGCGGTAGCGAGAAGGGGCTTTGCCCCCTAGTCCATTAAAAAAATATTTATAGTTACCATAACGAAAAAAAGCATTAACTTTGAGAACTGATACTTAAACAGTGAATCTATTAATACAAATTGGCATGGATAATGAGCTATAAATTAAACAAAAGCAGGTCTTAAGATTTATGCATAAAAATTGCCAAATAAGAGATTTTTTTTTTATTTTCAACTTCATAACTTTTTTTTTTAAGTCACACTATTCCTTATCAAAGACTATTCTTAAAATGATATGTGTCTCAAAACAAGATTTTAGAGCTCCACATTTATTTACCTTAAGGTATACGTACACCTTTTTTTTAAATTTTCATTGGAATTTTTTTTAATTTATACCATAGTTGAAGTACACATAGGCTAACTATTTTATGTATTTTTTTTTTCAAAAAAAGTAATTAAGATATTTATTAATTAATAATTAGTATGGTAATTAGACAATTTTTCGACAATGATCCTGCTAATTCAATTTGACTTAATACGATATTTTCTTTTGGAAACTGTTTATTACACCTTCTTTTATGTTGTGAACCTCCAGATGGTTCTTAGTTAAACTAGAACTTATTTTTAAAAAACGATATTTGTGATGCCGAAAAAAAGTAATTTTTTAAATTAATAATTAAGTTAAATGCTTCTAAAAGCATTTCTTTCAAAGATACAAGTAAGATGAAGGGTCATCACATGCTCTATATAATACAGATCACATAACTGAAAACAGAATAAAAATATTTAATATAACTCAAGATCCTTGTCGAGGTGAAGCAATACATAGAAATAAACACATTCCCCAGAAAATCGATTTGAAGTTACTAGAAGACCCTAGATTCTATTAGATATGCTTTTTCAAAAAAATCATAATTTAAAAACTAAGCTATGGATTTTAATAATGTTGGTATCTTCAGAAAGCTAGTTAAACATAGCATATTAAAAAGAAATAAAAAATTGAATTTTTAAGTCGTGTGGAAGTTGTGATTCCCAAACTACTGCTTTGACTGTGTGGGACTGACAGTCCCTCTTAAATGTATGAAACTTGCCATCAGTATTCAGACAGGTGAAGTTATCGCTGCTCATATTGCGGTCGTTCGGGCATGCGCAGGAGAAGGTGTGGCCAGATGTGGGCAGGCAGAGTTGGGAACACCCTCCATTGTCGTCACCGCACACGTTGTAGCCTTGGAAGAAAGTTGCAAAATATTAAATTTGTTTTTCAGAAAAATATTGTTTATTTTCCCTCATTAGTCATATCGATACAAAAGAAAATTAAAAACTTGCATCGAAGTAAAAAAAACCTACACTGCTCAAAACAATTAGGGAAGCACTTCGCGTACTTTTGTTTACCCATCCAGTTCCAACTTCTTATTTTTTATTATAAAAATCTAAAATTTATGAAATAGATTCCTTATGCACCCAGATTGAAATGGTAAAGAACAGGAAAACAAATCTTCAATTAAACAAATCTTTAATCTTGTTGACTACGGAAGAACATTGCAAAAGATCAAATTTATTTAGCAAAAATTATTGTTCAATTTCCCAAGGTAAGTCCCATTGGAATTTTTTTTTGTCCACTTACGACCGGAAGATATATTAAGGGGTCATAGGAGTCTTAAAAATGTGCAATGAAGGTTCTACAAAGCATAGTTTGATCTTTCATGTAATTTTTTAACTACTCAATATATAAGTATACCTTTTTTATATGTAATTCTACAAGATTTATTTATTATGAAACAAATTTAAAATTTATGAAACATTAGCCAAAACTAAAATAAATGATATTAAACATAAAGCTATTTGAACACATTGGGATTAGGCTTGCGTGGCAAATTTTGAGGTCAAAATTGAAAAAATGACCAGGAAAATGACCTTATATTATACAAATATGTACAAACGAAAACTTATGCCTAAAATCTCAGCTCAATTTTTATAAGAAATTATTTTAAGAACTCTTTCTAAAAAAATTAATAAAAATTTTATATAAATAATTTATTTTAGTTTTGGCTAAATTTTCATAAATTTTAAAATACGTTTTATATTAAATAAATCTTGTAGAATTGCATATAAAAAAATTATACTTATATATTGAGTAGTTAAAAAATTACACGAAAGATCAAGCTATGCTTTGTAGTACCTTCTTTGCACATTTTAAAGACTCCTATGACCCCTTAATAAAAAAAATATTAATTAGTGCAATTTTCAAGCCTTTACCAAAATCTACTTTTCCGCAAAAAAGCGATTCGAAATAATTTTAAAAGTTTTTTTTCAGACCACACGATCCAGCATTTTGCATCTTTCAACGATTTTGGAAAATTAAAGTAGGGTTTCTATACATATCAAGTTGTAGTGAATTGACTTGGAATACGTTTCGCCAAAATCATGCTTTTCCATTGTTTGGCAGCAGAGCAAATCAACACCTGACCACTAATCAAAGTTTTTTTTAGCACCTACAACAATGGCACACCCAAATCTGAGTGCAGCTTTGTTCTGATTTGGAAGTGAAATATTATTTTCAAATTTGACGATCCTTTGTATTCAATCCTTACATACCCAATCCTTACAAAAACTTATATCCAAGCATACTCAATTTCATACAAAATGACCTCTTACTCGTTAAATGCTGTAAGCTTCACCGGCGTAGTTAATGAACTCGAGATGAGTTCTTGTCTTTAATTATGAGGTTCGTATCCCACCTACTTCCAAAAACTTGAACCTCCGTTTTATAAACAATGTCGAAACAAGAGCGTACTCAAAAATGAGCACATATAAAATCAATTTTAAAATCGTTTTTGAAACATGGACACTTATTATCCGAACATCAGGAAAAAAAATTCTACCCGGTATACCTGTTTCTGTTCGTTGTTGTTGAATGTCATGCTTAGTAATATCTATGTACCGACCCAAAAAATTACTAATCATGACTTCCAACAGAGACAAACAGTGACAAGTAAGCGAGTAAAAAAATTTATAAGTTGAAACTTTTATACTGTAGTAGTAATAAACAAAAAAAAAAATTAATAACAAAAAGGTCTAACTCAATTTGTAAACGACTCCTTAAAATTTGGCTTTGGTTGAGTTGCGAAGGACGAAATTAGGCTATTAGATAGTGCACTACATTATCTAATAGCCGGACAATACATTCACTTATTAATCAAAATTTACCTTTCTTCAGATCAACACCAGTTTTCCCAATTAGTGAATCGGAATCCGATTATCCGATTGCGGTTATGTCAATATTACTTCGGATAATTGGAGTCCTACTGCATATGGATTTTTTCCGAAACAAGTATATGCAAGTTTCCAAGCTTGAGTGCAATTAATTTCGATTGCGGTTATGTCAATATTACTTCGGATAATTGGAGTCCTAATGCATATGCATTTTTTCCGAAACGAGTATATGCAAGTTTCCAAGCTTGAGTGCAAGTGATTTCGAATCATTTGGACCAAGGGACGCGACGTACTTAGATTTGAGTATTTTTTTTACTCGTTTTTGAAATTGTCGTTTTTGCAGTGTGGATAATGTGAGTTTGGCAGTTGGACCTCCTCCTTTGAAGAAATCAAGGTGCTCACCTTCCAACTGCTTAGAAGGGTGGAAAACCTTCAAACTCCAAAGGGTTTCCTTCCCATCGAATACTTTGGTCAAGCCACTTCCGTCTACTTTGGATGCTTTATGGACGGCATGGTGTCCAGTCGTGAACACCGGTCCAGTTCCACGGGTAACAAAATAAACATGTTGCTGAAACGAAATAATGTACAATCCACACTGTTATCCTGATATCGACAGCCATTATTGATATTATTTTGATGAACAAGGACGTCTTTTATATAACAATGAATAAGGGTGTGAGGTAGAGCCAGGAAATAGGGTACTTGAATGTATCGCTAAAATACCTTCAAGTATTCAATGAATTATAGGGTAGACAATCCAGTGAATGAACGTTTAAGGTGCTGTTTTCGCCAGTGAATAAACACCAGGACTTAATGACCAGGACAAAAAACCATATGTCAGATAGCTTCCTACTACATGGGAGGAAGCCAGTGTTGCCAATCCATCTAATGGAATGATTTTTAATCCTTATTTTTTAATTATATTATCCAAATGTTCATTCCCTGGGGCCTTTTCACTCACTAATCAGTCTACCCTTGTTTGAACCTAAAAATAACAAACGCATATATTTTTTGCAAAGTAAATCTTTTAAAAAAAATAATAAAAATCATTTTGAAGCGGCTATTTTTTCTTGGTGCGTTACGTGATCACAAAGGCGATAATTTCTCTGACGTCACTAGTATATATAAACAAACCGGTGCGATGTTTTTTCGTTTGTAATTGGACTGGATTTGGTCAAATTTAGTATTAAAATAATAATTATATAGATAATGGAAAGAGGTTTTACAGAAGTGGATCGTTCAAATTTGCTTAAAGTAGATTCCAAAACGGTGTCTCAAAGTTTGTTTATTGTTGTGACGTCAAAAATACCACGTGACGTACACAAAGCGTTTTCGGGCGAAATTTTTCGTCCTAATTTTAAATATCATTTTCCTCCCTATTTATAGGGTATTTGAAAAAAAAATTGCGGGTCCAATATTTTTGACATAAGAATAATGTAGGCCAATATATTTTTTTTTGGTCAAACACCCTATTTATGAGGAAATAAGTCGCAACTTGATCCCTACTTACCGCGGGGCAACGACTTTTAAAAACCTAACACGTTGGCATCAACATTTTGACATTCTCTGATCAAGCACACAACTTTGGCATTCTGCAATGGGGCGTTATTTTAAACCGAAAGCGACAGATAAACAAACATAGGCTATAACTTTAATTCGGAATACAGACAACTTTCATTTTCAAAAAATAAGTTCAATGATGTATCTCGCATTAAAATTCCACGAAAAACAAAGTTTACAACCCATTCAGTCCTAATGACAATGTGGCATCATCATTTAATTATTTTTTTTCTGATAGCCTATAGCCATTTATGATATCAAAAAGCACATCATTCGATTCTTCAACCTTTTTTCTACTACAAAATATTTTTTTATTAATTCCAAATGTTGTTAGTCCTATTATTTTTTTTAAAATTATGATCAGAACGTTGCTGATGCAAATGGCATCACTGGGACTAGAAGGGTATAAAGAACGGTACAGCTGCGGAAATAAAAAAAGTACCACTAGTGATTATTTCAACCATTAGTCACCCTATAGAATCGGACCTTTTTGAGATTGTGAACAATTAACGTTCTGAGTTTATTGTACGACACAAAATTTGCATAAGGGGCCGTCTTCATATTAAAAATTTTAGGAACTTTGACATTTCCTATAGCAACACCCAATTTTAATAACTTAGAAATGCTAATCACTCTCGAAAACCCTTAAATCCAAGTTTTTGTTACATTTGGATGAATATTTAACGAGTTATTCAATCGAATCACTTGATCACTTGATGACCTCTGGGCCAACTCTAAAGTGAAAAGCGTAGTCTGTACGTTTATTGAAGGATTTATCGAGTTCAGGTTTGATCTCGTATACAACCCCCTAAAGGGTAATTAACAAGTATTTTGTGATTTACTCAGCAAATTATAAATAAAAAAAAATTTAAATTTGGGATTTCGCTTAAACTACCTGCCTTAAATTTTCTATAAAAATACTAAGGGGTTCTATTCATAATTTTTTTAAAAATTAATATAATAATTATTTAAAACTATAAAAATTGTTTCAACTACCCCAATATTGTATGCATTTTGTTTGGGTTATTGTAATTTCTTTTCAGTAAAAAATTTTTCTTAATTATTAATAGATTGGGATAGTTTTTTAGGTGCAACTCATTTAAGGGGTCTAAGGAGTCTTAAAAATGTGCAAAGAAGGCACTACAAAACATAATTTGATCTTTCATGTCATTTTTTAACTACTCAATGTATAAGTATAATTTTTTTATATGTAATTCTACAAGATTTATTTATTATAAAACAAGTTTTAAAATTTATGAAACTTTAACCAAAACTAAAATAAATGATATTAAACATGAAGCTATTTGAACACAGTGTGATTAGTCTTGCGCGGCAAATTGTGAGGTCAAAATTGAAAAAATGACCAAGAAAATGACTTTATATTGTACAAATATGTACAAACTAGGACTTATACCTAAATTCTCAGCTCAATTTTAATTAGAAATTATTTTAAGAACTTTTTTCTAAAAAAATTAATAAAAATTTAAAAATTTTGATTTTAAATTATTTTTAAAATAATTTCTAATTAAAATTGAGCTGAAAATTTAGGTATAAGTCTTTGTTTGTACATATTTGTACAATATAAATCAATTTTCTTGGTCATTTTTTCAATTTTGACCTCACAATTTGCCGCGCAAGACTAATCACACTGTGTTCAAATAGCTTCATGTTTAATATCATTTATTTTAGTTTTGGCTAAAGTTTCATAAATTTTAAAACTTGTTTTATAATGAATAAATCATGTAGAATTACACTTAAAAAAATTATACTTATACATTGAGTAGTTCAAAAAGGACATGAAAGATCAAACTTTGCTTTGTAGTATCTTCTTCGCACATTTTTAAGACTCCTTAGACCCCTTAACATTAAGGCACCTAAACTTTGAAAGGTCTCTAACTCCCCTAATAATGCTTAAAAACTATTAAAAATTGGCATTTCGTATTAAAATATGTCATAGATTAGAAATATGGACTCAAAAAGGGGTGTTGCTATTGAACATTTTAAAGTTAGTAACATTTTTAATATGAAGATGGCCCCTTATGCAAATTCTGTGTCATGCAATTAAATCAGAATGTTAATTGTTCACAATCTCAAAAAGGTCCGATTCTATGGGGTGACTAACGGCTGAAATAATCATTAGTGGTACTTTTTTTTATTTCCGCAGCTGTACAGCTGTGGAAATAAAAAAGTACCCACTTGAGGTTATTTCATCCTTAAGTCACCCTATAGAATCGGACCTTTTTGAGATTGTGTACAATTAACATTCTGAGTTAATTGCACGATACAAAATTTGCATAAGGGGCCGTCTTCATATTAAAAATATTACGATCTTTGAAAATTCCAAAAGGAACACCCAATTTTAATAACTTAGAAATGTTAATCACTCTTGAAAACCCTCAAATCTAAGTTTTTGTTACATTTGGATGAATATTTGACGAGTTATTCAATCGAATCACTTGTGGACTTTTTGGGGACCGTCTCTAAAATGACAAGCAAGCATGCATGCAAGGCCGTCTTTATTTATCAATTACACACGTAATCTTATACACAGTCCCCTAAAAGGTAATTAAAAAGTATTTTGTGATTTACTCAGCAAATTATGAATAAAAAATTTTAAAAATTGGGATTTCGCTTAAACTTCTTGTCTTAAATTTATTTCTTTAAAAATATTAAGGGGTTTCCATTCACATTTTTTAAAAAAATTAATATAATAATTATTTAAAAATATAAAAATTGTTTTGAATACCCCAATATTGAATGCATTTTGTTTGGGTTATTATAGTTTCTTTTCAGTAAAAAATTCGTTTCATTATCTTAATTATTTATAGATCGGGATAGTTTTTTATGTGCAACTCATTTAACATTATGGGACCTAAACTTTGCACGTCTCTAACTCCTCTAATAATGCTTAAAAACTAACAAAATTTGGTATTTCGTATCAACATAGGTTAGAGATTTGAAATATGGATTAAAAAAGGGGTTATGCTATTGGAAATTTTAAAGTTAGTAACATTTTTAATATGAAGGTGGCCCCTTATGCAAATTTTGTGTCATGCAATTTACTCAGAATGTTAACCCTTATTCTCATGATCATCGATTTTTAATTTTTTTTTAATTTTCAATTTTTTTTTCTATTTTTTTACAGCTAAAATAAAGATTATTTAGTGCCATAACCTTTCTAAAATAATTAGTGCAGCAATTAATTAGAGTTTTATAAAAGGTAGCATATATGCTACTTCATGAGATTGGGGTAACTGGTTGATATAGCTTGTAGTTGTGTTTGTGTTAACTGATAAAGGCAGTACAAGTAAAAAAAAAGAATTATACTACTTACAAATATTACTTTAATGATTTTTTTTATAAAATATAAATATCAATGAAACAAAGAAAAAAAACTATTTACATCTACATACAATTATGTACAATACATCCATACACAATATTTTTATATTTAATCATGTGCTAGCTCAAAGCAATTCCGCTTTTTTGCTAAACAAAATCTTAAATTACACTTTTTACAGAAGACATTGGTGGAAGAAATTCGCCAAACAAGGCTTCGCCAAACAAGGCTACGAGAAACTTTATTTAAAATAAAAATAACTCTTTAAAAAAATTAATTTTTTGATATAATTCAATTTGAATTTTTTAATACATAGAACAATGAAGTTATTTTGATGTTTTTTTTTACATATTTATGAAGAAAGATGCATAAAAAAACAAAAAAACAAAATCCAAACTTCCCCAAATTTATAATTTTCTTTAATCTTCTTTTGCAGATTTGATAATTAATCTTTATCGGTTGCTAATTTTTTGAAGTTCGAAGAATAATTATGTTTTTTTTAATAAATATCTTTTTTCAGCCACAAGTTAACATTTCGAAAAAAAAAAATTAGTAACATTTTTGCTTTAAAATTAAAAGCAAAACTTAACATATTTTTTATGCAAATATAGAATTTTTTATGCATCTTTCTTCCAACATGTATAATGAACCATCAAAATAACTTTATTGTGCTATTACAGCAATCGAAATTGAATTCATATCATTCGTATCATAGAAATAAATATTTTTTAAGAGTTTTATTTTTATTTTAATAAGGTTTCTCGTACGCTTGGTGTAATGGCAGCAGTGAAAAAATATTGAATAAAAATGGAATTTGCATGTTATTTCAATGTAAATTAAATTTTTAGTTATTTAAATTTTAAATAAATTTCTAATTAAATTTTTTTAATTAAATTTGGAAATTAAGGCTAAATTGAGTTTTTGCTTCAAAATGACATATTTTACTTATTTGTGAGACTTTTGGTTCGTTCTGTGAAAGTGGGTGACAGACAGACAGACGGAAAGACTTAACGATTATAAAACCTTCCACTTTTTATGTTATAAACGTAGTGTGGAAGCTAAACCTATTCAAGTGTAAGTAACAACTGATCATGTCAATGACTACCCTAATTTCATGAAGTAGCATATATGCAACCTTCAGTTTTTAGCTTGCATTTTTCCAAAAACAGTGGTAATCGAACAACTTAAACAATGTTTTAAAACTAGAGAACATAAGAAATGTGAAACATATTTTTCAAAGTAAAAAACAAACAAAATTAATATAAAAATAATTCAATGAACTTGCCTTGTAGAGACAACGAGACAATGATGCAACAAACACAAAAACCCAACAAGTTACCTTTCTCTAAAACAAAAATAATTTTAACTTTGCACAGTTTTTTCACTCTGAACGAAGCTTCTGTTGTTCTTCTAACAAATAACAATGCAAACATACTCGCTGACGTCAATTAACATGCCGAAATTAGAGGAAAACCAAAGGTTGCATATATGCTACTTCATGAGAATAAGGGTTAATTGTTCACAATGTCAAAAAGGTCCGATTCTATAGGATGACTAACGGCCAAAATAACCACTAGTGGGTACTTTTTCATTTCCACAGCTGTACATATCTTTTGACGAATTTCTTAAATCTAAAGTTTCTGCATATTTCTGCTTATGCTTTTCATATTTAGATATTTTCGGAAAAAGGTTGTTAATATGCTACTTGAGTATGATAAAACGGTTAATAGAAGAATATATTACTGTTCTCCGTCAATTTTTGGCATCTCAAATGTTATGAGTGTTTAAGAGACCACTTTAAATACAAGCAAGGAACCTGAAGGAGGCAGTGTTGTTAATGCGGTTTAGATAAAAATGAAAATATTTACAACAATTTTTAAAAAATTATTTTTTAAATTTGCTATTTTTGTTAAAGATTCGCCAGTTTTTTTATGCCCTCATGACAACGAAAACATTTGTTAAGGTAATTTCAAGCTATTGCCTGCTCTGGAGTTATTTGAAAATCCCTTGGGATAATAAAAAATGAGTTTTTAAAGAATATATAAGTGCGATTTTACAATTCTTAATAATTCCAACTATGCAATAAAAATGTAAAAGTTAGAAAAAAAGTTATTTACATTTTTAAAATCATCATCCAAAAATACCTATATGAAAAAGTCATTGCTTGATGAATCTCCATGGATAACAATGTAGTCACTTACCCCGTAAATGTCAACTGAAGTTGGAAATTGTAGCTGCGTGAGGAGATTCCTCCTGTGGTTGCCATCAAACTTGGCAGAAGACAGGTAGTGCAGAATTCTATCAACCCAAAACACCCTTTGACTGTCCAAGTCAACAAAAAAAGTTAATAATACTGATTATGTTTAGAAGATCAAGTATCCGTTAGAAGTCGGTTTAAATACAGGGTGAGGCAAACAAAACCGGCCCCGAGGTGGAGGTAAGAATACGACAGAAATATTGCCAAGTCAAAAACCAATACAAAAACAGGTTTGCTAACTGAAGCTTTTGATCACCTCAATATTAAGCCCAAACAAACGCTTGGCGACTTATTTGCCGGCAACTACGCTATGGTTAGAAATCCTAGTTGAAATGAAATATAAAAACAAGGTTTGTTGGGCTGATCAAAAAAGTTCCCACTTGCGATTATTTCGGTTGTTATTTATCCTAGAGAATCAGACCTTTTTGTTTTTGGTAATACAAAACATTCTAAATTGATTGCAAGACACAATAATTTGCATTATGGGACGTCTTTATACAATACGAACCAAGATCTGAACTCACCACTAGTCTATGAGTAGCTCTAATGTGAAGCTAATCCGATCCAACCAATGCAAAAACAGGTTTCAGGCGGCTTCAGGATTTTTTCTCGCCAAGCATTTCTACGTATTCCCATCTCTAGATCGGGGCCGGTTTTATTTGCCTCACCCTGTATAAGGCCAATGCGCCTAATTATGACAAACAATAAATAATACAATGTTTCTCAATAGTCCTCAGAATTTATCAATTTGATGCATTCGCTTGTGATTTTTTTAAGGTTGTTCATGATACAAGCTTTTTCGTGAAAAAATCAACTTTTAAAATACCAATAAAAATTTAGTTTTAACATCGCCATTTCATACCGTAAAATCAACCACTATACGATGAGAAAATTCGAAAATATTTATTTTTTCATTTATTATTCCTTTTAATTGTAAAAAATTTATCTTAGACAGTAACTATAAATTGGGCAGAAAGAGTGGCCTAGTTGTTTAGATCACTGACCGTCACGGTAACTGTCTGCGCACAGTACTGGGTGCGGGTTCGAGTCCCGCGCGTTCCCCCTGGCTGCAATTTCTCTCTCTGAGTGTCAGTAAAAATTCTGCCTGTGTCTGTTTTACTTGACGAAGGTTTATAAGCGAGTCTCTAATCAAGCACACATACACCGGAAATGCATTTTGTACCAACCAACAGTTGTATGTTGTGAAAAACTGACAGTGCTTAGAATTTATAAACGTCAAAATTCACTGTTAATAAAATGTTTTTTTGTAAAATCCTGTGATATTTTTAAGGAAATTATTTAAAGACTTTTGGTGTTTGTTCAAATATTTTAGATATATGCCTGTATCGTGCATATATAGAAAATAATAATACATATATATTATGTAGTTAGAAAGATTTATTATCTATTGGTCACATACATGACAAAAAGGACCCAGTCGAACAAGTCCAAGAACATGTTTTTATTTAAAATGAAATACAGGGTGTTCCAAAATTGACCGGAAATGTATAGGGTCCAATTCCTAAATATTTACCCGGCCCCCGCCAATAAAAAACGGCTAAATGATTGGCTTCACTTTCGGTAGTGCAAGAAAGCTTGTACTTGTGCTACTTTATGGAAAACTATTAGACACGTATATTTTTGTTTTTGCTAAAAATAATTTTTATCAAAGTTTTGGGTGGTCAAAGCTGAAGATCTTCCGTTTTTTAAAGAAAAACGAGTCAACTTACATATGGCATTACTTTTTGTGTCAAGAGTTAAAAATTTCAGTGACAATATTTTCGTGTTCTACTTGTTCTATATAGTACATGTTAGGACATAAAAACTTATGATTGACATTTGGCACAAAGGTCCAGGGTTAATCAAAGTTATTGGAAAAAATGTTATTTTTCTGCAATTTCGACCTTTAATATTTTCTTGTGCCAACAGTGAACCAAAAGTGTATATGATCCGAAAATCCGAAATTGCACGACTTTCGAGGTCATTTATTCCTTGTGCCAGCAATGGAAATGTTCAAAATTAGCTGGAAAGTAATCCGTAAGTATTGCAGAACCAAAATCAATTCATAAACCTATGGATATTTGCTTCAATTTTTTTAATGAGGCTTTAAACTTTGAAAAAAAAAGCATAATTTTGTGTTTTCATCAACTTTTAGAGCTCTTCAACTCCTTGTATCAAAAGTAACCAGTAATGAAATGAGCGGGAAAATAATCTTTTTGTATTGTAGAAATAAAATAAATTCACAGAATTATGGTTATTTGCTCCAATTTTATTTAATAAGGCTCTAAACGTTGGAAAAAAGCACAGTTTTGTGTTTGCTGCAAATTTTAGAGCTCTTTAACTGCTTATGCCAAAAGTAAAAAAGCTATCAAATTAGCTGTAAAATAATCCTTATGTATTGCAGAAAAAAAAATCAATTCACAGACCTATGGGTTTTTGCTCCAATTTTAGTTAATGAGGCTCTAAACTTTGCTAAACAACTCAAAAGTTTGGAGGACTGAAACACGCCCGCTGTTTGCAAAGTTTAGAGCCACATTAAATAAAATTGAAGCAAATACCCAAAAGTCTGTGAATTGATTTTATTTTTGCAAAACATAAGGATTAATTTCCGGCTAATTTTATAACTGGTTACTTTTGGCACAAGCCGTTGAAGAGCTCTAAACTTTGCAGAAAGCACAACATTGCACGAAATTGGAGTTCTTTTGCAAAGTTTAGAGCCTCATTAATTAAAATCGGAGCATACCCATAGGTCTGTGAATTAATTTTGTTTCTCCAATACATAAGAATTAGTTTCCAGCTAATTTTATTACTTGTTACTTTTGATACAAGGAGTTAAGGGTCTCCAAACATTGCATCAAACACAAAATTGTGCGTTTTTTTCAAAGTTTAAGGCCTGATTAAATACAATTGAAGCAAATATCCATAGGTTTGTGAGTTGATTTTATTTCTGCAATGCATACGGATTATTGTCCAGCTAATTTTATACATTTCCAATGTTGGCACAAGGAATAAATGACCTCGAAAGTCGTGCCATTTTGCATATTCGGCAAGTTTAAGGTCAAATATTTCTGTAACCAAAAATGCTACCGCCCATCACTTGCTATTTTGGGGTACTTTTCTTTATTATGTATTCATTAGATCATATACACATTTGGTTCGCTGTTGACACGAGAAAATATTAAAGGTCAAAAGTTTAGAAAAATAAAAAAAATTCCAACAACTTTGAATGACCCTGGACCTTTGTGACAATTGTCAACCATAAGTTTTTATGTCCTAACATGTACTATAGAACAAGTAGAACACGAAAAAATTTTCACTAAAAATTTTTAACTCTTGGCACAAAAAGTATTGCCATATGTAAATTGGTTCGTTTTTCTTCGAAAAACAAACTTGACCCCCCAAAACTTTAATGAAAATTTTTTTTAGCAAAAACAAAGTTATACGTGCCTAATAGTTTTTAATAAAGAACATTGTTTTTTTCAGCAAAATCAAAAATGTCAACTATCCCAGCCTGTCTGACTCTTAAAAAAACTGGCTATTAAAAAAAAAAGTTGAGAGGGCATACAATTCTACGTCGCACATTTTACTATTTGAGCATATAGCAGTTAGAATTATATTTAGATTTTTTAATATAGAATTTTACCGTTACATTATAAATGGCTCAAAAACTTATTCTGATTACTGGATATATTTTCAAATTGTTTAGATTCTTCGTTGTCATTATTAATCATTTTTGAAAAAAAAAATACCAGAGAGATTGTCAATAAAATTATACAAGGAAGCTTTGTTTACCTTAAAAAAGTTAATGTTTATGAAAAGAATAGTTTTAGATTAACATTTGGTGTTTGCACATCCTTCGACATTGAATTGAACACTATGGTACCTTTCATATAGAACAGTGGTTCCCAGCCTTTTCTGAACCATCGCCCCTCACTTTAGGTTGACTAACAACCATCACCCCCTTTTAATTTTCATATTATGTCTGATTATAATTTGAGCTAAAATGTAATGAATAAAGCAGTTTTATTACTTGAAACACTTACTACCATACATAAAAACAACCAAAGAAGCTTCATATGGCCACTGCTAAATTTTTAAAAAATAAAAAGGTTTATTTTCAACAGATTTTTTAAAGAAAAAAAAGATATAACTAAGATCTTTAAACTGAATTCTGGATAATTTAAGAGAGTTGATAGTAAAAATTGATTGTTTGGGTGTGGTTAGAGAATGGTTATAATGTAGGTATAGTAGTTTTAAAATTCTCCCTTTGAATACTCATCGCCCCCCGATCGCCCCCGAACTATTTAGTGCCCCCTTGATAGCACAAATCGCCCACTTGGGAGCGATCGCCCCCAGATTGGGAACCACTGATATAGAACAAACTTACCTATGGCCAGGCCGTAAACATTAGATATGTCCTCCTTGACAATGACTTTTCTGTTTGTTCCGTCCATATTGCAACGTTCAATTTTCCGAGTGACTCCATCGTCGGACCAAAACATAAACCTATTGGAATACGCATAAAAGCGAAACCAAATTATGCCAAAAATATTATATTTGTTAGGTCGACAAGTCTTATATCTGGTCAAACCTGCACGTAGTCTTGAGGTTTAATATTGTGTTTCAGAGTTTTAAAGGTGAAAAATATAAATCCGGTAGGAAGTGTTTATTAAGATTAGAGATGTCATCTTTCCCCATATCAGATGAGGCAAGGCTATGCCCATTTCCTGCTACCTATTGCTTAAATCTTGTCTGATGACAGATCTTTAAAACAGCTAAGTACGCCTCGTAATTTCAAGTTCAGGAAAAGTGACAAGGTGGGTTTTTTTAAGTAAGAACGAGGTCACTTTGGTAGCAAAAGCCCACAGACAGTGGAACCGGGAGCAAAAAAAAAATTCTAAATGTTTTCCGTTTGAGATTTTGTTTTCACCTTCAAAATATGCAATTCCCAGAAATGAAATCCTAGAAAAAACTATTTCCTAAAAGTAGCAGAAAGGCGTAAAAATATAAAAGACATACAAAAATATACAATGCAAGCATCTTGATATGTAGAGTATCCCTTTAGATATGTAGAGTAGTTGAAGATACTCTTCAAAGCGTGTAAAAACCACAATATCTACATTTTTGTATTTTCCATCAAATGCAATATTTCATAACCTTATATTTCATATTAATTAAAAGTAAAAAGAAAGTAGACTGAAAAAAGAGGATAGCATGCTTCGTGAATACGTTTATCTAATAGCTGTTACAAACCTATACCAATGGTTCAGTTTTTATCTTCCACATTTCGTTTATAATGTAAAAAGTGGAAGGTATTAGAATCATTCAGTCCATCTGTCTATCCGTCAGTCTGCCGCCCACTTTCGTAGCCCAAACTATAAATGCTACAGACAAGAGTGAAACGTCACAAAATAAACCGCATCGAAATGAAAGATAAAAATGAAATGATAGAAAAACAATGAAAATCTCAGAAGAAAATTGTAATTCGTAGTGCTTTAATTATTGTAAAAGATACTGCAAAATTTAATGCCCATTTAAAAAGCATAAGAAACCATCTTATTGGAATTAAATCAATATTGCCAATATCAACAATCACTCGAGAAACTTTAATTCTTTGAATTGAACGAAATTTATTTTTGAGACATCATTCGCAGTTTGAAATGATGTCAAATATGTTTCACTATGGGATTCTTTGTGTGTATTCTGATAAAAAAAATGTGTTGTGTTTATTTAAAAGCGAGGAATATTACATATTTATTCTTTGAAACATAAATTTGTTTGGCAAACAATAAAAAATAATTATTACATTTCAAAAAAAAAAAAAAAAACTAGCCAAATAGAGCTTGTATTTTGGAAATAATACTGTATTGGCTTCTTTTTTCTTGGTGAACCTTTTTCCTGTTGTGCGGAAGCAGGTTAAAAGGGATTGTCAGTCCCACAGAGCTAATTTATTTAGCCACACTATTTTAAACCTTCATCAATCTATAATTAAATAACCAAACGTTATTTTTTTCCTTTTTTTAATTAATGTAAGGATGACTTCCATACCTGGTGAATATTGGATAACATGGCAAAGCAATTTTTTTTATAAAGTTTTGATTTCAAAACTAATTCACTAGCTCTATGCGACTGACACTGTCAGCCCCTCTTAAATGACAGATTCTGTTACAAACCTTGTTGTTTTATAATACTTGCCCTTCAGCCGGGTTGAGGACAATGGCATAGGGGTTGACGCCTTCCTCCTTGATCACAGTTCTCACCATGGACCCGTCCAATCTGGACACACCAATTGCGTTATTTGCATATTCCGTCCAGTAGATGAGGTTGTGAATCCAGTCCACAGCGAGGCCGTAGAAATTAATACCCCTTCTAAAAACAGAGGGGCGAGCTCCCTCCTGCCACAGCGGGGCTCTAGTAAGACAGAAAATCAAGGATTAATAGGTAAATCCTGAGAGAAGAGTTTTTTTTATAATCTTGTAATTTATTATTATTTTAGTTTGAATTGGCATTTAATTAAGGGAGAAAGACTTAACTGGACAGCGGTTCTCCAAACCAAAGTGCCTCACTGTAAAGAAATATTATCTTAGCCACATTTCACCGGCTGAAATGAATATTATTATAAACATTGTCTAATGTGATATATGTAGGTAGTTCTATACCAAAACCGACCATAAGTTTGCAGCAGAGAAATGTACTACGCGGAGGAATTTGCGTAAACAACGCGGCTGGCGCCAAAGCTTGGCCTGCTCCGAATGGTTGATAATTTGACCCTGATATTCGTGCGCCCTGTTACGTCAAAATCGAAGGAAAAAAATTATTAAAGTAACACTCTAACTGAAGCTAAACTAATAAAAAAAATAGATGTATGTCTTGAAATAACAAATAAATTTGTTTATTGAATGTGAAATACCTTTTTGTATTCGATTCTCGCACTCAAAAATGCGAACTATTTACCCTCTTTCTAGTAGAACATTTGTATACTGCAAACTTAAGGTCGGTTTTGGTATAGACGATTCCCCTTTTTGAAAGTAAATAGAATATTTTTATATTTATTTTACATTTATCTTTTGAAAAGAAAAGGCGTTTGTAAAAATATTATATACCGCCGATAGAAATGTGGTTGGGGAAATAATTATTTTCCCATTTTTCACATTTTCCATCACCAATCCATGCCGCGCGTATGATACTTAAGGTAGGCGAATACCCAAAATTCTAAAATTTTTACTATTACTTTAATCTTTTCCAAATTTGGCATAGTGATTTCAAATATAATGAGCAATGCTTTTTAGGCAATTTTTTTTATTTAAATATAATTGATTTATTTTGAACGGTGTTTTTCACCTAAAAAAAGGGGGAATTGCGTTAACACTTCTAGTATAAAAAGTTTGACATTAATTTACCTGAAATTTTTTACAAATGCTATTTCAATATATATCTGTGCCATGAACCTCTAACATCCGGTGTAAATATATGTTGTTTTTTTTTAAAAAAATGTCCAAGTGTAAGTTAATCGAAAAAAATCCTTTTTTGTGGTTAATTTATGACATTTTTCTTAATAACTTCTTTTCTTGTAATCTGTATGCAACTCTAGAGGGTCATTGCATGCATCAGTTCAAAACAAAGAATTTAACTCATAATTAATGTTTATAGGATGAAAATTCAATGGTGGTGGACTTGTTAGCGTAAACCTCCTTTTTTAGTAGAAAAACACCGTTTAAAATAAATAAATTATATTTAAATTTTTTAAAAAATGCCTAAATAGTATTATTCATTATATTTTGAAATCAGTATGCCAAATTTGGAAAAGATTAAAGCAATAGTAAAAATTTTAGAATTTTGGGGAATTTTGGGTATTCGTATACCTTTAATTACCCTCCTCCATGCTTTAATTTAGAATACTATTAAACAGGAGTCGGTTGGTCAGTTTGAATTATCGTCGCACTTGAGCTACACAAGGGCTTTTGACGTTGGGCGTCGTAATTTAGAACCACAGTCAAGTGACGCTATTAAAAGAGAAGTTCTTAACCCTCTGACGGAGAAGCAAATAGCAACATATGTTGACACTTATTTTCACTGCATAAGATTTTTATTAAATTTTTCAAATAATCATTTAATCTCTTTTACTTTTTTAAAAGTATATTTCTGTAGTAGATGGTTATAAATTATCCCTCTATGCCTTAAATTTTAAAATTTAATAAAATTTTCACATATTTTTTTTTTTAATTATGTGAGTTGCTGGACAACCTTTTTAAGAGGAAAAGAACGTATTCATCCCTCAGATTTACCGGTTACTTAAATACTTAATTAAAATTGTTGTAGAAAACAATTTTTCAACAGTAACTGAAACCAAGAACCTCTATTGCGCAATATTTATCGCCAAACACAAAGCCGCTTTGTAAGCAAATACTGAACAATCAAAAATGATATTGTTCTACATTTTATGACGTCTATCCAAACTCATGTCTGAAAAAAATCCTTTATTTAATTGATTCTTAATAAATGAAGTTTTTCATGCTATCATTGATAAGGCAACAGCGATTTAAATGAAAAAAAATCAATTTTAAGGATTTAAGGTATCCGACTACGTTGAAATCGTATTTTTCTGCAAAAAACAGACATTTTTTTATAATCTTAAAATAAAGCACCACTCTTTAAGATTCTAAAGCTTTCTTTATTTTGTTTGTGCGGCAAATATTTTAGAACTCCATTGGTACTCCATTGATACTCCATTATGCGAAAATGGCATTCCAATCCTTTAGAAAAGACCACTAGTAGAAAATTGCGATCTACAAGAATAATTAAAAATATGAAACTTGAAGATGAAGAATGTCTTACGTACCAAAAAGAAGGCTTTCCTGTTATTTGAATGTAACTTCAATTTTTAAATTGATTTTGTGCAAAATGAAAGTTTTGAACATTTTCTTCTAGACAAACCATCTTTCACAAAAAGTACTTAACCGAATGTTCTCAAATTTTTATGCATATTTGTTAAACTATCATCTAGGGAATAGACTACAGAATAGTAATTTCAAGCAATATTATAAAAATTATAACACTTACTATCAAAAATGGTAGTAAAAAAGTTGATAAAAATCTTTAACTGAGCTTCGACAACTTATAACTTTTTATTGGTGCAATAAATATCTAAGATTGTAGTCTATTCCCTAGGTATCAAATTAAGATTTATTTATTTATTATTATTTTTAAAAAAATCTTGAATATTTTTTTAGTTAAAAGATTTGTGGTAAAGGCAAAAAACATCAAAATTTACTTACAAAATCTTAAATTACAAAAAATATATTTATTTAAAATAAAAATTGTGACTATTATTATTATTAGTTGTTATTATTATTAGTTGTGTTGGGGAACAAAAAAATACATAAAATATAAGTACTAAAATTTAATTAAAAAAACAAATGTCAAACGTAGTCGGATACCTTAAATAAGGTTAGAAATCGACAGCCGCCGGAAACGATTTAGTAGGTCATAGGAGTCTTAAAAATGTGCAAAGAAGGTACTACAAAGGATAGTTTGATCTTTCATGTAGGAGAGATTGTTGTACCTTGGGACGCTTGTACCATGGGACTTTGACAATTTCTAAGAATCTATTGACAATATTCATACATAGTTTATTTCCAATAGTAGCCTTACCAACAGACATCATCAAAATAAAATTTAACACTAGCATCATTAAATTGATGAATTGTTGACAAAAAATAATACTTCATTACCCCAAAGTAAATATTTTTCTCATTCTAATATAATTTTTTACCTTTGTACTTTTACAAAAAGTCAAATGCATTTTATTTTTTTCATAAACGAAAAGATTTTAAAATATTTTGGTTATGAGAAAATAATGATAATGCATTAAGATTGGCCACCATCTTGCTTTTATTTAAACCATGTAGTGTGTTGCACCTTGGGACAGTAAAGCATATTGTAACAACATATAATGTTAAATAATTTGGACTTGCAATTTTTGCTGTATAATTTAAATTATTCTTGAATTATGAAGTTTTATTTGTGTATTTCCTTGAAAAAACAATAAAGTTTGTTTCCTGACACAAATTAGTTCAAGTGTATGACTATTGACTGAATTATAAAGTGTGTCCCAAGGTACAACATCATATTGTACCTTGGGAACGTTTATCCTGTCTACTTTAAATGAGTGGCAATTTTTTAATTTCAAGCTGCCAGAATTTTAAAAAAATATATTATTGAGGAATTTATTGGTGTGTTGAAATGCTGCTTTTAATTTTTTATTTTGGTCATAATTATCGAAGAAAAAATTAAAATGCAAAAATTGTCCCAAGGTACAACACTCTCCCCTAATTTTTTAACTACTCAATATACAAATATAATTTTTTATATGTAATTCCACAGGATTTATTTATAATAAAACAAATTTTAAAATTTATGAAACTTTAGCCAAAACTAAAATAAATGATAATAAACATTGAAGCTATTTGAACACATTGGGATTATTCTTGCGCGGCAAATTTTGAGGTCAAAATTGAAAAAATGACTGAGAAAATGACTTTATATTATACAAATATGAACAAGCAAAGACTTATACCTAAATTCTCAGCTTAATTTTAATTAGAAATTATTTTAAGAACTTTTTTCTAAAAAAATTAATACAAATTTTTAAATTTTGATTTAAATTTCTTTTAAAAAATTATTTCTAATTAAAATTGAGCTGAGAATTTATATATAAGTCCTTGTTTGTACATATTTGTACAATCTAAAGTCATTTTCTTAATCATTTTTTCAATTTTGACTTAAAAATTTACCGCGCAAGCCTAATCCCAATGTGTTGAAATAGCTTTATGGTAAATGTCATTTATTTCACTTTTGGCTAAAGTTTCATAAATTTTAAAATTTGTTTTATATTAAATAAATGTTGTAGAAATACATATAAAAAATTATACTTATATATTGAGTAGTTAAAAATTACATGAAAGATCAAACTATACTTTGTAGTACTGTGGCGGATCTAGTTTTATGCAAATTATTGTTCATTACCTCACCTGTAACTGACACTGCACCTGTAACTATAACTGTCTGCAATGTATATATACCGTGACTATTTTTGTAAACGCGCTCTTAAAACTTTACTCAATATGTTTTGATTTTACGAGTAGCTACCCTTTTATTTTTATGTTATGTTTGGAAATAATTAAAGTTGTTTTCGTTAACTGCTTGGTCGCCTGGTTTATTACAACCATAAAACATTCTCTGCGGATAGACAGCAGGCCGTCTTATCTGGCAAAGCACCTTCTTTGCAAATTTTTAAGACTCCTATGACCCCTTAATTACTAAATCGTCAAATTAAGCTAATTCAATGGATAATCCACCGACAGACAGTGAAAGATGTCCGTCCTGACGTATATATAGAGTCGAACAAGAAGTATGATAGATCTCTGAGGTTGTATCTTGTAACCAAAAAAATAAATTTAATATCCGACTTATAAATCTCATTTTGGAAGGGACAGACGGACACAGTCAGCAAGTCAATTCAATCTGCTTAAACATTTTCATTTACTACGGTTAATATTTTTTTTTTATTTTGGTTATTGTTTCGAATTTAAAAAAAAGAAACAAGAAAATGACTCTAAAAATATCACAATAAAATAAAATCTAATAGAAAGCAGATGACTAAATAACGGAATTTATGTTTTAAATAGTGTCCTTAATTAATGTTAAGAATTGCAGCTGCTGATATTAATATCATCATTTAATAAATTATTTTTTCAATAGTAATGTGTAATCGACGAACCGTAGTTCTACCTTATTTCCATCAATATTAGATATGTTTCTGAAAAAAGTTTATCAACTCAGAACTAAACGACTTTGACATTTTAATTCAGTAATGCAGGTCAAGCCCAAGCTATTTTATAATCAAATAATGCATAATTCAAGGAATGTTACTTGTTGATATAGTTGTTGAAACCAGTCCAGAAGAAGATTTTGCTTTTGATGTGATAGTCTACGACTCGGGGTCTTTGAATACCGGCCATCAAGAGCGAATCCGTGCCGGATGCTAAGCTGAAATTACGAATATCACCATCGCAGTACAGCAAAAAAGCCGAACCATCTGAAGAATATAAAATATAAATTCGCCAGTAGTATTTTAATGCACCTGTCTCATTAAGATTAAACGTCCTTTATGGTAACTGCTATCGTTACAAGTCCATTCGAAAAACTTTTATACTCATTTCTGGTTCAGGGTCAATATTATGAAAAGTGCCAATTGATGATACGATGAAATTAAGTTATAATATCCTCCGTTACTTTAAACATAAAAATATAGCCATATATTGTACTGTCAGTTCTTAAGCACAAATTTACTAAAATTTGGTTATCACATTTCGGTAACAAATAAAAATTTTCAAAACGTTATATTTATTAATAATTTATTAGTTTTTATTTTGTTTGTTAAACTGGAAATCACAGACGAAAAAATTTTAACAACGCTATTTTATAAAAGAAAATACTAATTAGTAACATTTTAGTAACAGAGTACTGAATTATAATTTGTAAATAAATTAAAAATTTTCAAATAATTCTTTTGATGTAAAGCTATTAACGATTGATATTTTTTTTTTAATGAACACTATATTTATTTTAAATTAATTGCTCTCCGTACTTCATTATGTATTCATAACATTAACTTTTAAACAGTGATGTTCTGTATTTATTAAAAATATTTCGTATGCACGTATATACCTGTTAGAGTTCTTTATTCAAAGATAATTTTAAAAGTTTCTTCTTTGAAATTGTGAAGAGATCTACTACCACCCAAGACGAAGAACTTGCAAAGAAAAATCCAAAACTAAGATACTTTGAAATAAACCTAAACTAAAGTTTGGCATTTTTACTCTTAAAAACACAAATCGAAGGATCTAGATACAAAACTGACATTCTCCAAAGTAATTCTGAGATATTGGGTCCGGCCCGTTCATTGGCAACTTTATGATCGTTAACATCGCCAAAGACAGCGTCGGACCCTATATCCTAGTTATACTTTGGATAATGTGAGTTTTGCTACTACACTCTTCAGTCGCAACTGCACTTCGCAAATACTACGCATGGAAAAGCAATAAATAAAAGATAGGAAAATGGACAACAGTGTATGGAAACAATTACGCAATGTTAATACCTTGGTCATCAGCTGTGACGAGGCAGGACAAGGTGAAGACATATAAAGTGACTCCTAAACACAATTTCAGCATTTTTCTTCGCCAAAACACTTGTTCTGAAGGCACGATTAAACTCTATTTGTGTTTGAAAAATCTCTGAATGGGGTTCCATTTACGCCTTTTCCTGTCATGCGGTCGGCATTTCCTTCTGTTATCGCCTTAATATTATCTTATTTAATTAAAAGTTGTAAACATACAACCTTTTATCGAAAACTAAGTGACATTTTATCCGTCTACTGTTTCAGGATTTAGAAAACTGAATGTCTTCTGGTGAATACTCTTAAAACGAATCATTTGAAGCGGAAAATCACGAAAGACAATATTAATGAAAGTTTTTTTTAAATTTTGGATTGAAGAAGTATTTTGATTGACACTTACATACTGCATTGACACTATGACATTGGTCCAGATCATGCAATATTTTTTTCTCATTAATATTTAACTTTAAAATTATGGTTCCCTCGAACGCGATGAAATATAGGCTTTCAAGTAGATCGAATATATTTATGACTAAGAAAGATAAATATAATGTGTGTAGTTTATTTGTATAGAACTCAAAGAATAAATGCTCGAAAACTTTGTTGTAAATATGGGTAAATAGCGAAAGAACTAATCAATTCTATTGGGGAATTCGTGATCGTCATTCATAGAGAAGAATTTTTTAAAAAAAAAAGTCCCTCTAACGGGGCTGCATTTATTGGTGGTCAAGCCTTTGCAAACTTGGCATATTCCCCAGATCTAAGAGCCATTTTTGTGGTACCATCTAGGCAGCTTTCTCTACCAATTTTAAAGCTCATATTACAATGAATCTGAGCTCTTCGTGAATGTTAAAACATGCCAAGATTTAATTTGGCTTTGAGAATCTAGGCCAAACAAATACTCAAAGAATCTGTTACATGCCTCATAATCATGTGACATGCATGCCCATGACTTTCTCATCCTGAAAATCTGAAGAATCAGCCGGGTCTCGAACCCGCAAATATTGGCTTATGAGACGGACACGTAATCCCTCTCAGCCACTGAGCCTGCACAAGGGCAGATTTTTTCACATACATATAAATTTAAATAAGAATGATAAAAATAAATTTTATTTGATTATACATATTAATACAAGGTCTCCATTTTCTTGTAGACTTGAAAAATACAGAATTTTTTTTTTTTAATATTATGTTTGCTACTTTTTTGAAGTTTTCTTTTACACTTTTTTTATAAAGGTGCTTCCATGTACATATTTTCTTCACAATTCCTCTTTTGAACAGGATTTGTGTTGCCTGCGTTAGCAACAATTCTCGTTAGAAGATGTCTGTTGTAGATCAACATTCCAATCTGAAAATGTAGAGGAAAAAATAATTTTCCGGCCAATTTTTGATACCGAATACTAATTTCATTGAACATATTCTTAAGGAAAATGAAATGGAACCAAAACATTAACTAAAAGTTTGTGCTTCATCACCTTAAACATTTATAAAAGTATGAAAATTCCGCTTACAAGACATTTTTGAAATGAGTAATGAGTTTGAAATGTGAAATGAGTGATTTGAAGAGTTTTTAAACTGTAATCCCAGAGTGGTTGATTAACTTATTGGTTGGTTGGTGGACATTTATTTTTAGGCTTGTGTGCTTGGTTGCTTATAAACATTCGTCAAGTAAGACTGACACAAAACACACACATACGTGGCAGATGCTGCCATCTATCACGCGCCACCTGTACAATTTAGACATGTCCCTGAAGGAGAGGGAAATAGTCTCCAGGGACCTGTACTCGTGGAAAACTGCGGAGTGAACGCCCACAGGGTTTTGGACAATATAGATTTAACGAGCACGCACTCCGCATATACTTGACAAACACAAATATCCATGCCTTATCGGGATTCGAGCCCGCACCCAGAAGCTCTAAAAGCTTGCTCCTTTACCGTTGCGTCGCCGGGTCGGCATTAACTTATCGTTAGGTGTAGTGTAATGTAATCGTTTCCGGCTGCCTATTTTTAGCCTCCATTAGATGTTTTACACAGCCAATAACGCCTCGTAATTTAGAACCCTAGCAAGTGACGGGTTCGACACCTAAACGGGCACCCGACAGAACTTCAAACGACATCGTACGCTGACGCCGTCGGGACTTTGGACTTCACAGATTCAACGAGTACGTCTGTCCCAGTGTACTCGGGCCCATCCGTCACGAGTAGGATTTTCTAATCCTTCCGATACAGATATCCGATTTATAGGATGATTGGCAGTGAGTGGGATTCAAACCCCCGCATTCCTGAGAAGGCTGAATCCTGAGGCTGATGCCTTAAACACTCGGCCACGGACGGGTCTATCGTTAGGTTAGGTTGTAAGTTTTTTGACTGTCATTTTCTACACTCCAAAGAACTTTAACACAGCCAATTATGTCTCGTAATTTCAATTCTTGTTTAAATGACGAGTTCGATACCTGAGATAGTCGGACTTTTGACTCCATTAATAAAACGAGCAAGTCTGTCTCTATCTTTTTTTTTTTGAATCTCTTAATCGTTTGTCGATTCGGCAGTTTTTTTGGTACAAAATATTTAGGTCGCTGTCCAATATGACTAAGGCATTATTTCTAATGCAAACTTAAAATAACCAACCAACGTTTTATAGAGCCAAAAAAATTTGTGCACTGCCTCTTCTTTGGTAATCTTTGATTGAGACTTGCAAATACAAAAGTACATTTTATTAAAATCGATATTTTCAATTAAATTAATATATTCACCATAGCAATGAAAGCTACAGAAGCTATGACGACTGTCAATGTTAAATGAGTACCATAGGACCCAACAGTTTCATCTGCATTTTTGTTATCCTCTAAAATACAAAAAAAAAGTATAAATACAAGCCTAAAATACCAAATAACCAAAAGTACCAAAATAACTACAATTATATAAGACGCAACACAGGTCAAAAAAATTTAACTTCACATTTCACTCTTACAAAATTACGAAAAACAGAACACATTCTTTTTTTTTTTTTGTTTTCATTTCAATGCCAACTCAAAATATTTTTCATTTCAATGCCAAATTACGAAAAACAAACACATTCTTTTTTTTTTTTTCATTTCAATGCCAACTCAAACAAATATTTAAAAACCATCAACCATATTCAACACCGGTGTTTTGAGATAAAGATTTCCAGATAAACCAATATTAATAATGCCTAGTTTTAAGTGCTTATTTGTCATTGTATTTTAAATAATACATATATAATATATATCAACTAAGCACAGCACATTTTTTTATTTAAAAGAAAAATCGAAAATTCCCCAATAGACGACCACATAAACGTTAGGTAGACAAAGATGGCTGCCTTCCCCCGGTTAACTAGAGGAGGGAAAGCTTTTTCGCTTCACGCCGACAGCCTCCTGTCTACTCCTGTTCATTTTATCCTCCTAGGTGTATTACAATAAAATGGTAGTACTAAGAAAAAACTGAGAATGTATAGTGAACGTAAGGAAGATTTATGTATGTGCACCGCCACTGAAGCGAAAAGGATAATAAGGGGGGTAAAATGCAATAATTAATGTTCGAGCTAAGTAGTTTTCCTCGTTTGATTCGTTTCTCCCAAGAACGGTTTAAGTTAAACGGCATTATATCGACTGACTTTATGTAAATTTAATCGTGATAACTTTTTATATAAACCCTGACTGTCATATTAATAAATCTTCTTCTATTCTGTGCAAAATATGTTTCGCTAGTTTTTTTTTCTGGTATTAGTTATGCTTAGTAGCTGTAACCTCCAACAATAAAGATTATTTTTTCACAGTTGTAACTGCAAGTTAAGTTTGAGGTATAAGTGGCATAAGTGGCTGTGACGTTTTTTATGGCCTGTGTAGCCTATGTTGGCCTACGTAGCTTCCATCTAAGTAGCTCCTTTTGAATTAATAATTTTATTTGTAATGTCAATAGCGTTGCTGCGTTTAATGCAAATAGACTGAACAGTAGTAGTGCCAACATTGGTTGGAAAAGCCATTAAAGGCAATTGCGAAGAAGGAGCATTTGTGCTTAAGCTAAGAGTAGTCACTTCAGAACCAAAAAAATGTTTTAAAAAGGCCAATGCAAAAATATGCAACACTTTCAGTAATATAACAAAATAAATATTATAAATAGGTACTCTAGAACGAGGTTGAATTTCCATACTGATATAATACCAAAGCTATTAATAGAAGAAAAACACAAATTTAAGCTTTGCCAAATGCCGAATAAAATGTTAAGGTAGGCGAATATCCAAAATTCTAAAATGTTTACTACTACTTTAATCTTTTCCAATTTATGCATAGTGATTTCAAATATAATGAACGATGCTTTTCGGGCAATTTTTTTATTTAAATATAATTGATTTATTTTAAACAGTGTTTTTCTACTAAAAAAAGGGGTTTACGCCAACACTTCTAGCATAAAAAGTTTTACGTTAATTTACCTGAAATTTTTTACAAATGTTATTTCTATATATATCTGTGCCATGAACCTCTAACATCTGGTGTAAATATACAAGTTTTTTTTAAATGTCCAAGTGTAAGTTAATCGAAAAAAATCCGTTTTTGTAGTTAATTTATAACATTTCTCTTAATAACCTCCTTTCTTGGAATTGGTATGTAACTCTAGATGGTCATTTCATGTATCAGTTCAAAACGAAGAATTTAAAACATAATTAATGTTTATAGGATGAAAATTCAATGTGGTAGACTTGTAAGCGTAAACATATTTTTTTAGTAGAAAAACACCGTTTAAAATAAATAAATTATATTTAAATTTTAAAAAATGCCAAAATAGTATTTTTCATTTTTTTTAAATCACTATGGTAAATTTGGAAAAGATTAAAGTAATTGTAAAAATTTAAGAATTTTGGGGAATTTTGGGTATTCGCCTACCTTAAGGTTCTTTGTGTCAAAATTTTTAGTCAAAATAAATCTTTTAAACAGCTCTTGCTTTTTAAGGTAATGTTACACTCAATTTATAGTGTAACATTACCCCTCAAAAATCAGGAGTAAGCTAGACATTTTGTCATATTTTATGGCTTAGACGTTACTCAACATTTTAGCAGCATAGCGTTTAAGTAAATATACTTACCAGTAGTGCTGGGGAAATTAGTTTGGGGAACAGTAAATGGCAAATGTGAAGTAGGTGCACCTGTGGTCAATCTGTGTGTAGTCACTACAGAACCTAGAAAAATAATTTCTAAAAATCCAAATAGTGATACACTATTAATCTTTTATGCATGAAATTTGGGTTTAATTTTACACAATTTTAAAGCAATTTTATTGACAATTATAAAGCTTTCTGTGAAATTAATAATTATATGTTCGGTAAAATCGATAGCCCTATTTGTAGATCTAGTGCGACGATTATTCAAACACCAAACATAAATGGACATCCTGAATCGTTAAAAAATCTAAGCAACTGGAACCGGATTAAAGTTACTTTTCGAATTAAACTCGAAAAAGAAAAAAAAAACGATTGAACAGAGGAGCGGTTTTATTTTTCAAAAACGGCAAAATCCTACAATCTGTCCATTTGCGGTTTTGTCATTTGACAGACGATATGTTACAGTAAAAAAAAGTTGGAACATAAAAAGCATTTTAAGATGAACTTATTTCCGATTTTCCTTTTTTGGATTTATAATTAAATTATAAATCACCAGTAGGGTGGGCCGAAAATTTTTTTTTATTTTATTTCGGATCGCTATAGTGCGGAAAAGTTGCCATTGGTAAAGACATGAAAAATGAACTAATTATTATTTTTTTATTACCATATCTTCCGTTCGCGCAATGCCTTCAAAGTTGGCGAAAAATTGTTAAAAACCGTAATTTTTTATAATTTTTTTTAAAAAGGCAGATGTTTTTAATTACTTTCCTAAACCATGAATTAACTACTAAAAGTATGTAAAATCCAAATATTAATGCACTTATTAATAATAAATGCTATAGTATATTGTATAATAAGTTATTATACATTTGTGTCATATCTTCCGACCTCTCAACGTAGTATAAAAATAGGAAAATTCGTATTTTTTGCAAAATTTCAAGCTTTTAATTTTTTGTAAATTTTAATCATACAACATGATATAGGAAAGCAATTAAAATCATATATTGGGTTTAAAAAAATTATGAAAAATTACGGTGTTTGACAATTTTTGCCAACTTTGATGGCATTGCGCGAACGGAAGATATAGTAATAAAACAATAACAATTAGTGCATTTTTCATGTCTTTACCAATGGCAACTATAGCGATCCGAAATAAAATAAAAAGTTTTTTTCGGCCCACCCTAATCACCAGGTTTAAGCAATAAAAAACGACATTTTGTTGAATGAATATGATTTACTATTTTAGTCTTTAATATTTTGAAACTGAATTTCGCATTAATAAAATTCCCACCCCCATTTAGCAAGAAAATTATTAATTTTGTTTATAACCTCTATATAATATAAAATTGTAATTGTCGGACGCTTGAAAGCCACGTGACTTACGCGGCTTCAGCCTATATATCAGAAACGTCATAAACGCTGAAAGTAAGTGTGGCAGTGTGCTTGCTTTGTGCCGGGGCTGCTTCAGGTTGTGTCCAGTGGCTTTTGGTAGAGATCGTTGCTTAGCGATAGAGCTACGTGATGCCCTGGAGCAGTCCCTCGGAAACTAGCCAGATTGTATAGATGAGCACTCCTGCATTGACAGTATCCTCATATTAGTCTTGCATGTTTGTTTACGGAGCAAACAAATAGGAATTGCTTAGCAATTCCCGGGGGTTGGCGAGCGGTAGCGAGCAAGGGGATTTGCCCCCTAGTCCATTAAAAAAATATTTATAGTTACCATAACGAAAAAAAGCATTAACTTTGAGTACTGATACTTAAACAGTGCATCTATTAATAAAAATTGGTATGGATAATGAGCTATAAATTAAACAAAAGCAGGTCTTAAGATTTATGCATAAAAATTGCCAAATAAGAAATTTTTTTTATTTTCAACTTATAACTTTTTTTTTAAAGTCACACTATTCCTTATCAAAGACTATTCTTAAAATGATATGTGTCTCAAAACAAGATTTTAGAGCTCCACATTTATTTAACTTAAGGTATACGTACCCTAGGCTAACTACTTTATGTATTTTTTTTTCAAAAAAAGTAATTAACATATTTATTAGTTAATAATTAGTATGATATTAGACAATTTTTTTCGACAATGATCCTGTTAATTCAATTTGACTTAAAACGATATTTTCTTTTGGAAACTGTTTATTACACCTTATTTTATGTTGTTAGCCTCCAGATAGTTCTTAGTTAAACTAGAACTTATTTTTAAAAAATGTTATTTATGATGCGAAAAAAAAGTATTTTCTTAAAATAAATAATTAAGTTAAATGCTTCTTAAAGCATTTCTTTCAAAGATACAAATAAGATGAAGGGTCATCACATGCTCTATATAATACAGATCACATAACTGAAAACAGAATAAAAATATTTAATATAACTCAAGATCCTTGTCGAGGTGAAGCATTACATAGAAATAAACACATTCCCCAGAAAATCGATTTGAAGTTACTAGAAGACCCTAGATTCTATTAGATATGCTTTTTCAAAAAAATCATAATTTAAAAACTAAGCTATGGATTTTAATAATGTTGGTATCTTCAGAAAGCTAGTTAAACATAGCATATTAAAAAGAAATAAAAAATTGAATTTTTAAGTCGTGTGGAAGTTGTGATTCCCAAACTACTGCTTTGACTGTGTGGGACTGACAGTCCCTCTTAAATGTATGAAACTTGCCATCAGTATTCAGACAGGTGAAGTTATCGCTGCTCATATTGCGGTCGTTCGGGCATGCGCAGGAGAAGGTGTGGCCAGATGTGGGCAGGCAGAGGTGGGAACACCCACCATTGTCGTCACCGCATACGTTGTAGCCTTGGAAGAAAGTTGCAAAATATCAAATTTGTTTAGCAGAAAAATATTGTTTATTTTCCCACAATAGTCATATCGATACGAAAAAAAATTAACCACTTGCATCGAAGTTAAAAAAAAAACCTACACTGCTTAAAACAATTAAGGAAGCACTTCGCGTACTTTTGTTTTCCCATCCAGTTCCAACTTCTTATTTTTTATTATAAAAATCTAAAATTTATGAAATAGATTCCTTATGCACCCAGATTGAAATGGTAAAGAACAGGAAAACAAATCTTCAATTAAACAAATCTTTAATCTTGTTGACTACGGAAGAACATTGCAAAATATCAAATTTATTTAGCAAAAATTATTGTTCAATTTCCCAAGGTAAGTCCCATTGGAATTTTTTTTTGTCCACTTACGACCGGAAGATATATTAAGGGGTCATAGGAGTCTTAAAAATGTGCAATGAAGGTTCTACAAAGCATAGTTTGATCTTTCATGTAATTTTTTAACTACTCAATATATAAGTATACCTTTTTTATATGTAATTCTACAAGATTTATTTATTATGAAACAAATTTAAAATTTATGAAACATTAGCCAAAACTAAAATAAATGATATTAAACATAAAGCTATTTGAACACATTGGGATTAGGCTTGCGTGGCAAATTTTGAGGTCAAAATTGAAAAAATGACCAGGAAAATGACCTTATATTATACAAATATGTACAAACGAAAACTTATGCCTAAAATCTCAGCTCAATTTTTATAAGAAATTATTTTAAGAACTCTTTCTAAAAAAATTAATAAAAATTTTATATAAATAATTTATTTTAGTTTTGGCTAAAGTTTCATAAATTTTAAAATACGTTTTATATTAAATAAATCTTGTAGAATTGCATATAAAAAAATTATACTTATATATTGAGTAGTTAAAAAATTACACGAAAGATCAAGCTATGCTTTGTAGTACCTTCTTTGCACATTTTAAAGACTCCTAAGACCCCTTAATAAAAAAAATATTAAATAGTGCAATTTTCAAGCCTTTACCAAAATCTACTTTTCCGCAAAAAAGCGATTCGAAATAATTTTAAAAGTTTTTGTTCAGACCACACTATCCAGTATTTTGCATCTATCAACGATTTTGGAAAATTAAAGTAGGGTTTCTATACATATCAAGTTGTAGTGAATTGACTTGGAATACGTTTAGCCAAAATCATGCTTTTCCATTGTTTGGCAGCAGAGAAAATCAACACCTGATAAATAATCAAAGCTTTTTTTAGCACCTAGAACAATGGCACTCCCAAATCTGAGTGCAGCTTTGTTCTGATTTGGAAGTGAAATATTATTTTCAAATTTGACGATCCTTTGTATTCAATCCTTACATACCCAATCCTTACAAATCCTTATATCCAAGCATACTCAATTTCATACAAAATGACCTCTTACTCGTTAAATGCTGTAAGCTTCACCGGCGTAGTTAATGAACACGAGATGAGTTCTTGTCTTAAATTAGGAGGTTCGTATCCCACCTACTTCCAAAATTTTGAAACTCAATTTAACCCTTTCAGTCCCAGTGATGCCATTTGGCATCATCACTTTCAATATATTTTCAAAATGTTTATGTCCCGCTATGACATCCAAACACACATCATTCGATTCTTCACACTTCGTTCTATCAGGCAAAATTTTACTTTAATCTCAATAGAAGTCAGAACTACTATTTTTTTTTATTTAAAAAATAGTCAACAAGCGTTTCTCCTGATTTTTGATAAGTTCACTTCAGTTCCACATATTTAAAACACAATTTAAACTATTTCGGTTAAAGTAATTACTAAATTTTTTTTAATAATATGGTCAGATACCTTAAAATATATAACTCGAAGTGTTTTTAGGTAATATATATGTAAAATAAGCCGACAGGGAAACGAACATTAGAATAAAGTTCTTTATTACATCAGTAAGAATTCAAAAGGGACGTCTTAATACGTCGAGAGGTGAGAGTGGAATGCGTCAAACATGGTGAAACATCTACTAGTTCGGATAGATTGACCAATGAGAGGCGAGAGTTAGTTTTGAGAAAGTTGGTAGGAATGTTAATGCGTGGGTTGATGAGTCAGAAGTTCGTGGGAAAGTGACTGTTTCTCAGGACAGGGTGTGTTTAGGATGTTAAAGTGTTAAGTGTTATTTAAGAGTATTGGAAAATAATGAAGTAATGAAAGTTAATTAAGGGTTAAAAAAAATTAGTTTTTTAGGAGTTTAAAGTAGGATATGTCATATCCCCCCCAGCAAGGCTGCGCGGAAGGGGACGAGGGGAAAAGGGCAGAGAGGAAAGAAAAAAAAAAGAAAACTGGATTCACAAAGTCGAGAGTGGCCATTCCTCGACCAAGGAAAACAAGTTCAAAGTTATGGGACGAGTTAGTGAAAAGGGAAAAAAATGAAAGTAAACAACAAATTGGTCAATCAAAGCGATCTACGAAAGGTAACAGTAACATGAAATGAGCAACGTTGCGAAATAATGATGAAAATGACAATTCAGGTAAATAGAAAAATGAAACATTTGATGCAAGTAAAACAATTAACATTTCCTGAAATGGAAATGCAAAAAAAAAGCATAAACATTAAGAAAAAATGAAAATTAGGATTTCATGAAATACAATATATCAAATACTGAAAGTAAGCACTCATGAAAAATATCAAATATGTACTAAAAATACAATGTTAACAGTTAATTGCCATACAATTTAAAATTGTACAACAAAAATGAAATTATTGTTTACTACATTTATAAAATTTTACACTAAATATTCAAAAGTGAAAAGAAAAAAAAATCATTCTGCACATAGCAATGCAGTAAAAAAAAATTATGAAACAATAAAAATTCGAAAACTGGCAGGTTTTCTGCTGTTGTAAAAGTTTTAACTTGTTTGCCAGACAAGTGAAAAACTCGCTTAGCAAGTCGCAAATGGAGAGCTAAGTGAAACGTGGACAAGAGTGTTCCGGACCACTAATGTCAACGTTTCAAAAAATCTCGAGGCTACACCCGTTTGCAGTGAAACAGAAATAATTTTATTTGAATTCTGAATTAGAAAAAAGGACGCGAAGTCACAAATCTCCAAGTCAGAAATCGCAACTTGGTTTTCTCAAAAAGAGAAAAACGGGGAAAGATGTGGAGTTATGGTGTAGCCTCAAAAAACTAGGGAACAGCTGATTCTTCAGACTGTTATTGAAGTTGTGTTACAAAAAGCCTGGTAAAAAATATAGTAAACTGTAAAAAACTGGGGTACGGGGAATGGTGGAAATTGGGAGGTAAAAAAAAAGTGGGGCAAACGTTTGAAAGTCATTTATGTAAGAGTATCCACGTTGTGTGGAGTTTATAGGGCCCTTGTTGGTATGATATGACGTCATTTCTAAGTTTAATGTTGATAATCTAGATTTAAGTATACTGTATAGTTTTGAGAAAATATAAAGAAAATTTTTCCTTCCTAATGATGAATTAATTAAAAAATTGCATTAAGAGAATTATTGTTAATTTTGAGCGCTCAATGTATGAAGTAATATCCTATCTAGTGCTATTCGATAAAAAAAAGTAAACCAGTTAAGAACTCATTCGAGATCTCAAGTGGTTTGGTAGAATATCGAAGACACAAATAGGCGAGTTGTACAATGATGATATAACATGTAAAGGAAGGAATGTAATTATAGTTCTTGTAGAATGTTGTTGAATGCAGTATGTCCATGTTCAATAGCAAAGTCACTTGAATGAGTGGCAGGGATGAAGATCACGTGATGATTGAGAGGAAGGTTTTTTCTTCAAACTGAATCTTGACAGTCTTCATCACAACCACAAGAAAGTTGCATTATGATAATAGTTCAATAAAATGTGACAATAAGAAAAATATCAATAAAATATAAAATTAAGTATAAACATAAAATTTAATTATTTATTTATAGGTTAATACAGGATTTAAATATTTATTCAAATGTTAATTTTAATTGTTCAGGGTCATAATAAGGTCGCAATTTCGAAACATGAACAATTTCGTTTTGTTTTGCATTTTGTTTACATCTATCAAGTTCATAATTTACTGGACTAGTTTGTCTTAAAATAGTATATGGACCTGAAAATGGAGGAGTTAATTTGCGAGTATTTGGATAATGGAATTCTTCATAAATTACTAAATCTCCAATGTTAAAAGTTTTATGGACATGGCGAGCATCATAAGTTAATTTATTTCTTTCGTGACATTCCATTGTTCTATTTTTAGCAATAATCCTAGCTTCATCTACTGGAGGGTAAATTTCTTGATTTAGAGGGGATGGGAAAGGTACAATGCCAAACATTAAATAATTAGGAGGGAATCTAGTAACGGTGTGAGGGCTGTTATTGTATTCGTGGACAACCTGTTCTAATAACCGTGTCCAAGGAATTTTAGGAGAAGAAGAATTTACTTTAGTGCGAAGCATTGATACAATTGTAGCTTGGTTTCTTTCAGAAGAACCGTTACATTCTGGGTGATGAGAAGAAGTTAATAGATGTTTAACATTAAAGTTTCTAAGAAATTTAGCAAAGCGAGAAGATGTAAAAGCAGGATTTCTATCAGTTAACATTTTAGAAGGCACTTGAATTTGGAATACTTGTTTTAAACAATTAGCGTAAGTTTCAGCAGTTTCATTCTTAGAAGTAAAAGCCCAAATGTAGCGGGTAGCATGGTCAAGAACAACATGCAAAAATTTCTTTGTGGAATTATAGTAATTAAAACCACCTACAGTATCAACTGAAATTAATTCAAAAGGAACATCAGGTTGAGGAACTGTTTGTAAAAGGCCAAATTTTTTCTGATGAGGTTTTTTATTTAGTTGACAAGTTTGACAATATTTAGTAAATAAAGCAATATCTTCATTAATTTTAGGCCAATAATAATGAGGAGTTATTAAGTGTATCATTTTGTTGACTCCTGGATGTCCGAATTTTAAGTGGGCTTCTTCTAATAACTTCTTTCTTAGTGAAAAGGGGACAACAATTTTATATAGATTTCTCTTTTTAATTACTATTGTATCATTTACATTTAAATACTTTGGGTTAGATAAATTGTCTTCAAATTGTTTACTTTTAATTAATTCTAAATCTAGCAAGTAAGTATGTTGCAACAAGTGGACTGTGGGATGCCTGGATAAGAAATCTGCTTCAATATTTTGAGAACCCGAAATATATTTTACGTTAAAATTATACATACTTAATTTTAAAGACCATCTAAATAATCTTCCTCTTAAGTTCTTAATAGATTTAATGTATTGTAAAGCAGAATGGTCAGTGTGAATGGTAAAATTAATTCCATGTAAATAATAGTGAAATTTATCTATAGTGTCAACTATGGCTAAACATTCTAATTCAGTTATTGCATAATTCTTTTCATAATCTCTAAGTGTTCTAGAGTGGTATGCAACAGGGTGCAAAATACCATTTTCATCTTCTTGTTTAAGTATTCCTGCTACAGCTGTAGAAGATGCATCAACAAAGATATGTGTAGGGGAGTTTGGATTAAATAATCTTAAAACAGGTTTAGAAATTAAAGCATTCTTTAAAGTTTCAAAACTCTTTTGACATTCGGGAGTCCAACTCCAAGTAACATCTTTTTTAAGTAATTGATTTAAAGGGTATCTGATTTTAGCATAATCATTAATAAATTTAGCATACACATTCACACTACCGAGATATCTTTGAAGTGAGCGTTTATCTTTGGGAGGAGTTATTTTTTTAATTGTTTCTATATTTACATCGTTAGGGGTGATGATTCCATACTTAATCTCATAACCAAGAAAGTTAATTTGATTTTGAGCAAACACACATTTAGAGAATTTTAATTTAATATTTTCTTGATGCATAATTTCAAAGATTTTATTTAAATGTTCTAAGTGTTCGACTTTTGAATTGCTATGTATTATGATATCATCGAAATAATTATATGCAAAATCAACTTTATATTTAGTGAGGATTCTACGAATTATTCTATTAAATATAGCAGGAGCATTTTTAAAACCAAAAGGGAGTCTTTTAAAAGTGTATAATCCTCTATGAGTTACAAAAGCCAATTTTTCTTGGTCAGATTGAGCGATAGGAACTTGAAGGTAACCAGATGCTAAATCAATGGTGGAAAAGATTTTTGAATTATACAATTTATCTAATATGGAATCTATTCTAGGTAAGGGTTCACTGTCTAATGTAGTAATCTGATTAAGTTTTCTGTAATCAATACAAAAACGGGTTTTATTAGGTTCGCCATGTTTTGCCACCAATGTAACAGGTGCGGCATAAGGAGAATTACTTTCTTCAATTAAATTTGCCTCCAAAAGTTTTTGTACATGAGAATCAATTTCGCGTTCATTAGTTAAGGAGGTTCTGTAAGGACGTTGGTTAATGGGGAGGTCACTATTTAAAATAATTTTTTGAGGTTCTACTCTAATACATCCTACATCATATTGAGAAGTAGCAAAGACACTTCTATGTGTGAGCAAAAGTTTTTCAATTTCAGAATCCTCATGAGCTATTTGTAAATAATTTGTGTTTACAGAGGCTCTGGGAATCTGTTGGTTGTTTTGCTCAAACATAGAGTACTCTTGATTTATGTGACTATTAGAACATGGATTATCAAAGGCATAATTATCATTTTCACAAAACATCATTAAAGATAAATGGTTTAACATAGGTAATGGTAAATCATAGTGAGGAAGGATTACATTATTTTGGGTGATTTTTTTTGTTATGCAATTAATGATTAAGTTAAATTTAGCACAGCTAGATAAACCTAGTATTATATACGGTAACGGACTCGGGTTAACAAATAATGTAATTGTTTTGGTAATCCTTCCTAAGTTAAGTGAAACATCGACACATTTTGTTATTGAAAAGTTGCTATTTGCTTGTTTGACAAGAAAAGGTTTAATCTGTTTACATTTTAAATTATATTTTAAAACAAAGTTATTAGAAATGATATTCAGAGTACTCGCTGTATCTATGATACAGGGTATATTGTTTTGATTTATACAACCCCTCAATAACAAATGTTCTCTTTGTCATATATTAGTTTCGCTATTGGATGGGTTTTCGGTATGCAAATTACTTTGTTGTGTTTCAGTATTACTAGCAGAAGTTTCAAAAGGACATAAATTCATCCAATGGTATGAGTGCATTATTCCTCTCTCGGTACAGTGACGACAAGGAGAGGTTGGTAAAGAATACTGAGTTTGGAAATGAGTCGTATGGTTGTGGTAAGCTAGTCCAGGACCTTGTTGTCGAGGAGTGTATGACCTATTGTTTTGTGGTCGAAAATTGAAATTAAATCTGTTTGGACTAAAATTTTGGTCATATCGGTTAGGTCTTGGGTTTCCATATGGTCGAGGAGCAAAATGGTGGTTAAAGTTAGTTTGATTTTGTTGCGGCCTAGGAAATGATGCATTCGACTGAGGTCTGAACGGTCTATCATTATATCAATAAGGTGTTTGATTACTTTCGTTTCCTGGGGTTGGTCTGTTTATTTGTTGGAGGCGAATAGCCATATCTAACCACTGAGCCAAGGAGGCTGGTGAGCCAATAGTTAGCCCTTGTTTTATAGGAAGAGGGACACAATCAGTTAAACCTTGTAATATTAAATCAGTGGGAAGACCCAATCTCCTTCCAATTTCGGTTTTCTTACGAAAATAATCTAGTATGTCATCTTGCATTTTGAGAACACAATTGTTAAACTCGTGAAAAGACGTGACATTGGGTACAAGAAAGTGTTCAAGAAGTTTATTTTCAAGTTCCGGCCAAGATTTAATTCCTACACAATCGTTAATGTACCATTTTAAAGCGGATCCTTTTAAATGTCGAGGTAAGTTATTAAGTTTCCAAGTAGGATCAGTATTTAAGTTATTAAAATATTGTAAATAAGCTTTTACATTAATCCCCATGTCAGGATCAAAACTGAAAATGGATTCTGATGTTATTTCGTTTGATTTAAGATCAGAGTTACTAGTTGTATCTAGGTCTTTTAAGTTGACTTGGGGAGTCTGTGAATGTTCAACTAAGCTTAAATTAGAATTTTCTGCAGTGGTTTTGGTATTTAATGTGTCGTCATTATCATTAGTTACTTCTACAATTTCAGTTTGTTTGTCAGAAGCTGGTTGTTGCGCCATGCTCTCGATTGATTTGCCAGAACGTAAAAGCATAGATTGTGTTTATTTATTTATGAAAAATTCAAATTAAATTGCTTTTATAATGAATAATGAGGTTAGAGAGCATGGGAGAGGCACTAACCGGCAAACAAACTTCATTATGAAATTAAAATTAAAAGAAATTTAAATTTATAATATTAGAACACATTAACAACAACATGAACAACATTAACTCAGATGCAATCATGATAAATATGCTAATAAATCACACGATAAATTTCGGAGCTTCACTTTCACACTTTGTAAACACCCCCTTAGTAATATTATGAGCACGTAAAACACACTGCACTTTTTTCATCGTCGGATAAACAGTGGAGATAGTTGCACGTACGGAGGCTAAATTGACGACGGGGCGGTTGATTCGTTTCTTCATTCTTCACAACACAACATGGCTAGTTGACATCGGGTTGGTCAGTGTTGATAGCTGATGTCGCGAAGGTCGGGTACTTTATCCACAAGATGTCTTCAGGGAAATCGCGGAGATAATGAGAAGGGGACAGCGAAGAGGGGAGGTTCTCAGGAACTTCGTAGTTCATAGTCTTGGGCAGATTCGACGCTCGTCTACGATGATCGTGTACGAAGCGGGCTGGTCTTCTGGGAGCCGTCATTATAGCTGAGTGGGAAGTTACGAAAGTGTTGTTCAAAATGTCGGATATGTAAAGAGAGTGAGCCCATGAATGATTAGGCGCACACTATGCAAGTTCACGGCTTCTTACTGTCATCCGGGTTATTGGAGTGATGAAGCGACGTAATTATGAAGGTAGGAAGGTAGAATAGTGTCTCTCGCACGGCTCGGCATGGGAAATGGATAAAGGACGTTCTGAGATGCGTAGTCTGGAATGCGCGGTCTTTTTCGTGCGACAAAAGTACTTTAGTTCGTGGTCTAAGTGGTTAAGTACACGCAGGATAACTGTATCCTGCCGACTTATGTAAAATAAGCCGACAGGGAAACGAAGATAAGAATAAAGTTCTTTATTACATCAGTAAGAATTCAAAAGGGACGTCTTAATACGTCGAGAGGTGAGAGTGGAATGCGTCAAACATGGTGAAACATCTACTAGTTCGGATAGATTGACCAATGAGAGGCGAGAGTTAGTTTTGAGAAAGTTGGTAGGAATGTTAATGCGTGGGTTGATGAGTCAGAAGTTCGTGGGAAAGTGACTGTTTCTCAGGACAGGGTGTGTTTAGGATGTTAAAGTGTTAAGTGTTATTTAAGAGTATTGGAAAATAATGAAGTAATGAAAGTTAATTAAGGGTTAAAAAAAATTAGTTTTTTAGGAGTTTAAAGTAGGATATGTCATATATATTTTTATTTTGTTGTTTTCCACAGCTAAAGAATTTTGGCATTGTTTCAAAAACCATATAAAAATTTTTAATGGATTTTTTTCTTATGGAATTCTTTATATTTGACCTAAAATAAGCTTATTTTGTGAATATCAGATGTTTCTGTCGTGTAGTAAATTTTTGGGACTGAAAGGGTTAAAACAATGTCGAAACAAGAGCATACTCAAAAATGAGCACATATAAAATCAATTTTAAAATGGTTTTGGAAACATGGACACTTTCAAAAATAAACAGTAGGTACTTTCTTCAGTGCAGTAGAACTCTAATTATGCGAAGTGGTGCTGATTATCCGAACATCAGAAAAAAAATTACTATGAAACTATGTGCTATACGCCTAAGAGGAAAGTATGCTAACTACTCTATGATTAATGTGTATGCTCCAACCGAGGAAAAGGATGATGATGAAAAAGACTCTTTTTATGATGATCTTGACCAGCTCTTGGGATCATGTCCAAAATACGATGTAAAAATCGTAATGGGCGATTTTAACGCCAAAGTTGGAAAGGAGAAACAATTTAGACCAGTAATAGGAAAGCACAGCCTACATACTGACTCTAATGATAATGGTAATCGACTTATAAGTTTTGCTGCCTCTCGCAATATGGTAGTTGGCAGCACAATGTTTCAGCATAGAGATATTCATAAAGCAACCTGGAGATCCCCCGATGGACTTTATAACAATCAGATTGATCATATAGTGATTGACTCTAGACATTTTTCAAACCTTCTGGATGTAAGAACTTATAGAGGAGCCAATGTAGATTCTGATCACTACCTTATGATTTGTAAAATTAGGGCAAAGATCTCATTGGCCAGGAAGGCAAAAAAGGTTGTCTCTGAGAAATTTAACTGTGAGAAGCTAAAAGACCCTAAAACTCGTACAGAATATCAAAAACAGTTGTCGAATGAACTCAAAGAGAAAGTAACAGATAATGAAGCAAATGAAAAATGGCAACTTGTTAAGAAGTCAATTGTATCAACGGCTAACACGCTGATAGGCAAAGCCGAAAAATCAAGAAGACCTGATTGGTTCGATGATGAGTGTAGAAGAGCCAATGAATATAAAAATAAAGCCTATAAAAATATGCTCAATAAAAGAGCTACAAGAAGAGCAGTTGATGAATACAAAAATGCCCGTAAAGAAGAAAAGAAAATACATAAAAGAAAGAAAAAAATTTACAGAGAGAATCAACTTAAAGAAGTCGAACTCCTTAGATCTAACCATGAAAGCAGAGCTTTCTTCAAGGCCATTAATGAGGGACGTAGAGACTTTAAACCCAGGATAATTCTCTGTAAAAACAGAGATGGAACGATAGTTAATGAAAGAGACAAAATTCTGGATAGATGGGTTGAGCACTTCAACGACTTGCTTAACTCGGATGTATCAGGCAATCCAGAGATACCAGAAGGGGAAACTCAAAATCAATTAGTTGACCTTCCAACTGTTGAAGAAACCCAGTTTGCAATTGATAAACTCAAAAATAACAAAGCAGCTGGACCAGACGCCATACCTGCTGAACTAATAAAATGTAGTGGAAAAGACCTGACAAATATTATCTGGGAAATTATAATATTGATTTGGGAGAATGAAATCCTACCATTGGACTGGCAATTAAGTATCCTCTGCCCAATTCACAAAAAAGGGGATGTATTGAACTGTGAGAATTATAGAGGAATAAGTTTACTTCCTGTTGCTTATAAAGTGTTTTCAAATATTTTATTTAGTCGTTTGTCTCCTATCATTGATACTGTTGTTGGCGAGTATCAATGTGGCTTTAGAAAAGGAAGATCCACCACTGACCAAATCTTCACTTTGAGACAAACTTTGGAGAAATGTAAAGAATATGGAATTGACACCCATCATCTATTTGTAGACTTCAAAGCAGCTTATGACAGTATCGATAGAACTGAGCTACTAAATGCACTTTTTGAATTTAAAGTTCCTACAAAGCTAATTAGGCTCATAAAGCTCACTCTCACAAGAACTTATTCTGCGGTACGAGTCCAGGGAGAAATATCTACTCCCTTTGAGGTCTACAATGGAGTTAGGCAGGGGGATTCATTGGCTTGCCTCCTTTTTAATATAGCTCTTGAGAAAGTGATAAAAGATGCTGGCATTAATACAAGAGGCACTATATTCAATAAATCGGTACAAATTTTAGCATATGCCGATGACATTGACATAATTTCAAGATCTGAAACTGACCTGAGGGCAGCTTTTTTGGCATTAGAAGAAGCAGCTAGGAAGATGAAGCTCAGGGTAAACATGGAAAAAACAAAACATATGTTTTGTGGTAAAAAAGAACACCAGTCTGAAACTTTTGAGATCGGAACATTTCAATTTCAGTCGGTGAAGAACTTCAGCTATTTGGGCTCAGAGATTGACCACCAAAATGACATCAATCCTGAAATCAGAAGGAGGATCATTGCTGCAAATCGCTGTTTCTTTGGATTAAGACCTCTTCTGAAATCCCACCTAATCAAGAGAAGGACAAAGATTATGTTATACAAAACATTAATTAAACCAGTTTTAACATACGCCTCAGAGACATGGACCTTGACAATGAAGGAAGAGAGGACATTAGCAATTTTTGAGAGAAAGGTCCTGAGAGCTATTTTTGGTGCTGTACTGGAAAATAATACCTGGCGAAAAAGATATAACTTTGAACTGTACAAAATTTATAGAGAGGACGACATTATTAAATCGATAAAACTGTCTAGAATGAGATGGGCAGGCCACCTTCTGAGAATGAATGCAGAGAGAACACCTCTTAAGGTTTTCAACACCACTCCCTTTGGAAGTAGACCAAGAGGAAGACCAAAAAAGAGATGGAAAGACTGCCTGGAGGAAGACTTCGGTGTACTTAAAGTCAGGAACTGGAGGTCGATTTCTAAAAAGAGGGCGGAATGGCAGAGTCTTCTGAAGAAGGCCAAGGCCCACAATGGGCTGTCGTGCCAATGCTGATGATGATGATGACTTCTACAATTTCAGTTTGTTTGTCAGAAGCTGGTTGTTGCGCCATGCTCTCGATTGATTTGCCAGAACGTAAAAGCATAGATTGTGTTTATTTATTTATGAAAAATTCAAATTAAATTGCTTTTATAATGAATAATGAGGTTAGAGAGCATGGGAGAGGCACTAACCGGCAAACAAACTTCATTATGAAATTAAAATTAAAAGAAATTTAAATTTATAATATTAGAACACATTAACAACAACATGAACAACATTAACTCAGATGCAATCATGATAAATATGCTAATAAATCACACGATAAATTTCGGAGCTTCACTTTCACACTTTGTAAACACCCCCTTAGTAATATTATGAGCACGTAAAACACACTGCACTTTTTTCATCGTCGGATAAACAGTGGAGATAGTTGCACGTACGGAGGCTAAATTGACGACGGGGCGGTTGATTCGTTTCTTCATTCTTCACAACACAACATGGCTAGTTGACATCGGGTTGGTCAGTGTTGATAGCTGATGTCGCGAAGGTCGGGTACTTTATCCACAAGATGTCTTCAGGGAAATCGCGGAGATAATGAGAAGGGGACAGCGAAGAGGGGAGGTTCTCAGGAACTTCGTAGTTCATAGTCTTGGGCAGATTCGACGCTCGTCTACGATGATCGTGTACGAAGCGGGCTGGTCTTCTGGGAGCCGTCATTATAGCTGAGTGGGAAGTTACGAAAGTGTTGTTCAAAATGTCGGATATGTAAAGAGAGTGAGCCCATGAATGATTAGGCGCACACTATGCAAGTTCACGGCTTCTTACTGTCATCCGGGTTATTGGAGTGATGAAGCGACGTAATTATGAAGGTAGGAAGGTAGAATAGTGTCTCTCGCACGGCTCGGCATGGGAAATGGATAAAGGACGTTCTGAGATGCGTAGTCTGGAATGCGCGGTCTTTTTCGTGCGACAAAAGTACTTTAGTTCGTGGTCTAAGTGGTTAAGTACACGCAGGATAACTGTATCCTGCCGACTTATGTAAAATAAGCCGACAGGGAAACGAAGATAAGAATAAAGTTCTTTATTACATCAGTAAGAATTCAAAAGGGACGTCTTAATACGTCGAGAGGTGAGAGTGGAATGCGTCAAACATGGTGAAACATCTACTAGTTCGGATAGATTGACCAATGAGAGGCGAGAGTTAGTTTTGAGAAAGTTGGTAGGAATGTTAATGCGTGGGTTGATGAGTCAGAAGTTCGTGGGAAAGTGACTGTTTCTCAGGACAGGGTGTGTTTAGGATGTTAAAGTGTTAAGTGTTATTTAAGAGTATTGGAAAATAATGAAGTAATGAAAGTTAATTAAGGGTTAAAAAAAATTAGTTTTTTAGGAGTTTAAAGTAGGATATGTCATATATATTTTTATTTTGTTGTTTTCCACAGCTAAAGAATTTTGGCATTGTTTCAAAAACCATATAAAAATTTTTAATGGATTTTTTTCTTATGGAATTCTTTATATTTGACCTAAAATAAGCTTATTTTGTGAATATCAGATGTTTCTGTCGTGTAGTAAATTTTTGGGACTGAAAGGGTTAAAACAATGTCGAAACAAGAGCATACTCAAAAATGAGCACATATAAAATCAATTTTAAAATGGTTTTGGAAACATGGACACTTTCAAAAATAAACAGTAGGTACTTTCTTCAGTGCAGTAGAACTCTAATTATGCGAAGTGGTGCTGATTATCCGAACATCAGAAAAAAAATTTCTACCCGGTATACCTGTTTCTGTTCGTTGTTGTTGAATGTCATGCTTAGTAATATCTATGTACCGACCAAAAAAATTACTAATCATGACTTCCAACAGAGACAAACAGTGACAAGTAAGCGAGTAAAAATATTTATATGTTGAAACTTTTATACTGTAGTAGTAATAAACAAAAAAAACAAAACAAAAAAGCTCTAGCTCAGTTTGTAAACGACTCCTTAAAATTTGGCTTTGGTTGAGTTGCGAAGGACGAAATTAGGCTATTATATAGTGTACTACATTATCTAATAGCCGAACAATACATTCAATAATTAATCAAAATGTACCTTTCTTCAGATCAACACCAGTTTTCCCAATTACTGAATCGGAATCCGATTATCCGATTGCGGTTATGTCAATATTACTTCGGATAATTAGAGTCCTACTGCATATGCATTTTTTTCCGAAACAAGTATATGCAAGTTTCCAAGCTTGAGTGCAATTAATTTCGATTGCGGTTATGTCAATATTACTTCGGATAATTGGAGTCCTACTGCATATGCATTTTTTCCGAAACGAGTATATGCAAGTTTCCAAGCTTGAGTGCAATTAATTTCGAATCATTCACTGTTAAAAATTTCAGTTCAACTTTGAACCAAATATTGGTGAAAAATCAAGAACTTCTTGTAGATACACCATAAAATGGTTCAACCAAATATCACATTCTGGGAATAGACCTGTTTTCATGAAAAATTGGTTCAACTACTACTAACTACAACCGATAATTTAATTGTTTACTCAAACGCAGGCAACATTACTAGTATTGCTTCAGCTTAAGAATTGTTGTCCGTCCGTGGCTGAGTGGTTATGGCATCAGCCTAAAGATTTAACCGTCTCAGGAGTGCGGGGGTTCGAATACCATCTACTGCCAATTATCCTATAAATCTGATCTCTGTACTGGAAATAGTAGAAAAAATCCTTAATTGGGATACCCTTTTTATGGTTCAACCTTTTACTATAGTAACGCGTTGGGAAAATCCCGTATATGGTTCAATCTCTCACCATAGTTACGGAATTTGAAAATACCGTTTTATGGTTCAATAGTCTACCAAATCATGGTTGCAGCAACTTTGAACCGTAATTTGGTTCAACCTTGAACTATTATTTTTAACAGTGTTTGGACCAAGCGACGCGACGTACTTAGATTTGAGTATTTTTTTACTCGTTTTTGAAATTGTCGTTTTTGCAGTGTGGATAATGTGAGTTTGGCAGTTGGACCTCCTCCTTTGAAGACATCAAGGTGCTCACCTTCCAACTGCTTAGAAGGGTGGAAAACCTTCAAGCTCCAAAGGGTTTCCTTCCCATCGAATACTTTGGTCAAGCCACTTCCGTCTACTTTGGATGCTTTATAGACGGCATGGTGTCCAGTCGTGACCACCGGTCCAGTTCCACGGGTAACAAAATAAACATGTTGCTGAAAAGAAATAATGTACAATCCACACTGTTATCCTGACATCGACAGCCTTTGTTGATATTATTTTAATGAACAAGGACGTCTTTGATATAACAATGAATAAGGGTGTAAGGTAGAGCCAGGAATTAGGGTACTTGAATGTATCGCTAAAATACCTTCAAATATTCAATGAATTATAGGGTAGACAATCCAGTGAATGAACGTTTAAGGTGCTGTTTTCGCCAGTAAATAAACACCAGGACTTAATGACCAGGACAACCAACCATATGTCAGATAGCTTCCTACTACATGGGAGGAAGTCAGTGTTGCCAATTCATCTAGTGGGATGATTTTCAATCCTTATTTTTTAATTGTATTATCCAAATGTTCATTCCCTGGGGCCTTTTCACTCACTAATCAGTCTACCCTTGTTTGAACCTAGAAATCACAAACGCATATATTTTTTGCAAAGTAAATCTTTTAAAAAAAATAATAAAAATCATTTTGAAGCGGCTTTTTTTTTCTTGGTGCGTTACGTGATCACAAAGGCGACAATTTCTCTGACGTCACTAGTATATATAAACAAACCGGTGCGATGTTTTTTCGTTTGTAATTGGACTGGATTTGGTCTAATATAGTATTAAAATAATAATTATATAGATAATGGAAAGAGGTTTTACAAAGTGGATCGTTCAAATTTGCTTAAAGTAGATTCCAAAACGGTGTCTCAAAGTTTGTTTATTGTTGTGACGTCAAAAATACCCCGTGATATACACAAAGCGTTTTCGGGCGAAATTTTCCGTCCTAATTTTAAACATAATTTTCCTCCCTATTTATCGGGTATTTGAAAAAAAAAATTGCGGGTCCAATATTTTTGACATAAGAACAATGTAGGCCAATATTTTTTTTTAGTCAAACACCCTATTTATGAGGAAACAAGTGGCAACGTGATCAATACTCACCGCGGGGCAACGACTTCTAAAAACCTAACACGTTGGCATCAACATTTTGACATTCTCTGATCAAGCACACAACTGGGGCATTCTGCAATGGGGCGTTATTTTAAACCGAAAGCGACAGATAAACAAACACAGGCTGTAACTTTAATTCCGAATACAGACACTTTCATTTTCAAAAAATAAGTTCAATGATGTATCTCGCATTAAAATTCCACTAAAAACAAAGTTTACAACCCTTTCAGTCCTAATGACAATTTGGCATCATCATTTAAATTTTTTTTCTGATAGTCTATAGCCATTTATGATAACAAAAAGCACATCATTCGATTCTTCAAACTTTTTTCTACTAGAAAATATTTTTTATTAATTCCAATTGATGTTAGTCCTATTATTTTTTTAATTATGATCAGAACGTTGCTGATGCAAATGGCATCACTGGGACTAGAAGGGAATAAAGAACGGTACAGCTGCCGAAATGAAAAAAGTACCACTAGTGATTATTTCAGATAAAATGAATAGATTAGAAATATGGACTCAAAAAGGGGTGTTGCTATTGAACATTTTAAAGTTGGTAACATTTTTAATATGAAGATGGCCCCTTATGCAAATTTTGTGTCATGCATTTAAATCAGAATGTTAATTGTTCACAATCTCATAAAGGTCCGATTCTATAGGGTGACTAAAGGCTGAAATAATCACTAGTGGTACTTTTTTTATTTCCGCAGCTGTACATATCTTTTGAAGAATTTCTTAAATCTAAAGTTTCTGCCTATTTCTGCTTATACTTTTCATATTTAGATATTTTCGGAAAAAGGTTGTGAATATGCTACTTGAGTATGATGAAACGGTTAATAGAAGAATATATTACTGTTCTCCGTCAATTTTTGGCATCTCAAATGTTATGAATGTGGAAGAGACCACTTTAAAAACAAGCAAGGAACCTGAAATAGGCAGTGTTGTTAATGCGGTTTAGATAAAAATGAAAATATTTACAACAATTTTTAAAAAAATATTTTTGAAATTTTCTATTTTTGTTAAAGATTTTTTTATGCCCTCATGACAACGAAAACATTTGTTAAGGTAATTTCAAGCTATTGCCTGCTCTGAAGTTATTTGAAAATCCCTTGGGATTATAAAAAATGATTCTTTTTAAAGAATATATAAGTGCGATTTTACAATTCTTAATAAATTCAAATATGCAATAAAAATGTAGAAGTTAGAAAAAAAGTTATTTACATTTTTAAAATCAACATCCAAAAATACCTATATGAAAAAGTCATTGCTTGATGAATCTCCATGGATAAAAATGTAGTCACTTACCCCGTAAATGTCAACTGAAGTTGGAAATTGTAGCTGCGTGAGGAGATTCCTCCTGTGGTTGCCATCAAATTTGGCAGAAGACAGGTAGTGCATAATTCTATCAACCCAAAACACCCTTTGACTGTCCAAGTCTACAAAAAAGTTAAAAATACTGATTATGTTTAGAAGAACAAGTATCCGTTAGAAGTTGGTTTAAATATAAGGCCAATGCACCTAATTATGACAAACAATAAATAATACAATGTTTCTTAACAGTCCTCAGAATTTATCAATTTGATGCTTGTGATTTTTTTTAAGGTTGTTCATGACACAAGCTTCTTCGTGAAAAAATCAACTTTTAAAATACCAATAAAAATTTAGTTTTAAGATCGCCATTTCATACCGTAAAATCAACCACTATACGATGAGAAAATTCTAAATATTTTTTTTTCATTTATTATTTATTATTGTCTATTATTGTATTGTATTATTTATTATTATATTTCATTATTGTCAAAAATTTATCTTAGACACTAACTATAAAATGGGCAGAAAGGGTCTCCTAGTTGTTTAGATCACTGACCGTCGCGGTAACTGTCTGCGCCATGGAGGAACGAGTAGTAGGGAAAGGACATTGGCCTATTCCCCGCCATTGAGCGGGGTGAATTAACTGTAAGGTATAGCAGGGAACCTAAAAACAGGGAATGATTGGCAAACCGCGCGTTTGACGCCATAGCTAGTAATAGGAATTTTCAGGAAAAGTGACTTTTGGAGGGTTTAAAAAAATATACTGCAGCTATAATTTTAGATATACATTCATGTACTATCAAATACTTGGAAACACAAGCTAAATAATATGGTTTTATTTTCATTTTAGAGAAAATTAGTTTGCTTAAAACTATCTTTAAACTTCCACATCAAAAATCTATAATCAAAGCCACTTGTATTTTTTTCTTACCTGGAATGCGTTCAACATGTTCAATTAATAAAATAGGTTTTCCATTAAGAATCGTAAGCATATATTATAAGCTGCACATTATGTTGAATAAAACTTTGGAGTATGGAGTAATAAATCTTACTAAATGTAGAGAAAATATCTTATTTTTATTTTACACAGACAATTACAATTTTTTATATGTAGGAAAAATGTGTAGAATTTAATAAGAAGCATTAAACACACAAACAAAGCAATCTATTATTAAAAAATAAATACATTTCGTTTCATGAAAATAAGTACAATTTGGTGAGTAAGAAAAGTACATTTTGGTGGGTTCATCCAAATCAGTTAAGAAAAAAGAGTTAAAATTTAGGATTTTATTGTCCTTCAAATAGAATGGCTTTTGTGTAAAACTGTCTAATAGATTGCTTTGTGTTTAAATTTTTATATTAATGGGTGAACAGGACTTTCATATACGTTTGAACAATTGCCCTAATCAAATGAAGGAGATGGTTGTCCAAAGGATCAGAGTCAAATTGGTGTTAAGTTCGGAAAAAAGTTTTAGAAACACACATGTTTGACACTAAATTTGATGGCTGCATTTCTTTCCGTTTTCAGCAATACCTTTAAAACCAAAAAAGCGCTACAGTGGCCACCACTCGCAAATTTTTTTTTCCAAAAACTTTATTATGACGAGTAACAACTACTAGACATCTAACGGCAGTTAAATTATGGTGTTCATATTTTACACACAAGTTTCTTTTTAGCAATAAAATTGATAAAAAAATTTTCATTAAATGTTTAATTAATGTTAATTATTACAATACAAATAATTTTTTGATAATAGCTAATGAAAACTTATTTATGCTATTAAAATATGGAAAGAATAAATGAGAGTTATTTGGAAACAAATAGTAATTATAGTTAATATAGACTCGGTAGCAGTTTTATTTTTTGATTTACTAATAACTGAATTTTTATCATGTAAGACTCGTTAGAATAATAAAAATAAATAAGGATGTTAAAATTTTACATAAACTCACATAAAAGTCGTCTGAAATAGTGAAATAAAATTTATTCAATTTGGAAAACAGAATTACATTTTAAAGTGATGCAAAATATTGAAATCTAACTTCGTGCAAATTTTAGTTAAAATAAAGGCAAATTAAAATATTATTCACCCAGAAGGAATTGAGAATGAAAAATTCCTTTGATACATTAAAATTGTTTCAGAATCTTTCTTAAAATATGTAATTAAAACGCTATTATATTGACACAAAATCTCATTCGACTACGCACTCCCTTCGTTTTTTTGCCAATCACAAGGTGGCGTCGCGGTTACAGTGACGGCTTCACTCATGTCTACTCCCCTTTAGTCCTTCCTCCATGGTCTGCGCACAGTACTGGGTGCGGGTTCGAGTCCCGCGCGTTCCCCCTGGCTGCAATTTCTCTCTCTGAGTGTCAGTAAAAATTCTGTCTGTGTCTGATTTACTTGACGAAGGTTTATAAGCGAGTCTCTGATCAAGCACGCAAGCCGGAAATACATTTTGTACCAACCAACAGTTGTATGTTGTGCAAAACTGACAGTGCTTAGACGTTATAAACGTCAAAATTCACTGTTAATAAAATGTTTTTTGTAAAAACCTGTGATATTTTTAAGGAAATTATTTAAAGACTTTTGGTGTTTGTTCAAATATTTTAGACATATGCCAGTATCGTGCATATATAGAAAATAATAATACATATATATTATGTAGTTAGAAAGATTTAATATCTATTGGTCACATACATGACAAAAAGGACCCAGTCGAACAAGTACAAGAACATGTTTTTATTTAAACTGAAATACAGGGTGTTCCAAAATTGACCGGAAATGTATAGGGTCCAATTCCTAAATATTTACCCGGCGGCCCCCGCCAATAAAAAACGGCTAAATAATTGGCTTCACTTTCGGTTGTGCAAGAAAGCTTGTACTTGTGCTACTTTATGGAAAACTATTCGACACGTATATTTTTGTTTTTGCTAAAATTAATTTTTATCAAAGTTTTGGGGGGGGGGGTCAAAGCTGAAGATCAACCAACTTATATATGGCATTATTTTTTGTGTCAAGAGTTAAAAATTTCAGTGACAATATTTTCGTGTTATACTTGTTCTATATAGTACATGTTAGGACATAAAAACTTATGGTTGACATTTGGCACAAAGGTCCAGGGTCAATCAAAGTTATTGGAATTTTTTTTATTTTTCTGCAATTTCGACCTTTAATATTTTCTTGTGCCAACAGTGAACCAAAAGTGTATATGATCCGAAAATTCGAAATTGAACGCAATTCGAATTGAAGCAAATATCCTATGGATATTTGCTTCAATTTTTTTTAATGAGGCTTTAAACTTTGAAAAAAAAAGCATAATTTTGTGCTTTCAGCAACTTTTAGAGCTCTTCAACTCCTTGTATCAAAAGCAACCAGTAATGAAATGAGCGGGAAAATAATCTTTTTGTATTGTAGAAATAAAATAAATTCCCAGAATTATGGTTATTTGCTCCAATTTTATTTAGGCTCTAAACGTTGGAAAAAGCACAGTTTTGTGTTTGCTGCAAATTTTAGAGCTCTTTAACTGCTTATGCCAAAAGTAAAAAGCTATCAAACTAGCTGTAAAATAATCCTTATGTATTGCAGAAAAAAATCAATTCACAGACCTATGGGTTTTTGCTCCAATTCTATTTAATGAGGCTCTAAACTTTGCAAAACAACTCAAAATTTTGGAGGACTGAAACACGCCCACTGTTTGCAAAGTTTAGAGCCACATTAAATAAAATTGGAGAAAATACCCATAAGTCTGTGAATTTATTTTATTTTTGCAAAACATAAGGATTAATTTCCGGCTAATTTTATAACTGGTTACTTTTGGCCAAGCAGTTGAAGAGCTCTAATTTTTGCAGAAAGCACAACATTGCACGAAATTGGAGTTCTTTTGCAAAGTTTAGAGCCTCATTACTTTTGATACAAGGAGTTAAGGGTCTCCAAACTTTGCATCAAACACAAAATTATGCGTTTTTTTCAAAGTTTAAGGCCTCATTAAATAAAATTGAAGCAAATACCCATAGGTTTGTGAGTTGATTTTGTTTCTGCAATGCACACGGATTATTGTCCAGCTAATTTTATACATTTCCAATGTTGGCACAAGCACAAGGAATAAATGACCTCGAAAGTCGTGAAATTTTGTATTTTCGGCAAGTTTAAGGTCAAATATTTCTGTAACCAAAAGTGCTACCGCCCATCACTTGCTATTTTGGGGTACTTCTCTTTATTATGTATTCATTAGATCATATACACATTTGGTTCGCTGTTGACACGAAAATATTAAAGGTCAAAAGTTCAGAAAAAAATTCCAACAACTTTGAATGACACTGGACCTTTGTGACAATTGTCAACCATAAGTTTTTATGTCCTGTTATGTACTATAGAACAAGTAGAACACGAAAAAATTGTCAATAAAAATTTTTAACTCTTGACACAAAAAGTATTGCCATATGTAAGTTGGTTCGTTTTTCTTCGAAAAACAAACTTGACCCCCCAAAACTTTAATGAAAAAAAATTTTTTTTAGCAAAAACAAAATTATACGTGCCTAATAGCTTTTCATACAGAACATTGTCTGTTATTTTCAGCAACATCAAAAATGTCAACTATCCAAGCCTTTCTGACTCTTAAAAAACTGGCTATATAAAAAAAAAAATTGAGAGGGCAAACAATTCTACGTCGCACATTTTACTATTTGAGCATACATCAGTTAGAATTATATTTATATTTTTTTATATAGAATTTTACCCTTACATTATAAATGGCTCAAAAACTTATTCTTATTACTAGATATATTTTCAAATTGTTTAGATTCTTCGTTGTCATTATTAATCATTTTTGCAAAAAAAAAAAAAAAAAACCAGAGAGAGTGTCAATAAAATTATACAAGGATGCTTTGTTTACCTTAAAAAAGTTAATGTTTGTGAAAAGAATAGTTTTAGATTAACATTTGGTGTTTGCACATCCTTCAACATTGAATTGAACACTATGGTACCTTTCATATAATAGAACAAACTTACCTATGGCCAGGCCGTAAACATTAGATATGTCCTCCTTGACAATTACTTTTCTGTTTGTTCCGTCCATATTGCAACGTTCAATTTTCCGAGTGACTCCATCGTCGGACCAAAACATAAACCTATTGGAATACGCATAAAAGCGAAACAAAATTATGCCAAAAAATATTATATTTGTTAGGCCGACAAGTCTTATATCTGGTCAAACCCTGCACGTAGTCTTGAAGTTTAATATTGTTTTAGAGTTTTAAAGGTGAAAAATATAAATCCGGTAGGAAGTGTTTATTAAGATTAGAGATGTCATCTTTCCCCATATCTGATGGGGCAAGGCTATGCCCATTTCCTGCTACCTATATTGCTTACCTCTTGTCTGATGACAGATCTTTAACCCTTTCAGTCCCAAAAATTTATTACACTACAGAAACATCTGATATTCACAAAATAAGCTTATTTTAGGTCAAATATAAGATTTCCATAAGAAAAAAAATTCACTTTAATTTTTTATATGGTTTTTGAAATATTGCCAAATTTTTTAAACTGTGGATAACAGCAAAACAAAAAATACATATTACCTAAAAACCCTTCGAATTATATATTTTAAGGTATCTAACCATATTATCAAAAAAAAATATTATTTTAACCGAAATAGTTTAAATTCTGTCTTAAATATGAGGAACTGAAGTGAACTTTTCAAAAATCAGGTGAAATGCTTGTTAGCTATTTTCTAAATAAAAAAAATAGTAGTTCTGATTTCTATTGAGATTATAGTAAAATATTTTCTAATAGAACATAGTGTGAAGAATCGAATAATGTGTGTTTGGAGGTCATAACGGGGCATAAACATTTAGAAAAAAAATATTGAAAGTGATGATGCCAAATGGCATCACTGGGACTGAAAGGGTTAAAACAGCTCGTAATTTCAAGTTCAATAAAAGTAACAAGGTGGGGTTTTTTTAAGTAAGAACGAGGCCACTTTGGTAGCAAGTGCACAGACTGTGGAACCGGGAGCCAAAAATTCTAGATGTTTTCCGTTTGAGATTTTGTTTTCACCTTCAAAATATACAAATCCCAAAAATGAAATCCTAGAAAAAACTTTTTCCTAGAAATAGCGGAAAGGCGTAAAAATATAAAAGACACACAAAAATATACAATGCTAGCATCTTGATATGAAGAGTATCCCTTTAGATATGTAGAGTAGTTGAAGATACTCTTCAAAGCGTGTAAAAACCACATTATCTACATTTTTGTATTTTCCATCAAACGCAATATTTCATAACCTTATATTTTATATTAATTAAAAGTAAAAAGAAAGTAGACTGAAAAAAGAGGATAGCATGCTTCGTGAATACGTTTATCTAATAGCTGTTACAAACCTATACCAATGGTTCAGTTTTTATCTTCCACATGTCGTTTATAATGAAAAAAGTGGAAGGTATTAGAATCATTCAGTCCATCTGTCTATCCGTCAGTCTGCCGCCCACTTTCGTAGCCCAAACTATAAATGCTACAGACAAGAGTGAAACGTCACAAAATACACCGCATCGAAATGAAAGATAAAAATGAAATGATAGAAAAACAATGAAAATCTCAGAAGAAAATTGTAATTCGTAGTGCTTTATTTATTGTAAAAGATGCTGCAAAATTTAATGCCCATTTAAAAAGCATAAGAAACCATCTTATTGGAATTAAATCAATATTGCCAATTTCAACAATCACTCGAGAAACTTTAATTCTTTGAATTAAACGAAATTTATTTTTGAGACATCATTCGCAGTTTTAAATGATGTCAAATATGTTTCACTAATTGATTCTTTGTGTGTATTCTGATAAAAAAAAATGTGTTGTGTTTATTTAAAAGCGAGGAATATTACATATTTATTCTTTGAAACATAAATTTGTTTGGCAAACAATAAAAAATAATTATTACATTTCCAAATAATAATAATAATAATAATAATAATAAACGAAATTAGCCAAATTGAGCTTGTAATTTGGAAATAGCACTGTATTGGCTTCTTTTTTCTTGGTGAACCTTTTTCCTGTTGTGCGGAAGCTGGTTGAAAGGGTTTGTCAGTCCCACAGAGCTAATGCATTTAGCCACACTATTTTAAAACTTCATCAATCTATAATTAAATAACCGAACGTTATTTTTTTTCTTTTTTTTAATTGATGTAGGGATAACTTCCATACCTGTTGAATATTGGATAACATGGCAAAGCAATTTTTTTTATAAAGTTTTGATTTCAAAACTAATTCACTAGCTCTATGCGACTGACACTGTCAGCCCCTCTTAAGTGACAGATTCTGTTACAAACCTTGTTGTTTTATAATACTTGCCCTTCAGCCGGGTTGAGGACAATGGCATAGGGATTGACGCCTTTCTCCTTGATCACAGTTCTCACCATGGACCCGTCCAATCTGGACACACCAATTGCGTTATTTGCATATTCCGTCCAGTAGATGAGGTTGTGAATCCAGTCCACAGCGAAGCCGTAGAAATTAATACCCCTTCTAAAAACAGAGGGGCGAGCTCCCTCCTGCCACAGCGGGGCTCTAGTAAGACAGAAAATCAAGGATTAATAGGTAAAGCCTGAGAGAAGATAATGTTATTATTAATCTTGTAATTTATTATTATTTTAGTTTGAATTAGCGATTAATTAAGGGAGAAAGACTTAACTGGACAGCGGTTCACCAAACCAAAGTGCCTCACTGTAAAGAAATATTTTCTTAGCCACATTTCACCGGCTGAAATGAATATTTTTACAAACATTTTTTAATGTGATATATGTAGGTAGTTCTACACCAAAACCGACCTTAAGTTTGCAGCAGAGAAATGTACTACGCGGAGGAATTTGCGTAAACAACGCGGCTGGCGTCGAAGCTTCGCCTGCTCCGAATGGTTGATAATTTGACCCTGATATTCGTGCGCCCTGTTACGTCAAAATCGAAGGAAAAAAAATAATTATAATAACACTCCAACTGAAGCTAAACTAATAAAAATAATAAATGTATTGTCTTGAAATAACAAATAAATTTGTTTATTGAATGTGAAATACCTTTTTGTATTCGATTCTCGCACTCAAAAATGCGAACTATTTACCCTCTTTCTAGTAGAACATTTGTATACTGCAAACTTAAGGTCGGTTTTGGTATAGACGATTCCCCTTTTTGAAAGTTAATAGAATATTTTTATATTTATTTTACATTTATCTTTTGAAAAGAAAAAGCGTTTGTAAAAATATTATATACTGCCTATAGAAATGTGGTTGGGGAAATAATTATTTTCCCATTTTTCACATTTTCCATCGCCAATCCATGCCGCGCGTGTGATACTTAAGGTAGGCGAATACCCAAAATTCTAAAAATTTTACTATTACTTTAATCTTTTCCAAATTTGGCATAGTGATTTCAAACATAATGAGCAATGCTTTTTAGGCAATTTTTTTATTTAAACATAATTGATTTATTTTGAACGGTGTTTTTCACCTAAAAAAAGAGGGTTGCGCCAACACTTCTAGTATAAAAAGTTTTACATTAATTTACCTGAAATTTTTTACAAATGCTATTTCAATATATATCTGTGCCATGAACCACTAACATCCGGTGTAAATATATGTTTTTAAAAAAAAAAATGCCCAAGTGTAAGTTAATCGAAAAAAATCCTTTTTTGTGGTTAATTTATGACATTTTTCTTAATAACTTATTTTCTTGTAATCTGTATGCAACTCTAGAGGGTCATTGCATGCATCAGTTCAAAACAAAGAATTTAACTCATAATTAATGTTTATAGGATGAAAATTCAATGGTGGTGGACTTGTTAGCGTAAACCTCCTTTTTTAGTAGAAAAACACCGTTTAAAATAAATAAATTATATTTAATTTTTTTAAAAAATGCCTAAATAGTATTATTCATTATATTTTGAAATCAGTATGCCAAATTTGGAAAAGATTAAAGCAATAGTAAAAATTTTAGAATTTTGGGGAATTTTGGGTATTCGCCTACCTTTAATTACCCTCCTCCACGCTATAATTTAGAATACTATTAAACATTAGTCGGTTGGTTAGTTTGAAATATCGTCGCACTAGAGCTACACAAGGGCTTTGGACGTTGGGCGTCGCAATTTAGAACCACAGTCAAGTGACGCTATTAAAAGAGAAGTTCTTAACCCTCTGACGGAGAAGCAAATAGCAACATATGTTGACACTTATTTTCACTGCATAAGATTTTTATTAAAATTTTCAAATAATCATTTAATTTCTTTTACTTTTTTAAAAGTATATTTCTGTAGTAGATGGTTATAAATTATCCCTCTATGCTTTAAATTTTAAATTTAATAAAATTTTCACATAATTTTTTTTTTAATTATGTGAGTTGCTGGACAACCTAATAAAGAGGAAACGAACATATTCATCCCTCAGATTTACCGGTTACTTAAATACTTAATTAAAATTGTTGTAGAAAACAATTTTTCAACAGTAACTGAAACCAAGAACCTCTATTGCGCAATATTTATCGCCAAACACAAAGCCGCTTTGTAAGCAAATACTGAACAATTAAAAATGATATTGTTCTACATTTTATGACGTCTATCCAAACTCATGTCTGAAAAAAATCATTTATTTAATTGATTCTTAATAAATGAAGTTTTTCATGCTATCATTGATAAGGCAACAGCGATTTGAATGAAAAAAATCAATTTTAAGGGTTTAAGGTATCCGACTACGTTGAAATCGTATTTTTCTGCAAAAAACAGACAATTTTTTTATAATCTTAAAATAAAGCACCACTCTTTAAGATTCTAAAACTTTCTTTATTTTGATTGTGCGGCAAATATTTTAGAACTCCATTGGTACTCCATTGATACTCCATTATGCGAAAACGGCATTCAAATCCTTTAGAAAAGACCACTAGTAGAAAATTGCGATCTACAAGAATAATTAAAAATATGAAACTTGAAGATGAAGAATGTCTTACGTACCAAAAAGAAGGCTTTCCTGTAATTTGAATGTAACTTCAAACTTTAAATTGATTTTGTGCAAAATGAAAGTTTTGAACATTTTCTTCTAGACAAACCATCTTTCACAAAAAGTACTTAACCGAATGTTCTCAAATTTTTTGTGCATATTTGTTAAACTATCATCTAGGGAATAGACTACAGAATAGTAATTTCAAGCAATATTATAAAAATTATAACACTTACTATCAAAAGTGGTAGAAAAAAAGTTGATAAAAATCTTTAACTGAGCTTCGACAACTTATAACTTTTTATTGGTGCAATAAATATCTAAGATTGTAGTCTATTCCCTAGGTATCAAATTAAGATTTATTAATTTATTATTATTTTTAAAAAATCTTGAATATTTTTTTTTAGTTATAAGGTTTATGGTAAATACAAAAAACATCAAAATTTACTTACAAAATCTTAAATTACAAAAAATATTATTTATTTAATATAAAAATTGTGACTATTATTATTATTAGTTGTTATTATTATTAGTTGCGTTGGTGAACAAAAAAATACATAAATATAAGTATTAAAATTTAATTAAAAAAATAAATGTCAAACGTAGTCGGATACCTTAAATAAGGTTAGAAATAGACAGAAGCCGGAAACGATTTAGTAGGTCATAGGAGTCTTAAAAATGTGCAAAGAAGGTACTACAAAGGATAGTTTGATCTTTCATGTAGGAGAGATTGTTGTACCTTGGGACGCTTGAACCATGGGACTTTGACATTTTCTAAGAATCTATTGACAATATTCATACATAGTTTATTTCCAATAGTAGCCTTACCAACAGACATCATCAAAATAAAATTTAACACTAGCATCATTAAATTGATGAATTGGTGACAAAAAATAATACTTTAATACCCCAAAGTAAATATTTTTCTCATTCTAATATAATTTTTTACCTTTGTACTTTTACAAAAAGTCAAATGCATTTTATTTTTTTCATAAACGAAAAGATTTTAAAATATTTTGGTTATGAGAAAATAATGATAATTCATTAAGATTGCCCACCATCTTGCTTTTATTTAAACCATGTAGTGTGTTGCACCTTGGGACAGTAAAACATATTGTATCATCATATAATGTTAAATAATTTGGACTTGCAATTTTGCTGTATAATTTAAATTATTCTTGAATTATGAAGTTTTATTTGTGTATTTCCTTGAAAAAACAATAAAGTTTGTTTCCTGACACAAATTAGTTCAAGTGTATGACTGATGGAGTATCACCAATAACTTGCCTGTCCTCTGACTGTGAAGTGAACTCTCCTAAGTATCCCTCCGCCAAACTGAACTGCGCTTCGTTCGAAGCGAACAGTCTTACTCACCTTTTGAATCCTGCTCTCTAAGAAGAGCCACGCTAGTAACCTATTCCTAATGGCGGGACCGTTGGTCCAGTAAATCGCCCTAAACTTCTTTATTAATTCCATAACTTAAATTGATTGTTCTAATGATGTTAAATAAAAGTTTCTCAATCGACGCGTTGCTATCTGCTACTAAATCCCATCAAAGGTCATGGGACCAGCAAGCCTAACCACTGCGCGGTGACGTACGAGGCCTAACACGAGGCTTAGAGACTTTGTATAACGAAAGGCCGGCTTCTCGAACTTTTCCCCCGTTTCCTGTCTTCAACGAATAGAAGAATGTCATCGAATCAGTCAAACATCCAAAAGCTTGGAAAGAACAATTACGATACTTGGAAACTTCAAATCGAGGCCATCCTGGTTAAAAACGATCATTGGAACTTTGTTACTGGAGCGGAACCAAAACCGGAAACCGATGCCGAGAAGATCGCCAAATGGATTTCCGACGACCAAAAGGCCAGAGCCGACATTATCCTGTCCATGTGCCCGAGCGAATTGTGTCATATAAAGCAGTGCTCCACTTCTAAAGAAGTCTGGGATAAACTTAAAGATGTTTACTCATCGAAAGGTCCTGCGAAGAAAGCGACGCTCTTGAAACAACTTCTGTTTAAGAAGATGTCCTCGTCAGAAAATATGTCCGACCACATCAACAGCTTCTTCGTGACGGTCGATAAACTACAAGAAATGGATATATCAATCGTTGACGACCTACTTTTTATACTTTTACTGTACAGCATTCCAGACAGTTTCGAAAACTTCCGGTGCGCGATCGAGTCCAGAGACACTCTCCCAGCTACCGATGCACTAAAAATCAAAATCTTAGAAGAATCGGAATCCCGACGCGGCGGGGAAAGTCAACAAGATATCCCGAACGCCTATTTATCTTCAAAAAGATTCAACTCGCATTCGAAATCCACTTGGAATCGAAAACAGAATGATAAAAAACAGCAAAATAAAAACACCGTGTGTTCTTATTGCTCGAAAAAGGGTCATATATATGACGTCTGCTATAAACGCCAGCGAGAAATGAATAAAAAGAACTATCCCAATCAAAAGGAAAGCTCAACACCTGCCGTCGCCATGGCAACGAAGGAGCAAGAAAAAAAGAATTCCCCGCCAGAAGAGGCGCAGTCGCCGCTGTATGCTCCGGGCGAAGTAACAAATTTATCCTAGACAGCGGTGCGTCGAGTCACATGATTTTCGATAACTCAATGTTTTTCGAATTTACATCACAAGTGGACTCTTATATAACGTTAGCAGACGACAACCCCGCTAAAATAACGGGGAAAGGATCCGTCAGAATAACTGTTCCAGATGAAGAATGGGGTACAAGGACATTGAAGCTAGAAAATGTCCTATGCGTTCCTGAACTCAAAAAAACCTGCTGTCAACTTCGAAGTGTACCCGTGACAACCGAATCGTAGTATTCGACGCTCACGAAGCTAAAGTACTTTCAGAAGATGGTTCTACATTGCTCCGAGCTGAAAGAATAGGAAATCTATATTTTGTCGAACCAATCGAAGAAAGGGCAGCTGTCGTCACCGAATTAGAAATCTGGCATCAAAAATTCGGACACCTAAACATGAAAGATCTGAAGAAGTTACAAACACAAAATATGATCAAAGGACTATCTTTCAAAAACAACAATGACTCTATTAAGGACTTCAAAATCTGCATTCAAAGTAAGCAATGTGCCACTCCTTATCCAAAAAAGTCTAAATTTGTTGCAAAGGATATCCTCGAACTTGTACATTCGGACTTGTGTGGTCCTATGAAGATTCCCTCACTTGGCGAATCGCGATATTTTGTGACATTCATCGATGACAAATCAAGGTACACCGAAATATTCTTCCTAAAGAACAAAGATGAAGCAAAAGATGCATTTCTGAAGTATAAAGCCTGCAATGAAAATCGTACGGGTAAGAAGATCAAGGTTTTACGAACAGACAACGGCCTAGAATACGTGGGTAAAGAATTCGACCAATTCTTAAGCCAAGAAGGTATACGCCGAGAAAAATCTGCTCCCTACAGTCCACAACAAAACGGGGTTGCAGAAGTCAAGAACAAGATTTTTTGCTCCACGGCGAGATGTCTTCTCTCCCAAGCAAACCTTGATTCTAGTTTTTGGGCCGAAGCAGTTCGAACCAGCGCTCACATCAGAAATCGATGTCCAACCAAAGGCGTAGCAGAAAACAAGACCCCATACGAACTATTCTTCGACAGAAAGCCATCAGCATCTTACTTCAAAGTTTTCGGACAAAAAGCATTTGTGTTAAACAAACCCAAAAAATCTAAATTTGAACCAAGATCACATGAAGTAATCTTTATTGGATACTCCGACGAAGCGAAAGCCTATCGCTTTTTCGATCCCAAAACAAGAACTGTCATCGTAAGCAGAGATGCAAAGTTCATTGAAGAAATGAATCCAACTTTAGAAGAAGATGAGCAATGGTACGATTTCCCCATCGAAGATCCAGATCCAGCAGCCGACACTCACGGAGAACCCAATCCTGAGACCATGTCCCCGCCGCCAGCCAACCATCAACCAATGAGAGATGAGCAGTCCCTTGGCGACGACGACGTCACTTCAGGAGAAGAGGAGGAACCGGATGGCGCAGCCAAACTCCGAAGGGTTGCCGGGCGACCGCGAAAAGAGAGAACCTTGAATCCAGGGCGACCAAGGAAGCGGTATCACTGCGCCAAGTTGGCGACCGCCAATAGCGCCATGTTTACATCGCCGGCGAGCGGGAGCGGAGAAGTCGTGTTGACATCGCCCAGCTTCAGCGAGGCCGTGCAAAGTAAACAGAAGGATGACTGGATTGCAGCCATGGAGGAAGAATATAACTCACTTCAACAACAAGAAGCTTGGAAACTCGTAGAAAGACCAAAGAATGGAAAATAATCACATCCAAATGGGTATTGAAGACAAAGTTTAAACAAGATGGCACAGTGGATAAGTTGAAGGGGCCAAGGGCTGTTTTCAAAAGCCAGGTGATTATGAAGATAACTTTTCACCTGTCTCTCGACTATCTTCAATTCGCGCTGTGATATCCTATGCAGTAGAGAATGATCTGTAAGCATATCAACTGGATTTTGTGACAGCGTATATCAACGGCTACATAGAAGAAACCATTTTCATGGAGCTGTCTGAAGGTTTCGAAGAACCAAACAAAGTTTGCCTGTTGAACAGATCGCTTTATGGGCTAAAGCAATCGGGTCGGCAGTGGTACAAGAAATTAGATGAAAAGCTCAACTCACTTGGTTTTAGTGCTCTTCAGTCAGACCCTTGCATTTATAAATTAAATACAGCCACCCAAGAGATCATTGTGTGTGTTTTCGTGGATGATTTGTTGTGTTTCACCGATTCAGAAAAAAGCTATCACTCCATACGGGACAAGCTAGCTTCATCATTTAAAATGAAGGATTTGGGACGTCTACATTATTGCCTAGGAATTGAATTTTCACAAGACCAAGGAAGATTAAAGATGACGCAGACAAAATACATTGATGACCTGCTTAGAAAGTTCAACATGGAAGATGCGAAGACCGTGTCAACACCATTGGACCCAAATCAAAGATTGGCAGCTGACATGAGCCCAAAGACCGATGCTGAAAGATCTGAGATGAAAGAAATCCCTTACCAGTCCCTGATCGGTTCACTGATGTACCTCTCAGTAGCTACCAGACCCGACATCACCCACAGTGTCAACTTCCTCAGCCAATTCAACAACAATCCTGGAAAGCTCCATTGGCAAGCAGCGAAGAGAATCCTCAGATACCTGAAACTCACCAGGGATCAAGGCATCGAATTCAAGAAGACGGGTGAACCCCTCACTGCATATGCTGACGCAAATTTTGCTTCCTGCACTTCCGATAGAAGAAGTTTCACCTGCAGATATCCTTCACTAAATGACTCTCTACATAATGGTCCGAACTTGATTGAGCTCATACCTGATATTTTATTACGGTTAAGAGAGAAAAAGATTGGTGTGATTGCAGATATAAGGAAGGCTTTTCTGCAAACCAGTCTTAGTAGAGAAGACAGAGATTACTTGAGATTTCTGTGGTGGACTGATAAATCTTGTGAAAATTATAAGTTTTTCCGCCATGCCAGAGTAGTGTTTGGTGTCCGCAGCAGTCCGTTCCTATTAGGAGCTGTATTGAAATATCACATTGAACAAAATGTTGCGGTTGACGCTTCCGTTACTCAGTGTCTTTTGAAGAGCTTTTATGTGGATAATCTTGTAACTAGTGTCCATAATGAAGCAGAGCTGAAGCGATTGATAAATGTTTCTAATGATCTACTAAAGATTGGTGGTTTCATTCTAAGAGATTGGGAGTATTCAACTGCAGAAACCGTGGCCTCTAATAAAACGGAATTGTTAGGTCTTCAATGGGATAAAACTGAAGACAGTTTATCGCTGAGCGTCAGCTGGTTGGAAAAAGTAAATGTTGATAACGTCACGAAACGCACTATGTTGTCAGTGGCTCACAAAGTGTTTGACCCATTCGGATTCGCTTCTCCAGTAATGCTCTGCCCCAAGCTCATGCTTCAAAAAGCCTGGAAATTATCCTTAGGATGGGACGACGAAATCACCGGTCCCCTTCGAGAAGAATTTATGCTTTGGTTTGAGGATCTTAGAGAATTGGAGAAAGTTATCATTCCCCGCTGGATAAACGTTACTTCGGAAGATCTCGGAAGCTTCTCCATTCATACCTTTTGCGACGCAAGCAAGTACGCTTATGCCGCCGTTGTTTATCTTGTACAAGAAGATTGCAAAAAAGTGCATTTTTTAACCTCGAGATCCCGTATATCCCCTTCAAAAGTCGCAACAATACCTAGATTGGAGCTTCTTGCGGCACTGATTGGAGCAAGGTTAACGAAATCTGTGTTAGATGCCTTTGGCTGGACCGCCGTTAAATGTTTCTATTGGAGTGATTCTACAACTGTTCTTACCTGGATCACGAAGCAAGAAAATTGGTCAATTTTCGTGAATAATCGGGTTCAGGAGATTCGTAGGATCACTGTAGCTTCTTCATGGCGTCATATATCTGGAGTTGAAAACCCTGCAGACTTGCCCTCCCGAGGATGTAAAGCAAGTGCTTTAGTGAAAAGTAGATGGTGGGAGGGGCCAAAATGGTTAGGCTCTTATGAAGACAAAGAAGCGCACATTGATTTTGAACTTGATGAAGAGGAAATACCAAATGAAATGAAGAAAAGCTCAGTTCCGGCCTTGGCTTCTATTAAGCAAAATTCGTCTACCGGATGGTTTTATGAGCGTTTCTCGAAATACCAATCGATTGTCAAATTAGTGGGTTGGATTTTGAGATTTGTTACAAACTGTCGACGCAATGTTCAGCACAGGAAGAAAGGATCTCTGGACACCGAAGAATATAGAGAAGCTGAGAAAAAAGTAATAAAATTGATCCAAGCGGAATCTCTTTTCAACGAACATGACGAAAAGCTCAAATCGCTGAGTGCGTATAAGGATGCTGACGGCATAATACGACTGAAAACGAAAATTGTTCTGATGGAAGATACAGAGGAATTTAGAGAACCAGCTGTTCTCCCATCCACTCACGAAGTTGTCAAGAGGTTAATACTTTCGCATCACATCGAAAATAATCATGCCGGAACTCAAATTCTTCTGAACATTTTGAGAGAGCATTTTTGGATATTGAATGGAAGAAAAACTGTGAAATCAGCTATCTCAAGATGTATCCCGTGCAAAAGATTTTCCTCTAAAGGTTGTGAAGCTGTCTCTGCTCCTTTGCACGAAGATCGAGTACGTCAAGCCAATGCGTTCGAGATTTGTGGAACTGATTTAGCGGGCCCTCTATTTCCGAAGGACGGAAAGAAGGCTTGGGTGTGTATCTTTACGTGCGCCGTGTATAGAGCAGTTCACTTAGAGCTTGTGACATCACTTTCAACCGAAAGCTTTATGTTAGCTCTAAGAAGATTTATAGCCCGGAGAGGCAGGTGTGAAACAATATATTGTGATAATGGAACTAATTTTGTCGGGGCTTCCAACTTGCTTAAAAATTTAGACTGGAACCGCATCTGCAGTGATAATGTTCTTCGTCCCATTAAATGGAAGTTTAATCCCCCTTCTTCACCCTGGTGGGGAGGATGGTGGGAGCGGCTCATCAGTGTGCTTAAAGGTCTTTTGCGAAGAATACTAGGAAGAACAAGTCGAACACATGAAGAATTAATAACTGTTCTTTGTGATTGCGAATCTGTAATAAACTCTCGCCCCTTAACCTACATAGACGAATGTGACTCAGAACTTGTCCCTCTTACACCTGCCATGTTTCTTCAGGATATCAAGCTATCGGGGGTTCCTGACTGTGATACTGCTGATCATAAAAGTTTCAACAAGCGCATCAAGTACAGAGTAGCTTTGCAGGAAAACCTTCGAAAAAGGTTTCGGTCTGAATATCTCGGATCATTGATACGCAGGTGTGAAAAAAGTAAAATCTCGAAGATAAATGTGGGGGACATTGTGCTCATAAAAAGTGATAACACCAATCGCATCGACTGGCCTCTGGGAAAAGTAAAAGAAGTTCTACCTGGAAAAGATGGAGTTTGTCGGCTCTTTAAACTCAAAACGTCGCGTGGAGAGATTCTGCGTCCCATTCAGCGCGTCTACCCTTTGGAAATTTCTTCTAGCGATTAACCATTTCCGCTGGATGAAGAAGCGTTACGTACGAAAAAAGTCTCTACCAAGAAAGCTGATCTGAAGTGCTCCAGCAAGGACAAGAAAAGTCAGACTGTAAAAATCCCTAAGAGACTAGATCTTTAGTGTGAAGTTGAGTCGTGAAACTTACACTACTCAAGGTGGGAGGATGTGAGATCGTCTGAAAATATTTATTTATTTCTAGCACGAACAATTAAAATATATTTTATATCGTTTGGCGAAAACGGTTGCCATGGAGACTTTGTGTTTATTTTTCGAAGAAGTGACATTCCATGAAAGAATTTTGTGTGAGAAGCTGCTTTTTATTTACTTTAAAATTATTTGATACTTGGTGAACCTGTGGTTCAAGTGTTAAAATTAGTAAAATTAGTTTATATAGCTACGTTGTATAAGTAGGCAATAATAAAAGTTATTTTTGTTAAGTGAGGACTGAAATTCCATTGAGAACTAACTCTTCACACGCGCTCTTAAAACTTTACTCAATAAGTTTTGATTTTACGAGTAGCTACCCTTTTATTTTTATGTTATGTTTGGAAATAATTAAAGTTGTTTTCGTTAACTGCTTGGTCGCCTGGTTTATTACAGCCATAAAACATTCTCTGCGGATAGACAGCAGGCCCTCTTATCAGGCAAAGCTCCTTCTTTGCACATTTTTAAGACTCCTATGACCCCTTAATTACTATATCGTCAAATTAAGCTAATTCAATGGATAATCCACCGACAGACAGTGAAAGATGTCCGTCCTGACGTATATATAGAGCCGAACAAGAAGTATGATAGATCTCTGAGGTTGTATCTTGTAACCAAAAAAATAAATTTAATATCCGACTAATAAATCTCATTTTGGAAGGGACAGACGGACACAGTCAGCATGTCAATTCAATATGCTTAAACATTTTCATTTACTATGGTTAATATTTTGTTCATTTTAGTTATTGTTTCAATTTAAAAAAAAGAAACAAGAAAATGACTCTAAAAATATTACAATAAAATAAAATCTATAGAAAGTAGATGACTAACGGAATTTATGTTTTAAATAGTGTCCTTAATTAATGTTAAGAATTGCAGCTGCTGAAATTAATATCATCATTTAATAAATTATTTTTTCAATAGTAATGTGTAATCGACGAACCGTAGTTCTACTTTATTTCCATTAATATTAGATATGTTTCTGAAAATAGTTTATCAACTCAGAAGTAACGACTTTGACATTTTAATTCTGTAATACAGGTCAAGCCCCCGCTATTTTATAATCAAATAATGCATAATTCAAGGAATGTTACTTGTTGATATAGTTGTAGAAACCAGTCCAGAAGAAGACTTTGCTTTTGATGTGATAGTCTACGACTCGCGGTCTTTGAATACCGGACATCAAGAGCGAATCCGTGCCGGATGCTAAGCTGAAATTACGAATGTCACCATCGCAGTACAGCAAAGAAGCCGAACCATCTGCAGAACATAAAATATAAATTCACCAGTAATATTTTAATGCACCTGTCTTATTAAGATTAAGGGACCTTTATGGTAACTGCTATCGTTACAAGTCCATTCGAAAAAATTTTATACTCATTTCTGGATCAGAGTCAATATTATGAAAAGTGCTAATTGATAATACGATGAAATTAAGTTATAATATCCTCCGTTACTTTAAACATAAAAATATAGCCATATATTGTACCGTCAGTTCTTAAGCACAAAGTTACTAAAATTTGGTTATCACATTTTGGTAACCAATAAAATTTTTCAAAACGTTAAATTTATTAATAATTTATTAGTTTTTATTTTGTTTGTTAAACTGGAAACCACGAACGAAAAATTCTTAACAACGCTATTTTATAAAAGAAAATACTAATTAGTAACATTTTAATAACAGAGTACTGAATTATAATTTGTAAATAAATTAAAAAATTTCAAATAATTCTTTTGATGTAGGGCTATTAACGATTGATATTTTTTTTAAGTGGACACTTTATTTATTTTAAATTTATTGCTCGCCGTACTTTATTATGTATTCATAACATTAACTTTTAAACAGTGATGTTCTGTATTTATTAAAAATATTTCGTATGCACATATATACCTGTAAGAGTACTTTATTCAAAGATAATTTTAAAAGTTTCTTCTTTGAAATTGTGAAGAGATCTACTACCAACCAAGACGAAGAACTTGCAAAGATAAATTAAAAACTAAGATACTTTGAAATAAACTTAAACTAAAGTTTGGCATTTTTACTCTTAAAAACACAAATCGAAGGATCTAGGTACAAAACTGACACTCTCCAAAGTAATTCTGAGGTGTAGGGTCCGGCCCGTTCATTGGCGACTTTATGATCGTTAACATCGCCAAAGACAGCGTCGGACCCTATATCCTAGTTATACTTTGGATAATGTGAGTTTTTCTACTACACTCTTCAGTCGCAACTGCACTTCGCAAATACTACGCATGGAAAAGCAATAAATAAAAGATAGGAAAATGGACAACAGTGTATGGAAACAATTACGCAATGTTAATACCTTGGTCATCAGCTGTGACGAGGCAGGACAAGGTGAAGACATATAAAGTGACTCCTAAACACAATTTCAGCATTTTTCTTCGCCAAAACACTTGTTCTGAAGGCACGATTAAACTCTATTTGTGTTTGAAAAATCTCTGAATGGGGTTCCATTTACGCCTTTTCCTGTCATGCGGTCGGCATTTCCTTCTGTTATCGCCTTAATATTATCTTATTTAATTAAAAGTTGTAAACATACAACCTTTTATCGAAAACTAAGTGACATTTTATCCGTCTACTGTTTCAGGATTTAGAAAACTGAATGTCTTCTGGTGAATACTCTTAAAACGAACCATTTGAAGCGGAAAATCACGAAAGACAATATTGATGAAAGTTTTCTTAAATTTTGGATTGAAGAAGAATTTTGATTGACACTTACAAAGTGCATTGACACTATGACATCGGTCAAGATCATGCAATATTTTTTCTCATTAATATTTAACTTTAAAATTTTGGTTCCCTCGGACGCGATGAATTTATAAGCTTTCAAGTACATCGAACATAAAGAAAGATAAATATAATACGTACAGTTTATTTGTAGAGAACTCAAAGAATAAATACTGGCAAACGTTGTATGGATGGGTCAATAGCGAAAGAACTAATCAATTTTAATGGGGAATTTGTAATCATCATTCATAAAGTGATCCATTTTTCTTTCATTGTTCATGGCTTTTTCTGTGAGTTTCTCTGATTTACCCATTTAAAAAAATATTTACAGGAGAAAATTTTCGGAGCATGTTTCTTAGTACTATGACAATATGTTTACTATATCAGCTGAATACACTTTTAACATAGTGATAGGAGGATAGGGTAGGGTATAGGTAAATATTTATTCAGGCTTTTGTTCTTGATCAGAGACCCGCTTATAGGCCATCGTCATGTAAGACAGACATCATGTAAGACAACCAGTAAAATTCTTATAAGAATTTTACTGTCACAGAGAAAGAAAGTACATCCAAGGCGACGGCGGGAATCGAACCCGCACCCGTTACAGCGCGGAGACTGCTGGCCTGCGATCTTAACCACTTGGCCATCCGGACCCCTCTCGCAGAGTGAGAAGTTGTGAACAAACAACTTAAGCAAAATAATTTAGTGTGCAATCTAATAATTAGCTGAATTTTATAAAGACATATCTTTGACTTTCTGGTGTTTAGATGCTTTATTCATAATTAACAGCAGTCAGTTTTAAAATCATCCTTGTGTATATTAAATAAATCGTATTCATTTAGTATTACTTTTACTTATAAGGTTACTCTAGCCTAGGCACTTTTTATCAACACAATATACAGGGTGGTTATAAAATAACGCTCGCTCTTCGAAGTGGTCTGTAGCTATAATGAAAAATCCAAATGCAAAAAACTTTAAGACACTTACTAATCAAGAAGGCGGGAAAAGAATGGAATCATAAAAACAAACTCGTCACTTGACCAGGGTTCTAAATTACGAGGCGTAATTGGAAGTGTTGGTCGTAATTAGCCATAATCGGCTATGCCTCGTAATTTAGAACCTTGGTCAAGAGACGAGTTTCTGTTTTAAGATTCCATTCTTTTTGAAAAAATGAAACTCGTCTCTTGACCAAGGTTCTAAATTACGAGGCGTAATTAGCTGTGTTGACCGTAATAGGACATAACTGACGACGCTGTGACGAATAACTTTAATATTCAGTAGTCTCTGATGGTAGCGTTATAATTTATTTATTAGTTTTAACATATTTGCAAGAGCGTTTAAAAACATCAATCTTCTATTTTCTATCTTCTTTTCTCAACAACGTTGCCACACATCAAATTAAAACATTTTTAGGGTCACGTTCTTTAAAGTTGTTTCACGTGTTTTTTTTTTTTTTTGGTTTATTTGAATCCTTATAGACTCCTCCCCGCCAATTGAAGACTTTTGAAAGAATAGAAAAAGTCTAAAAATTTATCAGTCTTTAAATATAAAAGTCCTAAAGAGTCCTGAAGTCTTCCTATAGTCCTGAGCAGCTTTTGGATCAGTGCAACTATTTAACAAGTGCCTAATTTTTCAAAGTTCCAGTAGGGTTATAAATTACAATTAAAATGCTTAACAATATTAAGGTAAGACTAACAACTTCAGAACTACACAGTATACGCATGCAACAACTAAATTGCAATTCATGGAAATCTACTCAGGGTATCGGCATTTTGATGGAGACATCCCTTTCTGTGAACAACCTCATAATTGAAAGGTTGTAATGTGAGGGCCCACCTCAAAAGTCGCGGATTAGTCCCTGTATTTTTCTCTAGCCAGACCAGAGGATTGTGATCAGTCTGTATGGTGAATTTTTGTTGCCCGTCAAGATAGCATTTTAATTTCTGAATGGCATAAACAATGGCAGCACAATCCCTCTCTGTAGTACTGTACTTTTGTTCTACATTGGTGAATTTCCTACTGAGGTACATTATTGGTTGCTCTTCATTGTCCTGATTTATCTGGGACAACACCACGCCAATTCCAACGTTTGAAGTATCGCACTGAATGATGAATGGAGCAGTGAAGTCAGGGCTGTATAGTACTGGCCCTTCTGAAAGTCTTTTCTTTAGTTCTTCAAAGGCGTCTTCACAAGTAGAGCTCCAATTTACTGATGACTTTACGTCCTTTCCTTTCAAAAGATCTGTTAATGGAGCCGCAATTACCGAAAAATCTGGTATATACCGTCGATAATAAATAGCAAGTCCTAAAAAGGATCTAATATGGGTTTTGTTCTGAGGCCTCGGAAATTCTTTAACCGCTTGAATTTTAAGTTCACCAGGTTTTCTTTGGCCTTGTCCAACTATATGTCCCAAATACTTGACATGCTCACGAGCAAACTGACACTTCGAAGGATTTAGGATAAGCTTGGCAGTTTTCATTTTTACAAATATTTCTTCTAAATGTTTCACATGATCTTCCCAAGTATTAGAAAAGATGGCTACATCATCCAAATAAGGTACCGCAAATTCCTCACAGTCTCGAAGCAAACTAGCCATTAGTCTACTGAAATCACATGGAGCATTTTTCAGCCCGAATGGTAACCTTAATGGCCTAAAGGTACCAAAACTGGTTACAAAGGCAGCATATCTCTGGGCTTGTTTACTTAAAGGTATTTGCCAATATCATCGGGTTAAATCAAGAACCGATATGTATTTTGCTGATGATACTTTCTCAATGAGTTCTTCGATATTTGGTATAGGAAAATACTGAGTTCTTGTCACTTTATTCAAACGGCGATAGTCTGTACAGGGTCTTGGGTCTTTCCCTGGTACTTCAACAAGTATTAAAGGAGAAGTAAAATCCGAATCTCCTCGTTCTATTACATTCAGCTCTAGCATTTTATTTACTTCAGCTTTCAAAATTTCAGTCTGACGTGGAGACATCCTATATGGCTTTGCTATGATAGGTTTGTCTTCTTCTAACTCAATATCATGTTTGGCCAGATCCTTACAACCAGGTTCATTTGAGAAAAGTTCAGAATAATGGTTTAAAAGTTTCTCTAGTTGATTCAGCTGTGCTTCCGAAAGATTAGATTTCAATCTGGTTTCCTCTAAAAGTTCACACAGTTTTGACCCATTTGACTTATCAACACATTCAAGAACTGGTATTTCTTCTTCATCTTCAGTTTCTCCTAAAGCCAGAAGATTTACATGTTCCACTCTTTTGAAATAGGGTTTTAACATATTAGTGTGATAAACGTGATCCTTATTCTTTTCAGGAAACCTGACCACATAGTTTGTGTCTGACAATTGTCTAACTACTTCACCAGGTCCTATCCAATGTACTGACAATTTGTTTGGTTTTGAAGAAGCTACAACCAATACGAGATCACCAGGTTTGAAATCTCGTTCGACCGATTTCTTATCATACCATAGTTTTTGTTTTTCCTTGGCATGTTCTATATTCCGTATTGCTAACTCCTGACCCTTTTCCATACGGTTCATCAATTCGAACACATAGTTTACTACACAGTCCTCTTCTTGGTCTTCTTCAGTTAACTTGTCATAGAGTAATATGACAGGAGTCTTCAGGTTTCTCCCGTGAACTAACTCAGCAGGTGTGAAGCCGGTGCTGTCGTGAGTTACAGTCCTTAAAGCGAATAGGGCTTGAGGCAAAATCTTTTCCCAGTCTGGACCAGATTCAAGACACAGGACACGAAGTATTCTCTTCAAAGTTCTATGCATCCTCTCTACGGGATTACTCTGAGGGTGGTACACCGAACTTCTAACAACCTTGATCCCAAATCTTTCTAAAAATTCTGTAGTTAGTGCGCTCGTAAATGGCGTTCCCTGGTCCGTTTGCAGTTCCCTTGGAAAACCCATTCGACTGAAAACTTGTAGAAAGACGTCAATTATGGAAGTAGATTTGAGATTTTCCACAGGAATAGCATCTGGATATTTTGAAGACATACACACTGCCGTGATAAGATACTTATTTCCCGACGGTGTTACAGGCAACGGTCCAACAGCATCAACGTTTATTTTTGAAAATATTTCTGTAATGACTGGAACAAGCTTGAGGGGTGCTTTCTTTTTATCTTGTGGTTTTCCTACCCTTTGACATAGGTCACATGACTTAACGAAAGCTTCTACCTCTCTATAGCAGTTGGGCCAATAAAACGTCTTGATTAAAGCATCTTTAGTCTTCGCTATTCCGAGATGGGATGCAGCTCTTTCATGACAGTAAGTCATCATTTGGTTCCGGTACTTCTCGAGAACAACAAGCAAATGCCGCTCTGTTCCTCTCTTATCTTTCTTTACGAAAAATAATTTCTGGTTTTTTATCAGATACTTATTCTTCTCCTTGTGTGTGGTTTCTTTTGCTTCTATAAAAAGGGGTTCCAATTCCTTACTTTGCAATTGAGCGTCAAAAAATTCGTTTGGGGACATTCTCATAAGCTCCAATTCCGGAAATGAAAGTTCTGCGACTGGCAAAATGTTATCATCAACAGTTCCACTTTCAAAATTTTGGTCTTCTTCGGAATCACTTGTATCTGCCTCTGTATTTGGCAACTCTGATTCTACTACCTTCGTTTTGGATCGAGTTTGTATGGCATTGATTGTATGCATTTCAAAATGCATATTCTGCTTTGCTTCGGTTAAGAGCTCCGCTGTTCGATTTCCTAAAATATATCTTCCTTAATCTAAAGAATCTCGGATGACAGCTGCTTTTGTAACAATGTGTCCATAAGTACAGTCTATTTCCACTTCAGCTAAAGGCAAACAGATAGGGCTTTCTTCCAATGGGGTTCGGATCCATACAGTTTCCGTGGTTAACATTGAAGGTTTTATATACTTTCTGCAAATCAGGTCGATTGATGCACCTGAATCACGAAGTATAGGCATTTGTATGCCATTTATTTTTCCTTGACTGATATATGGAGCAAGGACGTCATGACAACTTCCTTCCCGAATCATATTAGCAGCTACTGTTTCAACTTTTTCTTTAAGTTTCTCGCATTGAAACCTTAAGTGAGAAGATGACCCGCACTCATAACATCGTTTCAGTTTATCGCACTGCGGTTTTAGGTGAGAGGTCGAGCCACACTCAAAGCACCTAAGTTGCTTTCTTTTTTCAAATCGTTTATCCCTTTCTCCTTCATCCAGTAAATCCTCTTTCCCAGGAGTGCTCTTCTTGCTATTAAATTTATCTTTGTTTGGAACATATTTGTCTTTCTCGTTGATTTTGTCTCCCTCTTGAAGTCTAAAATTATTTCTGGGTGGCCTTTCTTTTCTTTTAAAACTATCTCGCACACTTTCATAGTCATCTAGTTTTTTCGCCAGATCTTCAGGATCTCTGATATTCATCCAATTGTCCAAAAAATGTTCTCTAACTTCTGGTGGTACACGAAATTTTATTTGTTCTGCTATTATTAGGTCCTTCAGTTGCTCAAACGTCGTCGTCAGTGACGTCATGTAACCCCAAAATATATCCCGATGTGTCAGGGATCTGGCATCGTTGAAAAAACATTCCGATTCTGTAAATAAATGGTGGTTTTTTGTTGTGTTCTATAAGTTATGAGATAATTTCTTCGTAAAATATACAATCTTCAAAGTTAAACTGGATCTACTTATAATTTCACGTAGAGAACGAAATAGTCCGGTGGACTACTGAGAGTCTCGTCGCTTCACTTTTCATGATGACCACGGAGCCACAAGGTCAGTTTACTTTTGGAAGATCGTCAGAACTAACGTGTTCGTAATGGAAATTCTGATTGCGAAGAGAACACCTGTTCGAGGTAACTTTACGAAGTGTTATAAAAGTTTAATAGATGCAATAAATGACACTAAAAGTAGTCGGAAAGACATTGAAATAAAGTTGTCTTCTTATACTTATTCTTATACTTATTATTATCTGTACTTCTACTTATATATTGAGTAGTTAAAAAATTACATGATGGATCAAACTCTACTTTGTAGTACCTTCTTTGCCCATTTTAAAGACTCCTATGACCCCTTAACAGACTGGAATCCCCAGCCCCTGTTTAATTCTTGTACATTCGTTAAATATTTCTGTTCTATGCTCTACAAACTGTATTCTGAATTCAACCCAAGTTAATTTTATAATTTACTCTTTTTTTATGCTTTTCAAAATGTACAAAGAACAATAGTTTGACTAGAATGCTCAGCTAAGGTGTCTTTGATAACGATCACACTGCATTTGAAGTTCTTCCCATTCAGACAAAATGATCTTACAATGAGCAGATTTTTTCACGTAGAGATAAATTTTAGTCTGAATAATACAAATAAATTTTATTTGATTACACACATTAAAACAATATATCCATTTTCTAGTCTACTTGAAAAATGCAGAAAAAAAATTTACTAACATTTTTTGCAACTTTTCTACTGTTTATTATTACAATTGTCTATAAAGGTCCTTCCATGTACATATATTTGTCGTAGTTCTCCCCTTGAACAGGATATGGTTTCACTGCGTTAACAGCAGTTCTCGTTAAAAGATGTCTGATGTAGATCAACATTCCAACCTAAAAATACATTGGAAAAAAATTTTCAGAACACTTTTTGATACCAAAAGTTTCATTTAGCATAACCTTAAAGAAAAAAATATATATCCGAAAAATTAACTAAACTTTTGTGCTTCCTCAAAGTAAACATTTTTAAAAGTATGTATATTCCGGCTTACAAAGGAATGAAGTTTTAAATGAATAATTTCTTAAACTGTAATCCCAAAGTGGTTAATTCAATAACTTGGAGACACAGTTGTAAACACACCTAAAACATTGTAGTTTTAGACCCTGGTAAAAAACCTATGGGACCTCACTTACTTTTTTTATTACAGTCAATTTTGTGCAGTCCATTTTGAACATTTATGAAAAAGAATTCGATTTCAAAAGCCTGGAAAGCCTTTCAAAGCCCATCACTCTGGAAGTAAAGGATCAATACCTTGGAGACACAGTTGTAAATACACTTCAAATATTGTAGTTTTAGACCCAGGTTAAAAATCCATGGCACAAAACTTACTTTTTTTTATTATAGAAATTTTTTTATATCTCCATTTCATAACTTTTTTTATTCTAACTATACTTCAGATCTAAGCTTCACATTTTAGATCATAGATGGCAGCATGATACAAAAATCTACAGAATCTTCATGTTTAGAAATGATAAAATAGGATTGTATGAGATTGATTGTAATAAAAAAAAGTAATCATGTTACCATTTATTGGTAACTTGGTTTAAAACTACAATATTTTAAGTGTATTTACAACTGTGTCTCCAAGGTATTGATCCTTTACTTCCAGAGTGATGGGCTTTTGAAATCGAATATTTTTTGGAAATGTTCAAAATAGACTGCACAAAATAGACTGTAATAAAAATAGTAAGTGAGGTCCCATTACTTTTTCACCTGGGTCTAAAATTACAATGTTTGAGGTGTATTTACAACTGTGTCTCCAAGTTATTGAATCTTGCCTTCTCGAGTTATTGCCCTTTGAATATGGCCATTTTTAAAAAAATGGTCATCTTTGAGACTCGGTAAGACCGAGTAAAGTAAAGGGCCACTCATGGTGTTTTATATTTTTCAATGTACTCCCCTAGTGTGTGCAACTACTCCAATAATTATTTTTGTGGGTTACTTATGGCTTAAGCAGATAATTAAGCAGAAAAAGGACAAAAATCATCGAAAATGACCTTTTTTCAAAGAACCCTGACCTTCGAGCCATGAGTGCTCCACCATATTAATTATGCTGACATGTACCTAGTATCAAGAAGTATCCATATAAAAAAATCATTGAGCACTTATGGCTTTAGAAATAGAAGGATGATATAATGTACACCATTTTATCCATTACCTCGAACTTTCACCTCCTCTCAAGGTCAAACAAGTCGGATTTAAGCAAAACTGAAATTCACTTTTTCTTATCGTAGTACTATTAACATATCCTAAAAGTTTCAAGAAAATCGAAGACATCAACTACCATGCCCTTATTCAATTTGGCCCGGTTTAAAAAAAATGACTCTTAATTAACCCTTTCAGTCCCAAAAATTTACTACACTGCAGAAACATCTGATATTCACAAAATAAGCTTATTTTAGGTCAAATATTCGAATTCCATAAGGAAAAAAAATCCATTTAAATTTTTTATATGGTTTTTGAAACAATGCCAAAATTCTTTAACTGTGGAAAACAACAAAATAAAAAAATATATATTACCTAAAAACACTTCGAGTTATATATTTTAAGGTATCTGACCATATTATTAAAAAAACTTTAGTAATTATTTTAAACGAAATAGTTTAAATCGTGTTTCAAATATGTGGAACTGAAGTGAACTTATAAAAAATCAGGAGAAACGCTTGTTGACTATTTTCTAAATAAAAAAATAGTAGTTCTGACTTCTATTGAGATTAAAGTAAAATTTTGTCTGATAGAACAAAGTGTGAAGAATCGAATGATGTGTGTTTGGATGTCATAGCGGGACATAAACATTTTGAAAAAAATATTGAAAGTGATGATGCCAAATGGCATCACTGGGACTGAAAGGGTTAATCTATGGTTGATAGACATATATTTTCATGTTTGTGTGCTTGGTCAGAGACCCGCTTATAAACCTGCCTCAAGTTAGACAGTCGCAACGCACACACACACACACGTGAAAATGCTGCCATCTATCGCCACCTCCGCAATTTAAACATGTCCCTGAAAGCTGATCACAGCCCAATTAAATTGTTAGGTTAGCTTGTACGTTTTCTGACTGTCATTTTCTAAAGTCCCAAGAGCTTTAACACTGCCAATAACGTCTCGTAAGTTCAATTTCTGGTCACGTTATTAGGTCGATACCCGAGTTAAACTAGCTTTGGACTCCACAAATTTAATGAGCACGTCTGTCCTTATTTTGCGAATCGGTCAAATAGGTGTCCGTTCGACACTTTACCCGGTTCAAAATATTTGGTCGTTGCCCAATATGGCTAAAGCAATAGAACTAATGCACACTTAAAATAACCAACCAGCGTTTTATCCAGACAAAAAAATTTACCCTGTCTCCCCTTTGGTAATCTTTGATTGAGACTTGCAAATTCAAAAATTCACAATAAAATTAAAATGTGATAAAAAAAACTTATTTCACCGTTTTTGGTGAATATTTCAAAGTTTTTTTTATTGGAGTCAATATTTCAATTAAATTACTATATTCACCATTGCAATGAAAGCTACAGAAGCTATGACGACTGCTAATATTAAATGTGTACCAGAGGGTCCTACAGTTGCAACTCCATTTTTGTTCTCCTCTAAAATACAAAATATGGTATTAATACAAGCCCGAAAATAAGTACAATTATGTAGAAAACAAAACAGGTTTTAAAAAAAAATAACATCTAACTTCGCTTTTACAAATTTACGAAAAAAAGAACTTATTTTTTTAATTTCAAATCCAACCCAAACAAATATTGAAAAAAAAAAACATCCACCATATCCAACACAGGTGTGTTTTAACCCTTTCAGTCCCAAAAAAATACTACACTACAGAAACATCTGATATTCACAAAATAAGCTTATTTTAGGTCAAATATACGAATTCCGCAAGAAAAAAAAATTCATTTAAATTTTTTATATGGTTTTTGAATCAATGCCAAAAATTTTTAATTGTGGAAAACAACAAAATAAAAAAATATATGTTACCTAAAAACACTTCGAGTTATATATTTTAAGGTATCTGACCACATTATTAAAAAAAAATTTAGTAATTATTTTAACCGAAATAGTTTAAATTGTGTTTTAAATATGTGGAACTGAAGTGAACTGATCAAAATTCAAGAGAAACGCTTGTTGACTATTTTCAAAATAAAAAAAATAGTAGTTCTGACTTATATTGAGATTAAAGTAAATTATTGTCTGATAGAGCAAAGTGTGAAGAATCGAATGATGTGTGTTTGGATGTCGTAACGGGATATAAAAAATTTGAAAAAAATATTGAAAGTGATGATGCCAAATGGCATCACTGGGACTGAAAGGGTTAAGAAAGAATTATTTTATTCAAAATTTAATCGTTGAAAACGATAAAAGTCTGAAATCTTTCTCCTATTATGACTTTTCAACAACAATCAGAATCGTCATAACAGTATAATAAGACATATTCAAACAAAAAAATCATCTGGTTCTATTACTTAATAATTACTTTTACTATGTAAGTTCTTGAATTTTCTCCAAAATATTGCGAAGGAATGACACTACTTTATACATGACTTTATCGATAAGTAATAGTCTGCATGCCACTTCTTGCTTCTCAAATACACTGCTCAAAACAATTAGGGGAGCACATGTTTTGAACCCTTTCGCTTCCAATGATTCCATTGGAAAACATCAGCTTGTGATTTTTTTCTGACTAAGTTAAATTCGCCACTTATGTATAGTTAGATACATTGTTAGATGGAAGAATAACGTATTTTGAAGAATTTAATATTTTTTTTATATTAATGAAAATATGAAAAATATGGTAAAATAAATTTCTTTTTTAAACAGTTTTAGAAAATAAATTGACCCTAAATTTTTCATGCTTGCATTTTTTAGATGTTTAAAAATATATATCAACTATTTTTAACAAAAAAAGTTTTGAAATAATTATTGTTATAATTTATTAAAAAGTTATTATTCCCTTTCCCCCCTTTAAATTTAAGTATTAAAAACTTAAGATTTTTCTCCTGTTTTTTACTATTTCATTTCGAATGCATGGTGAACCTATTTAACTAATTTTAGATTAATAGGATAAAAATTTAAAAGTTGGGAGTGAAGTTAAAGTTGGAATTAAAAAGTGCTCCCCTAATTGTTTTGAGCAGTGTATTTTGGTTGTCGAAGAGTCCACTTTGAACACAGATAAAGAACGTAAAGGAGGCTGAGTTACCCATCTTATTCCATTTGGCGAGTAAAGAGGATTGTTGTGTTAGTTTGTTTGGAAACAATAATTTCCACCAAAACTACACATATGTGTCTTGACTATCTCGACTTGATCGTCAATTCATTTTGCATCTGTAGTATGCAAATTGTATTATTTAACACATTTAGACCTTGGGGAATGCTTTAACTTAAAATACAGCCGTACAGTAATAGTGAATGTGGAATGTGAAGGAATAGTGATATGTGTCTTGACTATCTTGACTTGATCGTCAATACATTTTGAATCTATACAAAGTGTATCATTTAACACACTTAGATCTTGGGGAACGCTAAACTTAAAATACTTCTATAAAGTAATAGTTAATGCGGAACGTGAAGGAATAGTGATATGTGGCTTGATTTTCTTGACTTGATCGTCAATACATTTTGCATCTATGCAAGTTGTATTGTTTAACACATTTAGACCTTGAGGAACGCTTTAACTTAAGGGGTCACAGGAGTCTTAAAAATGTGCAAAGAAGATACTACATAGCATAGTTTGATCTCTCTTGTAATTTTTGAACTACTCAATAAATGAGTATAATTTTTTTATATGTAATTCTACAAGATTTATTTATTATAAAACAAGTTTTAAAATTTATGAAACTTTAGCCAAAACTAAAATAAATGATATTAAACATGAAGGTACTTGAACACACTGTGATTAGGCTTGCGCGGCAAATTGTGAGGTCAAAATTGAACACATGACCAAGAAAATGACTTTATATTGTACAAATATGTACAAACTAGGACTTATACCTAAATTCTCAGCTCAATTTTAATTAGAAATTATTTTAAGAACTTTTTTCTAAAAAAATTAATAAAAATTTAAAAATTTTGATTTTAAATTTTTTTAAAAATAATTTCTTATTAAAATTGAGCTGAGAATTTAGGTATAAGTCTTTGTTTGTACATATTTGTACAATATAAAGTCATTTTCTTATTCATTTTTTCAATTTTGACCTCACAATTTGCCGCGCAAGCCTAATCACAGTGTGTTCAAGTACCTTCATGTTTAATATCATTTATTTTAGTTTTGGCTAAAGTTTCATAAATTTTAAAATTTGTTTTATAATAAATAAATCTTGTAGAATTACATATAAAAAAAATTATACTTATACATTGAGTAGTTCAAAAATGACATGAAAGATCAGACTAGGCTTTGTAGTATCTTCTTTGCACATTTTTAAGACTCCTTAGACCCCTTAAAATACAGCTATTATGTAATAGTGAATGCGGAATGTGAAGGAATAGTGATATGTGTCTTGCCTTTCTTGACTTGATCGCCAATACATTTTGAATCTACAGGGTGTTTCAAAATTGACCGAAAATGGAAAGGATGCAATTCCGAAATATTTACCCACCCCCTCCAAAAACTAGCACACAGCCAATTGTGGTCACGCATTTGGTCGTGGTTGCATCCTCAAACTAGGGCAGCAGAAGAATGCGTTGACGAAGGGATTCATTCGTTTTGAGTTTGGTTTGGTTGAATTGACTATCGCCTCGTAACTTTACAGTTTGCAGATTCTGTTACATCACAGTTTCTAAAGCTACTAAAAATGATAAGTTAACTACTAAAATGGAATTTTTGTGCTTGGGTTTCAATTTAAATGATTTGATGCGTTTCAGATTTGAGCAGGATATTTAAAAATTCTCAGTAAACACTAAACAATTCATGCACAACATTAAACAATTCAACATTCATGAAAGTTTTCAGACTTTCGATGGAAATCCGTTTTTTATAAAATCATTCTGGCTGAACCTGAGATCGAAGAAGAACCGTCGAAAAATTGGGACACTCTTATATATCCTATTATATGTCCAATCATCACACGAGGCAGGATATTACGATGCTTCGATGTTTGGTTGACAGATCCGTCCTGGGACGAAAAAAAATAACGAAATCGACTGCCATTTCGTCGGAAGTAAGCGAGACAAAATTACGTGCATCGAGACTTAGTTCACTGATCCTTGAACTATAAAAATAGCAGACTTTAACACATTCGCTGCCACTAAATCATCGATAGAGTCTTCATCGATAGAGGCTGATGAAGTAGAAAAACATCCTGTTTTTTTAAACCTGTTCGTTACAATGGAAATAAACTAACTGTTCATTTTTGAACAAGTACAAATATTAATTCGAGATCGTAAAATAGCATGGTTAGGTTGAATTAACGTCATTAACTAAAGCTACACGATAGCTACCAGGTCGTAAAAATACAAGGAAATGTTCCTGGCCTTTTCCAACCGGATAACTAATCATCTGCCACTAATAATTGAATTGAAAGCCAATTACCAGATTTGCTTCAGTGACTAGCTTTTCGACTTAGAAATAATCATTAAATTTTCCTAATTCTTATTTTTGGGTAGTTTTTGTTTGAAAAAAAGGACTATTTGCAATTTTTTTATAGCTAGATTGTTGAATAACAAACTGAATCACTTCACTAATTGCGGTATGTCATGTGTCTGGTCACCCTACACATGAAACGAATTATTTAATTTCCTCGTAATTTTAAATAGAATGCCCTCTTTCAAATCACCAAGTATTATCCCAAGCACAGAAGGATCGGTTGCAAAAGTTACAAACGAACTTGAACTCATAAGAACGGTTGGCGAAATGGTGCTATGAATTTCATCTGCATGTGCTGTTATCGGTGAATCGGAACCACGCGACTCCTTAAGGAGTCAGAGGCATCCAACGTGTTAATGCGATTTTACCGCAAAATAAGCACAAATTACGAGGTGTTGAAGTTTGAGTGACAAATCCGTTTGAAATAAAACTAAATATAACGAGTCATTACTACTGTGATTTCGCTGAGAACAAATTCACTGAAACAGAGTTACAATTCGTGAGAACCGAGATGCCTTTTTTTTAACGATTGTTTACTTTTTCGTCACACCGTAATTCGATGAAACTAAACTTAAATTTGAATAAGCTATAAGTTCAAATAACAGGTTCTAATAATGAAAATAATATTTTCAAATAAAATGTGTAGATCAATTACGATTATAGTACACTAAGTTTTCTTTAAGATGAACTGAACAACCTACTTAAAAAATGATTTGTGTTGAAACTTGTTGAACCTGTAATTTTAATCAGATGTAAATTCAACCAAAGCCAAACTAGAAGTATTACGTTCTTGTGTAGCACAAGTACAAGCTTTCTTGCACGACCAAAACTGAAGCCAATTGTTTAGCCATTTTTTACTGGCGGGAGCCGGGTAAATATTTCGAAATTGCATCCTATACATTTCCGGTCAATTTTGGAACACCCTTGGGGAACGCTTTAACTTAAAATACAGCTATAAAGTAATAGTGAATGGGGAATGTGAAGGAATAGTGATATGTGTCTTGACTTTCTTGACTTGATCGTCAATACATTTTGCATCTGTAGTATGCAAATTGCATTATTTAACACATTTAGTACAACCTTTGGGAACGCTTAACTTAAAATACAGCTATAAAGTAATCGTGAATGTGTGGAATGTGAAGGAATAGTGATATGTGTCTTGACTTTCTTGACTTGATCGTCAATACATTTTGCATCTATGCAAATTGTATTATTTAACACATTTAGACCTTGGGGATAGAGATATAAAGTAATGGTGAACCGGTGCAAAATCAAACTGTACTTCAGTTGAGAAACAGTTTCTTAACCTTAAAAGAAACATATACCTGCAACAGCAATGAATCGCCAAATATAGTAACTCTTCCTTAAGCCAGAATCTTCCTTACCCCTTTTCGTTTTACGAGTGATCGTTTTTACTCGTCAAAAACACACGTTGTAGATGCCAAGTTGTGAGAAGAAGACTATATCATGTCATTGAATGTTATTTTCTGTTATTTTTTTTATTTGGCTGTTATGACGGATTTCGTAGGGTCATATGGGGGAATTATGGGTCAAAAAATCACAACATCCATTTTTTTTCTAAAGTACGAAATTTAAGAATATAAATAAAGAAATTAATAAAGTATGAAAGATAAAAAGATATAATTTTGCATGGAGTAAGCTTAAATAATTTAGAATTTCATTAAATAATCACTTTACCTAAAATTTAATTATTATTACTTTTATTTTAATTATTGAGTGACCAGGAATTACCCCGGGTTTGGGCAATTATGGGTCACACATGGGGTAATAATGGGTCAGCCATTTTTTTACAGTAATGCATGTCAAAAGTAAATTAATATTCCAAATTATATATTTTTTAGCACATAAAAAGATTGTTTTAGCACATAAAAGTAATGAAAGCTAAACTTGGCATATATTTTTATGCCAAGTTAGAAATCTCAATGCATCTTTCCTCATTCATGTATAATGAACCATCAAAAGAACTCTATTTTGACAAAAATAAAATTCAATGGACTCTATTACAGCAATCCAAACTGAATTATATAGCACAAATAAATATTCTTTCAAAAGTTTTTATTTTAAATATAGTTTCTCGTAAGTTTAACGCAATGGCAACAGTGAAAATATTGAATAAAAATAGAATCTTCATGCTATTTCAATATAGATTAAATTTGCTATTATTTAAATTTTAAATAAATTTCTAATTTGAATTTTTTAATGAAATTTGGAATGCAGCCTAATCTGATTTTTTTTGCCTCAAAATGACGTAAACCACTTAGCCTGAAAAACCTAAGAAATCAAACAATTTTAGTAAGCTATACCTACTTAATATTAAAGTTCAAGACTATAATGCCTTCATTATATCAAATGACCTACGACTTTTAAAAATACAGTATAAAAATCTAGTGTAAAGTTACTCCAAGCACTAGTGGAAGTAATTTTCACCAAGTTCATGGAGTTACGTTTATTCAAATCTTTTAATCATCACTTGCTGCTTCTAGCTAAGTGAAGTTACGCTTATTTTATAGTGTTACGCTTATTTATAGTGTAACCTTACGCCTCAAAATTAGATGTAAGCTTAAAGTTTTATCTGATTTTATGGCTTAGAGTTACTCCAAATTTTAACAGTGTACTCTTTAATTAATTCTACTTACCAGTTGTGCTGGTGAAATTGGTTTGGGGAACAGTAAAAGGCAAATTTGTAGAAGGTAATTTGGTGGAAGGTTCACTTGTGGTCAATATGGGTGTAGTCATTATAGAACCTAAGAAAATAATTTAAAAAAAAACACCTATTAGCTATCTGTGTAAATGTGCACTTGATAAAAGAATGTTAAAACAATTTAAGTGATTCGAATGCGAAATTTCACTGAAATATACCAAAAAATTAATTAAACACACTATAACCTAAAAATTTTAGTAAGCTATACCTACTTAACATTAAAGTTAAAGACTATAATACCTTTGTTATATCAAATGATCTACGATTTTCAAAAATACAGTATAAAAATCTAGTGTCAAGTTACTCCAAGCACTGGTGGAAGCAATTGGCACCATTTTCATGGAGTTACGTTTAATCAAATCTTTTAAGCATCACTTGCTGCTTCTAGCTAAGTGATGTTACACTCATTTTATAGTGTAACATTACGCCTCAAAATTAGGAGTAAGCCTAAAGTTTTCTCTTCTTTTATGGCTAAGAGCTACTCCAAATTTTAACAGTGTACCCTTTAATTAATTATACTTACCAGTTGTGCTGGTGAAATTTGTTTGGGGAACAGTAAAAGGCAAATATGAAGAAGGTAACTTGGTGGAAGGTTCACTTGCGGTCGATCTGGGTGTAGTCATTATAGAGCCTAAGAAAATAATTTAAAAAAAAACACCTTATAGCTATCTGCACTTGATAAGGGGGTCCGGTACCTTCCTCAACTTTTTTTTTATTTATGAACTTATACTACTCAGATTTTATACACTGGTGCATCATGCATTAATAAAATATATTAGCAAAAAAAAAATCGAAAATGACTCATTATTTTTAAAATTTTAATTTTGTGTTCAATTTTTTTACTATTTTAAATTCAGTACTCCTCCCTAATTTTTCGACTATTTATTAACAAATTTTTTATATGAGCCCGCAATAATATCCTAACAAAACTATGCATCCAAGTTTTAATCAAGATTCAACTTTTTTTAACCCGTAACTGGTAATATCCGTCTATCAGATGGAAAAACTCTTACCAAACTGATCACAAACTGATCGCAAACTGATAACTCTGATCAAAAACTCTTAGTCTGATAGACGGATGTTACTGGGAGTGTTTGTCAGCGAGATGTTACCAGTTACGGGTTAAAGAAATATTATTCGAAATTTTAACAAAAAATTCACTAAAAACGTAAAATTTACACGTTGAATTTTTTTTTTAAAAATACTGACACCCTAATTGAAAAGTTTTAATGCATAGTTTTGTTCATTATACTTTTAGGATGCTATAGAAATTTTCAGAAACTTTTTATGTATAATATTAAAAGAGTAGCAGTACTTTTCACTATCCTAAAATTTAAAAAACACGAACAGAGATACGAGCATTTAAAGAATAGATCCGTGATAGGATACTTGTAGAGTGAGTCTCATTCAAAAATTAATTACTCAAAAACTAATGCATAAAATTTGAAGCGGTTTTCTGCAAAATGTTAAGAAATGTTCAAATAATATTTTTAAAAAATTATTGAAAAAATTGAATTTTTCATGATTTTTGGGTACTGGACTCCCATAAAAGAATGTTAAAACAATTTAAGTGAATCAAATGCGAAATTTTACTCAAATATACCAAAAAATGAAATAAACACATTATAACCTATAAATTTTAGTAAGCTATACCTACTTAGTATTAAAGTTCAAGACTATAATACCTTTGTTATATCAAATAATTTACGATTTTCAAAAATACAGTACAAAAATCTAGTGTAAAGTTACTCCAAACACTAGTGGAAGTAATTTTCACCAAGTTCATGGAGTTACGTTTATTCAAATCTTTTAAGCATCACTTGCTGCTTCTGGCAAAGTGATGTTACACTCATTTTATAGTGTAACATTACGCCTCAAAATTAGGTGTAAGCCCAAAGTTTTCTCTTATTTTATGGCTTAGAGTTACTAAAAATTTTAGCAGTGTACTCTTTAATCTCTTTAATTAATTTTACTTACCAGTTGTGCTGGTGAAATTTGTTTGGGGAACAATAAAAGGCAAATATGAAGAAGGCAACTTGGTGGAAGGTTCACTTGTGGTTGATCTGGGTGTAGTCATTATAGAACCTAAGAAAATAATTAAAAAAAACACCTATTAGCTATCTGTGGAAATGTGCACTTGATAAAAGAATGTTAAAACAATTTTATTGAATCAAATGCGAAATTGTACTCAAATATTCCAAAAAATGAATTAAACACATTATAACCAATACATTTTCGTAAGCTATACCTAGTTAATATTAAAGTTCAAGACTATAATACCTTTGTTATATCAAATGATCTACGGTTTTAAAAAATACAGTATAAAAATCTAGTGTAAAGTTACTCCAAACACTGGTGGAAGCAATTGGCACCAGTTTCATGGAGTTACGTTTTATCAAATCTTTTAAGCATCACTTGCTGCTTCTAGATAAGTGATGTTACGCTCATTTTATAGTGTAACATTAGGTGAGAGAAGGGGAATGGCGCCACCTTAAGGGAAATTGAATTTTCATGCAGAATTGTGTTGCAATTAATGTAAATTGTAATGAGCATGGCACACTACAGTTCATAACCTATCTTGTAGTGTTTTTTTAAAATTTAAATCTTTAATAGAAACGTAATAAAATTGTATTTTTCTAATGCTCGCACAGTGGCGGGATTACCCCGGTATCTGGGGTAATGCCGCCACACCACTGGGGTTATGCCACCATATCAATAAACAAAGCAAATAATCTATAAACAATGGAAAATTACATAAAAAAGCGATACATAGAACTACAATAGGTTTAATTAACTTTGGAAAGGTAAATTGTACAGAATACAGCTCTTTTATTAACTTTTTATGTGCAACTAACTATGCAGTTTTTTTTTTTAGTTTCGTTGGTCTATTTGACCAGTTCGGTTATTCTTTTTCGGAAACGTGGAATCTCTAACGAAAACTAATAGGTTGTAGGGCCAATATATGAAATTTCTATTTTACGGATTATGCCGCCGTCTTTTTGCAGGTGGCGGTATAACCCCATAGTGATGTGACGGCATTACCCCTGTAAGACAAAATGGCATAGACGACTTGTTTAAAGAAAGGAAGTTAGCCTAGCGTCCAAACTAACTACGTGAAAAAATAGCCAAATAATTACTCTTTTAAATGACATATAACTGATTTATTTAACTTAGAGATAGCAGTCACTTATCGGTTAATTTCAGAAGGCTCGAGATTAGATGAAAATAACTAAAAACCGTATTTTTTAAATAACTTTACACCAACTCACCGCCTGGCCATTAGCCTCTATACTACAAATTACTTTGTTTCCTGCTACAGGTCAGCGCTCACAGCCCCCTCCCACACACACCACTGGCGAGATACAAGGGGTGGCGGCATTACCCGATGAGGCGGGATTCCCCTTCTCTCCCCTACGCCTCAAAATTAGGTGTAAGTCTAAAGTTTTCTCTTATTTTATGGCTTAGAGTTACTCCAAATTTTAACAGTGTACTCTTTAATTAACTATACTTACCAAATGTGCTGGTGAAATTTGTTTGGGGAACAGTGAAAGGCAAATATGAAGAAGGTAACTTGGTGGAAGGTACACTTGTGGTCGATGTAGTGGATGTAGTCATTATAGAACCTAAGAAATTAATTCAAAAAAACACCGATTAGCTATTCCCGATTAATCTTTTAAGCATGGAATTAGGGTTTAGTTTTAATTATTTGCCGTTGACTATTTTAAAGCTATATGTGCAATTAATAATCACGTTACAGTAAAAAAAAATTAGAACATAAAAAGCAGTTCAAGATTAGTAGTTTTAGATTATCCTGCGTTGCATTTATAATTAAATTACACTGATCAATAACGAAATTTTTCGTGTGAATATGTTTTACAATTTTAGTCTTTAATGTTTTGAAACTGAATTTTTCATTCATATCTGAATTTTGCAACTTCATAACTTTAATTGAGTGTCACACTAAACCTTATCAAATCCAATTTTTGTTAATCGTATGTGTTTCTACACAGGATAAAATATTCGGAGCTCCACATTTATTTACCTAAAACCAAACCACCATATCATTTTTCCAGAAACCTCCACCATTATAAAGGATTCCTTCTTTTGTCTGCAAATTCATTAACTCTCTGCATGCCAGCATGTTTAATTATTTTCTGGTCAGCAATAAATTTGGAGTACTGCGTCCCCTTTAACGAGATTAGAGTGGCTCGATAAAGAGTAAGTACTATACAGAGTGGCGACACCGTGCTGCCCTGCCGATTACGTGAAGGTAAGCATCTGCAATCTCATTGGCCGATCGGCCGTGCTCCACTTCCGGGCTCCAATTTTTCGACCACTGTATTTTTTCCCCATAGCACGTTCAAAGAAATTATGAGTGTTCTATGATAACCTGCTTATTCTGCAAAATTTTAAGCATATTTAACTTTTATAGCGTATACTAGCAGTATGGTCCCGCCTTACTGGGAACCAGTTAACCTCACACACACACACGGACACACACACACATTGCTTCCTTTTAGAATCATGCTTATTTGTGAAAATGGGGGACATTCACGGCCATATCAACCTGAGCTTTAATTCCAAATCGCTGTGGTAAAAAAAAAGCTATTAGACAAGTTAGATCAGTATGAAAACATTAGCACGTGTTTCGATAGGTGTAGGATAACAAACCGCATCACATGAATGTTCCCCATACACTCAATATATCTTAATTAAATTCTATTCGTGTTGTTGCATGCGCAAGAAAAAAGCAAATAATAACAGATAAGGGCGTGAAGCCCCTGATACAGCCTGGTCGTTGTGTTTTGAAGCCCATGTTATGGTCTTACTACTTATTTAAATACACTCAAAATCAATACAAAATTAAATTCGTGTTGGAGCACGCGCGCTTAAAACACAAACACTAATCCCCAGTAGCATCGAATATGGGCCCAATATTGGTTACAATGTAGAGCCAATATGCTAACCATTATTGGCCCAGCATAGGGAGGAAACATTTTGCCAATATTGGCCATTATTGGCTGCCATTATAGGACCAATATTATCCAACAACATATAACCAATATTGACTACCATTATAGGACCAATATTATCATACGACTTTTTTCGAAACGGTTGGGTAGATGGAAAATCAGCGAACACGTATCCCAATATTTTTGGTGTGTGACCCCTGGGGGTTAAAGGTCAATTTTTTAAAAAGGAACTTCCTACTTTACAAATTCGAATTATATGCTTCGAGCGTCATCGTACGCTAACGCTGTTGGGACTTTCGACTCCACAGATTTAACGAGCACGTATATCGCAGTGTACTCGGGCACCCCGGTGAATTTTAGAGGGATTTTTCTACCAGCACGAATACGTCTATAGTATGGCTAGGACAAGGACAGAACCAAGAACCTTCTCGGTGTGAGGATCGTCGCTTACAGTCTCGACCACCGAGGGGCCGTTTGGCTGTTCTTCTTCTGTTTGCCGTTGGCTGTTAATCTCATCATGGAAAAATATGACAAACGCGAGCGCCCCCTAGGTATATGCCAACCAATATATCCCCAATATTGGTCCTATCTTGGCAAATTTTAACTTTCGAAATATTGGTTTCGTATATTGGGCCAATATTGGCTGAATGTTGTAAAACTTGCTATATTTGCCCAAGATAACCAATATTGGCCAACTTCATCCCAATATTGGACCAATATTCGATGCTACTGGGGATAGAGGATAGCGTCAAGCCCCCGTTTCGGCCCGGTCCATGTACTTTCAAGTCCTGTTATGGTCCCGCAATCCCACGTGGATGTCGTTTTTTTAAAAAAAACTAATTATATTAATTAAAAATCCCAATTAAATATGAAAAAACTAAGCCTCAGGTGCACACGTAGGTATTAAAAGGAATTTATATTAAAAATTTGAATTTTTTAGAGCAGTCTAAGTAGCTCATTTGCGATCCCCAGACATACACACAGACATACTTTTTCTTTTATTATTATAGATTATGAGTAAGGAATTATCTGAGCCACATTTTGCACTAAGTATTTTTTGTATTTAGCATTTTTTAAGGTGTCTAATTTAAGTTTTTTTAGAATTGTTCCAACTTGCATTGTCTATTTTATCGAGTTTTCGTTAACAATAATAATCCTAATTATTGTAATTTTAAGTACTGCTTATTATAGTATTATATTCAATGAATGACTATGAATTCGTAAAAGCTAACACTATTTGTTATTTTAAGCGAAATAAGCATTTTTTGGAACTTGCGTGAAGGCGATATTTGGCTTCAAGTGTTGACAGTTGGCGCTCTTCTAAAAGATAAACAAATGAAAGTGATACGGCATTGAATGCTATTCGGGAATGTACTATTTTTGTATTTTAAAACGTATTTAATGCATTATTACATTCCAATGCAGTTTTTATTTTCAGTATTTTCCCCATAATAATGAGTAATAGATATACAAATATATTTTTTCGAGAAGAAAATCATGCATTATAGGATTAATAATTATATCCATGTGTCATGTAACTACTTAAGGGGTCATAGGAGTCTTAAAAATGTGCAAAGAAGGTACTACAAAGTATAGTTTGATATTTCTTGTAATTTTTTAACTACTCAATATATAAGTATAATTTCTTTAAATATAATTCGATAAGATTTATTTAATATAAAACAAATTTTAAAATTTATGAAACTTTAGCCAAAACTAAAATAAATGATATTAAACATAAAGCTATTTGAACACATTTTGATTAGGTTTGCGAGGCAAATTTTGAGTTCAAAATTGAAAAAATTTCCAAGAAAATGACTTTATATTGTACTAATATGTACAAACAAAGACTTATACCTAAATTCTCATCTCAATTTTAATTAGAAAATATTTTTAAAAAAATTTAAAATCAAAATTAAAAAAAAATATTAATTTTTGTAGAAAAAAGTTCTTAAAATAATTTCAAAATAAAATTGAGCTGAAAATTTAGGTATAAGTCTTAGTTTGTACATATTTGTACAGTATAAAGTCATTTTCTTTGTCATTTTTTTCAATTTTGACCTCAAAATTTGCCGCGCAAGCCTAATCCCAATGTGTTCAAATAGCTTTATGTTTAATATCAATTATTTTAGTTTTGGCTAAAGTTTCAGAAGTTTTAAAATTTGTTTTATATTAAATAAATCTTATAGAATTATATATAAAAAATTGTACTTATATATTGAGTAGTTAAAAAATTACATGAAAGATCAAACTATGCTTTGTAGTACCTTCTTGGCACATTTTTAAGACTCCTATGACCCCTTAAGTTGAAATTTTGGTACTAATTGTAATGAAAAAAAAACTTTAACAAAAAGCTCTTACTCAATTTGCAAACGACGCGACGCCTTAAAATTTGGATATGTTTGAGTTGAGAAGGCCGAGACTAGAACTACATTGTCTAATAGCCGAACAATACATTGAATAATTAATTAAAATACACCTTTCTTCCGATGAACACCAGTTACCCCAATTGCTGATTCCGAATCCGATTATCCGAAAGTGATTAGGTCAAAATACTTACTTGGGATAATTGGAGTCTTACTCTATATGCATTTTTTCCGAAATGAGTATATGCAAGTTTCCAAATTTGAGTATAATTAATTTAGAATCAGTTCGACAAATCGACGCGACGTTTTCAGATTTGAATATCTTTTAACTCAATTTTAAAAATTGTTTTTGCAGTGTGGAGAATGAGATTTTGGCAGTTAGAGCCCTCCTTTGAAGAAATCAAGGTGCTCACCTTCCAACTGCTTAGAAGGGTGGAAAACCTTCAGGCTCCAAAGTCTTGCCTTCCAACCGAATACTTTGGTCAAGCCACTTCCATCTACTTTGGATGCTTTATAGACGGTTTGGTCTCGAAATGTAACAAAATAAACAAGTTGCTGAAAAGAAATAAAGTGTAGTCCGACCACGATAACTTGGCAATCAAAATATTTTGATTGTGGAAGATTCCACTTTGAATTGAGGTTTTAAGCAGAAGGAGGAAGGGTTGCCGGCTCAAGGCGTTTGGCGAGAATAGGGTTTGTTTTGTTTGTTTGTGGGGAATTAGGATAGCGATTGTAAATAATGCATCACGCTAGAACTGCACATCAGTTATCGGCTACAGAGGATTGTTGTTGATTGCTGGTAGCGGTTAACGATTACACGTGTATTTCTTTGATATTTTGAACCGTGAAATAACTAAGGTTATTATTATTTTACCGAATTTTAATTAACCATTGCTAAAAAAAAAGTTCAAAACTAATAAACAAACTCGTAGATAAGTTATAAGTTCCACTGAGTATACTTCCCAGTATACTTCTATGATTTTTTTTTTCATTTTGATAAAGGGTTTAAAAACTTTAAAATATTACTGTGACTAGGAATTAAACCGAGGGACGCTATAACTTAAATATTAATGGGAAATATAAGAGTAATCCCGATGTAAGTTCGATCTACCCTTCGATTGACAGTCTGCTTATAAAACCTTGAAGAAATATGCCCCCAAAAAGCAATGAATCGCCAAACATAGTAACTCTTGCCCAAAACCAAAACCTTCCTTACCTTTTTTCGAAGTGGACTGGTCCACAATCAAAATATTTTGGTTGCCAAGTTATCGTGGTCGGACTATACAGTCCACACTGTTACCCTAACACTGACAGCCTTGGTTAATATTATATCGAAGAACAAGGACGTATCTGATGTAACAGTGAATAAGGGGGTGAGGTAATGGTGTACTCGACTGTATCTCTAAAATACCTTCCAATATTAAATGAATTATAGTTTGAACCCAAATATAACAAACGTATATATTTTTTGCGAAATAAATCGTAAATAATTAATAAAAATCACTTTGAAATGGTTTTCTATTTTTCAACTTTACGTTAAGCGTCACAAACACGACGATTTGACTGACGTCACTAGTATATATATAATCACACAAGTGTGATGTTTTTCGTTTGTTATTAAACTGGATTCGGTCTAATTTACTTTTAAAATAAGAATTATATAGATAATGGAAGGGAGGTTTTACAGAAGCGGATAATTGAAATTTGCTTAAAGTAGATTCCAAATGGTGTTTCAAAGTTTGTTTATAGTTGTGACGTCATAAATACCACGTGACAGCCACAAAGCGTTTTCGGGGGTAATTTTTCTTCCTAATTTTAAAATTCATTTTTCTGCCTTCTTATGGGGTATTTGATAAAAAAGAAAAAAAAAAACGTAATTTATTTTTGGCATATGAACATTTTAATTCAATATTTTTTTAGTCAAATACCCTATTTGTGAGGAAACATTCGCAACTTGATCCCTAATTACTGCAGGACAGCGACTTTTAAGAAATTTGTAAGCCAATAGTGGGTTATGAGTTTTTTCGCTCCCAGTAATTTTTCACGGCATCCACCGATAACGTCTCGTAATAATTGTTAGTTCACGGTGTTATCGGCGGATGGCCAGATTTCATTACAGCTCTGGTTGGGCCTGGTCGGCCAACCACCAATCCTGTGAGTTTTTCTAAAGAAGCTGATGTCCGGGACTTTGTTGACCGGGTATATTGTGTATATAACGCATGTTGCGTTTGTTTATGTTGTTCCTATTCCTATTAATGTTCCTATTCCTTGTTTTTACTCTGCTTATGTTTCAATAAACGTTAGTTGTTTTTAGAAACTAGTCATGTTTCATTAGCTTTTTTGCGTCTGCCCTCAAGGTTATGGGCCGTGTGACGCCCACCGCGTTTCGTTTTAAGGACTCTGTTAGTAATTTAAATGGCAGATAGGATAGACAAAAAGCTTTGAAACTTATTTAAATGTTTTCGGGAACCACCTCTCACTTTGAATCTGGTGTTGCTGAGACGGGGGCCACGTAAGATGGATGCAGAACTTTCTCGTGGTGTCGCCATGCTCAACGGGGACAACTACCACACGTGGCGGCAAGACATCAAAGTCTTGTTGATGGACAGGGGCTGCTATAACTTTATTGATGGAACAGAGCCGGCGTTTCAGGCCGATAGCATGAGTCGTCGTGAAATTCAAGACTACAATCTCCGACGAGCTAGGTGTTTCTCTACTATCTACTACAGCTTGGAGCCACCATTCCGCCTTCTCATCAACGATGTCACTGACGGTCCTGCTGCCTGGAAAGTCCTGAAAGACACCTTTGAGCAGGTGTCGCGCGCCCGAGTCATACAACTCATGGATGAGTTTTTCAGCATCCGCCCCTTGGAAGGGGAGTCGATCAGCATCTTCTGTGCAAGGCTAAAGTCCGCCGTCGCCCAATTGGCCGATGCCGGCCACCCTTTGGAGAATATCTATCAAGGTTTTCAAGCCATTCGATACCTCTCCAGTGATTTTCAAGGGATTGTGCAAACCATTTACAGGTGGGAAGATTCTAAATTTACCTTTGCTAATATTGAAAAGGAACTTGTGATGGAAGAAACCCGAATTGCCCAACTGAAAAGGGACACTGGGGACATTACAGAAGTTCGTGGTGCTTATAGTTTAAACCATAAAAATATTAAAAATGTAAATATTTCTAATGATCGGTTTTCTAAAAGTGTATCTATAAGCAAATCCAAAAAGTCTAAACCGGAAAACCGGGGTAAGAAAATTTCTAATAGCTCGAAAGAAATCGGCCCCTGTTTCCATTGTTTGGAATACGGCCACTTAGTCTCTAAATGCCCTAATAAAAGTTCAGAAGTTGTAAATAAAAGTAAAGCAGAGGGAAACTTGGTGACTTTTCATTTTCAAAGTAATATCACCGAACCAATGTCTAAGCAAAATGCTTTTGTAGTAGAACGACTAGCTTGCCAAGTAGAATCACAAGATAAGTTTAATTGGGTTATTGATACTGCAGCTACTGGTCATTTTTGTAATAATCGTGATTTATTTTTGGATTATAAACCTGTTAAAAATGCTAGTATGTCTTTGGCTGTAAATAATGCCCACAGTAAAATTGAAGGAATTGGCACTGTTAAATTTAATGTATTTATTAAAGGTCAAAAACGTGAAATTTTTCTTCATGATTGCATGTATTCTCCTAGTTTAAGACGCAATCTCCTTTCTGGATCTGTAATTGAAGAAAATGGGTGCTATTTTATAGGTACTCAAGGAAAATTGCTAGTGTATACTCCTGAAGGAAAACAATTGTTTTATGGTAAACGTCAAGATGGTCTTTATTTTGTTAGGCCAAAGTATGAAAAAGTTAGTAAAGTAACTGTAAATGTAAATAAGAGAGGTAATACTAAAAGTAATCCCCAAGGTAATATTGTAAATTCTAAACGTAATATTAAAAACAATTCTGTGACTGCTCAAGGTGATATTGACTTGTGGCACAGTCGCTACTGTCACATTAATAATGATTATATTGTAAATACTTTAAAAAATGATGCCGTTCGGGGATTGCCTGATCTTAATGTAAATAAATCTCAATGTCAAAGTTGTAAAGTTGCTAAGACCAAGCAAGTGCCACATAAATCGATTGGTGGTATTAGATCAACCAAACCTCTAGAACTTTTACATTTAGATGTATGTGGACCTCTCCCGACAACAAGCCATTCCGCGTGCAGATATTACTTATCTATAATTGATGATTTTTCACGGAAGACTACAGTTTTTCCGATGAAGCAAAAATCGGAAGTTTTTGATTGTTTCACTAAGTTTCAAGTTCGAGCAGAACGATTTTTAAATACTAAGATAGTTAATATTCGCACCGATAACGGAATGGAATTTTGTCATAACAAATTCAATGATTTTCTTTCTAATCAAGGTATAAAGCATGAGAAAACAAATGTCTATACTCCACAACAAAATGGACTTGCTGAAGTTTTTAATTTGTTAGCTCTTGATGCGGTAAAAGCTATGCTAAATTCTAGTGGGTTAAGTAATAAATTTTGGGTTGAAGCACTCTTTTGTTTTGTATATGTTAGAAATCGTATTTGTTTAAAAAGGGATAAAACACCATTTGAACTGTACTGTGGCAACAAGCCTTCTGTAAGGCACTTGAAGGTGTTTGGATGTGTTGCGTACGTGGGTGTACCAAAACAAAAACGAAATAAGTTCAACATGCGTGCTAAACCTGGTATCATGGTGGGATACGCACAACAAACCCGCGGTTATCGAATTTGGCTCTGCGATGAAAGAAAAATAATAGAAACTTCAAACGTAAATTTTAACGAAAACTTAAAAGGAGTGGAAGCTGTCCTGGGCCACAAAACGCATAATACTGCATATTTTAAGGTAGATGACTATTTGTCTGATTCCGAGGAGGAAGTTCCGATAAACTCTAAAAGTACTGACGTCGGGGTGTTACCCGGGTTTGGTAGTGATTCTGCTTCGGACTCTGAGGATGATGAAGACAAATTACTACCATGCGATAGTATTCAGTGGCTTAGGAAAGCGGTCCCTCGAACTAACAGCTCTAAAGTAGATATTTATTATAATGTTGAAGGGAATAAAATGCGATTACGCTCGTATCATGATGTAGAGAAATATTGCGATAAACATAAAATCAAATTTGAAAGGAGTATGTTCGATTTTAGTGGTAAAAATAATTTCTCTGGACCAATTCGTAAATCTAAACCTACACTGCCTGAAGTGTATAATGTAGAACTGCACATTCCCCGTAACTTTCAACAAGCCATGAAATCTAAAAATTCTGAACAGTGGTCCAATGCAATGGACGAGGAGATGAAAGTCATGGTTGAAAGAGATGTGTGGGAGCTAGTACAACCTCCAAAAGGTAGTAAAATTTTGGGTAACAGGTGGGTTTACAATCTAAAAAAGGATGAAAATGGTCAAATAGCCCGATATAAGGCACGGTTGGTTGCAAAAGGGTTCAACCAGGTTAAAGGGGACTCGTACGATGAAGTGTACAGCCCAGTTGTAAGTTTTGCCCTTATCAGATTTTTCTTTGCATTTTGTGTATGTTATTTAAATTGGGTCTACTGTCAGTTAGACGTTAAATGTGCATACTTGCATGCTAAATTGAAGGAGACCGTTTTTATGAGACAACCCGAGGGCTTTGTTGATAGTACAAGGCCTAATTTTGTTTGTAAATTAAAACGTGCTCTCTATGGACTTCACCAATCGGGCCGAGAGTGGTTTTTAGAATTTGATACTGTTTTAAAAGTGCTTAAATTTGTAAAAGTAAAATGGTGTAATTGTGTATATTTATTAGGATCAAGTGTTATATTATTAATTTATGTTGATGATATAGTGGTCTTTGCTAAATCTCAAAGTGACTTAGATCAAGTATTGCTCATGTTGAATGAAAAATTTGATATCAAAGTTTTAGGTAAAACTAAAAAATTACTTGGAATTGAGTTTGAACACCAAGATAATAGAATTTTTATTCATCAGGAGCAATATATAAATGATATCTATAAGAAATACTGTAATTATAATATACCAAATAGCTCTCTTCCAATTCCAAAAGGTATTATTTTGACCAAATTAGATTGTCCATCATCAGAGCAAGAGATTAATCAGATGTACAAATTACCTTACCGGAATATTTTAGGCTGTGTAAGTTTCATTGCCAACCGGACGAGACCCGATATCTCTTACGCGGTTAATATACTTTCTCAATTTCAATCAAATCCAGGTATGGTTCACTGGAACTACCTTTTAAAATTATTGGGTTATATCAATGACACAAGACACTACCGCTTAGATTTATCGAGGATAGATGATTTAAAACTAAAGTGTTACTCTGACTCTGATTTTGCGGCTAATCGAGACGATCGCGTGTCGATCGGTGGCATATGTTATTATGCTTGGGTTCAGTTCCCATTTCTTGGAGAACCTTCAAGCAAAAATGCATCTCTCTATCAACTATGGAGGCAGAGTACGTCTCCTTAACGGAAGCGGCTAAAGAGCTTATTTGGATTGTAAATATTATTAAAGAATGTCGTATTTTAAATGTTTCAATTAATCAATATACTTTATTTTGTGATAACCAGGCAGCGATAGACTTTTCTCACTCGCCGGTGGAAAACCACCGTACAAAGCACATTGATGTAAAATATCATTTTCTTCGAAATTTAGTTGAGGAAGAAATTTTTGATCTTGCTTTTATTTCTACCAAACTCAACAAAGCTGATGGTTTCACGAAAAGTTTCACAAAGTATGATTTGAACAATTTTTGTACTTATTTATTTGGTTATGATGGTATCCAGCGAAAAAAATCATAAGGGGGCCACTTGTAAGCCAATAGTGGGTTATGAGTTTTTTCGCTCCCAGTAATTTTTCACGGCATCCACCGATAACGTCTCGTAATAATTGTTAGTTCACGGTGTTATCGGCGGATGGCCAGATTTCATTACAGCTCTGGTTGGGCCTGGTCGGCCAACCACCAATCCTGTGAGTTTTTCTAAAGAAGCTGATGTCCGGGACTTTGTTGACCGGGTATATTGTGTATATAACGCATGTTGCGTTTGTTTATGTTGTTCCTATTCCTATTAATGTTCCTATTCCTTGTTTTTACTCTGCTTATGTTTCAATAAACGTTAGTTGTTTTTAGAAACTAGTCATGTTTCATTAGCTTTTTTGCGTCTGCCCTCAAAATTAACAAGTTGGCATCAACATTTTGATAAGATGGCGGATACCGCCATCTTGGATTTTTTGACATCTACCATTACGTGATCCATTGGTGCGAAATTAAAAATTCTTTCTATTTTAGTTGTAATTTTTAGTAACAAATGGTTTAAAATACATAAATGGGGAACACAATTGCAACATATCTGAATTTGTGTCCATTCAAGATGGAATCTTTCTCATTATTAAATTTTTTTACCGTTAGTATTAGGCGATCTATTAGCTCGAAATTAAAAATTCTTTCTAGGTTAGGTATATTTTTACTACAAAATTAACGATATGTCCTCATCTAACTGAATACAAATATGTAACTTCAAGGCCCAAGTTGCTTAGAGTTGCCAAGTCCCATAGAGTTTCGGGCTTTAGAGTTATTCCGACAATCCTTTTTGGACCATGGCCTATCTTTTATGTAGTTTCAATCCGCTATTAATTCATTCCAAACTCCGGCATGTGTCGTATAACGGGATCCAATTTTTAAAAAGTTAATTAACAAAAATAATACATATCGTTCATAGTTTTGATGACCAGATGCAAATAAATAGGGTAGAATTGTCGAAAAACTTCAATATGAAAAGACCAATATCCTGCCCTTCTAGCTCCCACATATAACATCTTGAAGAAACTATTTTCAATAAACAGTTCACCGATACTCTATTAGGGTTGCTATTCGCACCCTTTATTTTTTAAAACTGACCAAAGATATCAGCTGCAGTTTGGCTGAGTTTCCTCATATAAATCCCGCATGACTTATTTTGCAAACATTCTTGAAGTCCTGAAATATTGGAAACTTCGTCCCTTTCTGCATCTGTGGGACTCCAACAAACACACTAGGCATAACTTTGGATAGACCACTACCGAATATTAACCCCACACACACAACCTATTAAGGGGTCACATGAGTCTTAAAAATGTGCAAAGAAGATACTACAAAGCATAGTTTGATCTTTCATGTAATTTTTAAACTACTCAATAAATGAGTATAATTTTTTTATATGCAATTCTACAGGATTTATTTATTATAAAACAAATTTCAAAATTTATGAAACTTTAGCCAAAACTAAAATAAATGATATTAAACATGAAGCTATTTGAACACATTGTGATTAGGCTTGCGTGGCAAATTGTGAGGTCAAAATTGAAAAAATGACCAAGAAAATGACTTTATATTGTACAAATATGTACAAACAAAGACTTATACCTAAATTCTCAGCTCAATTTTAATTATAAATTATTTTTTAAAAAATTTAAAATCAAAATTTTTAAATTTTTATTAATTTTTTTAGAAAAAAGTTCCTGAAATAATTTCTAATTAAAATTGAGCTGAGAATTTAGGTATAAGTCTTTGTTTGTACATATTTGTACAATATAAAGTCATTTTCTTAGTCATTTTTTCAATTTTGACCTCACAATTTGCCGCGCAAGCCTAATCACAATGTATTCAAATAGCTTCATGTTTAATATCATTTATTTTAGTTTTGGCTAAAGTTTCATAAATTTTAAAACTTGTTTTATAATAAATAAATCTTGTAGAATTACATATAAAAAAATTATACTCATTTATTGAGTAGTTCAAAAATGACATGAAAGATCAAACTATGCTTTGTAGTTCCTTCTTTGCACATTTTTAAGACTCCTATGACCCCTTAAGGGGTCACAGGAGTCTTAAAAATGTGCAAAGAAGATACTACAAAGCATAGTTAGATCCTTCATATCATTTTTTAAATACTCAATAAATGAGTATAATTATTTTATATGTAATTCTACAGGATTTATTTATTATAATCAAGTTTTAAAATTTATGAAACTTTTTAAATTGATTATTCCCTGAATATATTTGATAAATCCAAAAAACTATTCATGAGTTTTTAGATATCATTGAGTAGTATTCTCAGAAAAATCCGCTCATAAATCTGATCGAGTGATCATTGTTAAAAATGCAATTTTATTTTTCAAAAAAAAAAAAAAATTCATGCCAAAATCGTTTGGTACAATTTAGGATTTTGTCTCTACATATTCCTCTATTATCAATCTATAATATATATATAATTTTTTCAGATTTTTAAAATTATTGGACGATAGTTTAAAAAAATTATTCTTAAAGCCTGATTTTTTGCTCCAAAATCCATAGATTTAGAAATAGCATGCCCATCGATTGCGCAATCCCGTACAATGCAATGATGCGTGATGAATCCACATTTCGTAGTTTTCGCAATGCATCACAGGATATTGGTTCACAAAAAAAGGTTTTGTCGAAGAGTTACATACAATAAAACCTGCATTTTTAACTTGCTTCTTTTATGAATATATATCTCATGCCTTACAGAAATTATCAATACGCATGCAGCTATAAAATTATGCTAGCGAAACTTGTAAAAAGTTTTGATTAGTTAATATTGAATATATATTTTTTATTAGTCGAATTATCTCATGGTGCCATCTGGTGGCGTATGGCATGCCATGTGCTGGAGCTTGCGAACTGCCTTATGGGATACTGGTTAACAAATGGCTTCACCTTTCCCCTTAGAGGCAGATCTGCTACTTTCTAAATCTATGCTAAAATCCTTTAGTCCGAAAGAAATTCTCCCAGATTGAATTTCCCTGCCTCTGTTAGGAGTGCCATCTGCCGAGTAAGTAGTGCGAAAAGTCAGGTTTTAAGAATATTTTATTTTTTTTAAACTATCGTCCAAAAATTTCAAAAATCTGAAAAAAAATATATATTATAGATTGATAATAGAGAAATATGTAGAGACAAAATCCTAAATTGTACCAAACGATTTTGGCATGAAATTATTTTTTTGAAAAATAAAAGTGCATTTTTAACAATGATCGCTTGATCAGATTTATGAGCGGATTTTTCTGAGAATACTACTCAATGATATCTAAAAACTCATGAGTAGTTTTTTGGATTTATCAAATATATTCAGGGAATAATCAATTTAAAAAGAAAAAAAAACTTTATTTTTTTACTCAAAAATGCGTCATATTTTTGAGCTGAAACTTGGCTGAGAAGTTGTCCATACTATGAGGTATTTTTAGAAAAAAAATTAGCCCGATTGGAATGGGGGCATTTTTCACCGTCTTATCTGGTGAGGGCCTTTAAACACTAATTTTTTCAATATTTAATTTACAAAAAAGAAGTACAATCATTTTTTAAATATTTGAGAATGCAAGCGGGAGGAATTTAGGGTCAATTTATTTCAAAAAAATTTTGGTAGTGAATTTTATTTTATATTTTTCTTTATATTTTCATTGGATTAAAACAAACATTATTTACATCCTCAAAAGACATATTTCTTCCATCTAATGATAAATTAGTGCAAGCTCAACTTAGAGAGAAAAAATGGCTAACTCATGATTCCAAATGGAAACATTGGGGTTGAAAGAGTTAAAACCATGCGCTCCCCTAATTGTTGTGAGCAGTGTAATTTATTGAGTCTTTGGGATTCTGCTAAAGATGTCATAGTTGTATCTGGATTCTAGATAAGAATAAGGTATCATGTCTAGTAGAGGTACAGCTGTCGAAATAAAAAAGTACCCACTTGAGGTTGTTTCATCCGTTAGTCACCCTATAGAATCGGACCTTTTTGAGATTGTGCACAATTAACATTCTGATTTAATTGCACGATACAGAATTTGCGTAAGGGGCCGTCTTCATATTAAAAATATTACGAACTTTGAAATTTCCAATGGCAACCCCCAATTTTAATAACTTAGAAATGTTAAGCACTCTTGAAAACCCTTAAATCTAAGTTTTTGTTACATTTGGATGAATATTTGACGAGTTATTTAATCGAATCACTTGTGGTCTTTTTGGGGACCATCTCTAAAATGACAAGCAAGCATGCATGCAAGGTCGTCTTTATTTATCAATCACACGTAATCTTATACACAGTCCCCTAAAGGGTAATTAAAAAGTATTTTGTGATTTACACAGCAAATTATGAATAAAATTTTTAAAAAATTGGGATTTCGCTTAAACTTCCTGTCTTAAATTTATTTCTTTAAAAATATTAAGGGGTTTCTATTCATATTTTTTAAAAAAATTAATATAATAATTATTTAAAAATATAAAAATTGTTTTAAATACCCCAATATTGAATGCATTTTGTTTGGGTTATTATAATTTCTTTTCAGTAAAAAATTCGTTTCATTATCTTAATTATTTATCGATTGGGATAGTCTTCGAAGATTTGAAATATGGACTCAAAAAGGGGTGTTACTATTGGAAATTTTAAAGTTAGTAACATTTTTAATATGAAAATGGCCCCTCATGCAAATTTTGTTTCATGCAATTAACTCAGAATGTTAATTGTTCAAAATGTCAAAAAGGTCCGATTCTATAGGATGACTAACTGCTAAAATAACCTCAAGTGGGTACTTTTTTATTTCCACAGCTGTACTACTTTACATTAGTTTCATGTTGAATCTGAAATTCATATTATTGACCAATTTAAGGGGTCACAGGAGTCTTAAAAATGTGCAAAGAAGGTACTACAAAGTAGAGTTTGATCTTTCATGTAATTTTTTAACTACTCAATATATAAGTATAATTTTTTTATATGTAATTCTACAAGATTTATTTAATATAAAACAAATTTTAAAATTTATGAAACTTTAGCCAAAACTAAAATAAATGATATTAAACATAAATCTGTTTGAACACATTGTGATTAGGCCTGCGCGGCAAATTTTGAGGTCAAAATTGAAAAAATGACCAAGAAAATGACTTTATATTGTACAAATATGTACAAACTAAGACTTATACCTAAATTCTTAGCTCAATTTTATTTTGAAATAATTTTAAGAACTTTTTTCTAAAAAAAATATTAATTTTTTTTTAAATTTTGATTTTAATTTTTTTAAAAAATAATTTCTAATTAAAATTGAGATGAGAATTTAGGTATAAGTCTTTGTTTGTACATATTAGTACAATATAAAGTCATTTTCTTGGTCATTTTTTCAATTTTGAACTCAAAATTTGCCGCGCAAGCCTAATCCCAAAGTGTTCAAATAGCTTTATGTTTAATATCATTTATTTTAGTTTTGGCTAAAGTTTCATAAATTTAAAAACAATTTATATTAAATAAATCTTGTAGAATTACATATAAAAAAATTATACTTGTATATTGAGTAGTTAAAAAATTACATGAAGGATCACACAAAACTTTGTAGTACAGCTGTGGAAATAAAAAAAGTACCCACTTGAGGTTATTTTGGCAGTTAGTCATCCTATAGAATCGGACCTTTTTGACATTTTGAACAATTAACATTCTGAGTTAATTGCATGAAGCAAAATTTGCATAAGGGGCCATCTTCATATTAAAAATGTTACTAACTTTAAAATTTCCAATAGTAACACCCCTTTTTGAGTCCATATTTCAAATCTATGACCAATGTTAATATGAAATGCCAAATTTTGCTAGTTTTTAAGCATTATTAGGGGAGTTAGAGACGTGCAAAGTTTAGGTTCCATAATGTTAAATGAGTTGCACATAAAAAACTATCCCAATCTATAAATAATTAAGATAATGAAACGAATTTTTTACTGAAAAGAAATTATAATAACCTAAACAAAATGCATTCAATATTTGGGTATTTAAAACATTTTTTATATTTTTAAATAATTATTATATTTTTTTTTTTTTAAATATGAATAGAAACCCCTCAATATTTTTAAAGAAATAAATTTAAGACAGGAAGTTAAAGCGAAATCCCAATTTTTAAAAAATTTTATTCATAATTTGCTGAGTAGATCACAAAATACTTTTTAATTGCCCTTTAGGGGACTGTGTATAAGATTACGTGTGATTGATAAATAAAGACGACCTTGCATGCATGCTTGCTTGTCATTTTAGAGATGGTCCCCAAAAGGTCCACAAGTGATTCGATTAAATAACTCGTCAAATATTCATTCAAATGAAACAAAAACTTAGATTTAAGGGTTTTCAAGAGTGCTTAACATTTCTAAGTTATTAAAATTAGGTGTTGCCATTGGAAATTTCAAAGTTCGTAGTATTTTTAATATGAAGACGGCCCCTTATGCAAATATTGTATCGTGCAATTAAATCAGAATGTTAATTGTACACAATCTCAAAAAGGTCCGATTCTATAGGGTGACTAACGGATGAAATAACCTCAAGTGGGTACTTTTTTATTTCCACAGCTGTACCTTCTTTGCACATTTTTAAGACTCCAAAGACCCCTTAAGAGCTGTAATTAAAGCTAAGGGTGATGCGACAAACTGCTCATTAGCAAGTAAGAACACTTAGAGTTTAAATTCTGAACAATATATTTACATTATTCTTATTTTTTGAACCATGTTAGGAAGTATTCTAATTTTGGTCGTTAGCTGATTTAAATTTATTTTCTATTTCATTGTTGTATGTTTACATTTTTATAAATCTACAAAATGTGCAGATTTATATTATAATAATTTATATTTCATAAAGTTGATTATTTGTTTTATAAATTACAATTTAAATTTCCTTGACCGCGTTTTCTTCCATTATTCTAATTTTTTTATCTGGGGTAGTAGTTGGGTTAGTTTGGTTGGAAATAATGTGTCAAACTAAGAATACACATATGTTATTAGTGAAAGGAGGATTATAGTTGGTTGCTGATAGGACGTTAAAGGCATGACACATTAGCGAAAATTCTCCAACCCCAACTCCAAAAATATCTTCGGCTCAAAACTCAAAAGTTGGACGTAATTTGCCGTGTGATATGGAAGTTCAGGCCGAAGATAAAGTGAAGGTAGTTAAGTTATCATCGCACTATAGGGATGCATGGGGCTATTGGTATTGATCGTCATACGCGGGACGATCGGGCTTCGTAATTATATAGAATAACATACACTCTTATTCCAAAAGAGTGAAATCCACTCCTATAAGGGAAGTGCATTTTTGACGCTGGATATGAGTGAAAATTAACACAGATGGAGTTAAAATCACTCGTTTGTTTTAAGGGGTCATAGGACTCTTAAAAATGTGCAAAGAAGGTACTACAAAGAATCGTTTGATCTTTCATATAACTTTTTAACTACTCAATATATAAGTATAATTTTTTTATATGTAATTCTACAAGATTTATTTAATATAAAACAAATTTTAAAATTTATGAAACTTTAGCCAAAACTAAAATAAATGATATTAAACATAAAGCTATTTGAGCACATTGTGATTAGGCTTGCGCGGCAAATTTTGAGGTCAAAATTGAAAAAATGACCATGAAAATGACTTTATATTGTACAAATATGTACAGACAAGGACTTATACCTAAATTCTCAGCTCAATTTTAATTAGAAATTATTTTTAAAAAAATTTAAAATCAAAATTTTAAAATTTTTATTAATTTTTTTAGAAAAAAGTTCTTAAAATAATTTCTAATTAAAATTGAGCTGAGAATTTAGGTATAAGTCCTTGTCTGTACATATTTGTACAATATAAAGTCATTTTCATGGTCATTTTTTCAATTTTGACCTCAAAATTTGCCGCGCAAGCCTAATCACAATGTGTTCAAATAGCTTTATGTTTAATATCATTTATTTTAGTTTTGGCTAAAGTTTCATAAATTTTAAAATTTGTTTTATATTAAATAAATCTTGTAGAATTACATATAAAAAAATTATACTTATATATTGAGTAGTTAAAAAGTTACATGAGAGATCAAACGATTCTTTGTAGTACCTTCTTTGCACATTTTTAAGAGTCCTATGACCCCTTAAGAGTGTCCAGGTTGAACATAGTATCTGCATTTTCGACAGCTCCCCACGACCTGGTTGATCAAACATGGCATTTCAACCAATCAGATGCATAGATTACTGCTTTCGTAACAGCACAGATTACGTCATTTGAAAGATGGTGGTTCTCGTGCATTGTGGTTATACGGCATTTACCCATGAAATGCATTGTGGGTAGGTGACGCTGGTGTTGCGCACAAGAGAATATTTTTGAACTTTTGTTTCGTCCTTTTTTTAATTGTCGGTTTCAGATTGTTCTGCGATTTCTTGAAGATGTTTTATTTAGTTTTTTTGCCGGTTGCATGTTACAACCATTTTCTGCTGGCAGAAGGGAAAACTTGTTTCTGTCGGCTAAACATTTAAAATTGAAAAAATCTTGAAAAAAAAAGGGAAAACTTGAAAGAAAAATAAAAAATTAATTTTTCTTCAAGAAAATCTACAAGTAAGAATAAAAATATTTAAAACAACATTTCAAAACTTTCATTTAATATTTGCCATTTTTGCTAAAAGCTTTGTCACATTTTTTGATACCTTCAGGCCTACATAAACATGTTTTAAGGTAATTTAAAAATTTTGTTTACATTTAATTCGTTAGAAAAGCGCTTGGGATAAAAGAAAAAGATTTTTTTTAAAGAATACATAAGTGCGATTTTACAATTCTTAATAAATTCGAATATGCTATGAAAATGTAGATGTTAAAAAAATTATTGCATTATTAAAATCAACTTCCAAAAATACCTATATGAAAAAGGCATTGCTTGTTCAAACTTCATGGATAACCCTGCAGTCACTTACCCCTTAAATGTCAATTGAAGTTGGACCTAAAAGCTGCGTGATAAGATTCCTCCTGTGGCTGCCATCAAATTTGGCCGAAGACAGGTAGTCCTTACCGATATCCACCCAAAAGACCATTTGACTGTCCAAGTCTACAAAAAAAAGTTAATAATACTGTATATGTTTGAAGAACAAGTATCCTTTAGAAGACGATTTAAATATTATAAGGCCAACGTGTAATAAACCCTAAATAATACAATGTTTTGTAATAGTCCTTAGTATTTATCAATTTTGATGCAATCGCTTGTGATTTTTTAAAACTGTTAATGGGACAAGCTTTTTCGTGAAAAAGGCTAAAGTTTAAAATAAAAATAATACATTTATATATAGTTTTAACAGCGCCATTACATACCGTTAAATCAACCACTATATACGAAGAGAAAATTCTAAATTATTTTTATTCATTTATTATCTTTTTAAATGTCAATAATTTCTCAAAGACAGTAACATTAGAATGGGCAGAAAGGGTGGCCTAGTTGTTAAGATAGCTGACAATCACGCTAACAGTCTGCGCACTGTATCGGGTGAGGGTTCGATTCCCGTGTTCGCCCTGGATTGCAATTTCTCTCTGTGTGTGTCAGTAAAAATTCGTTCTGTATCTGTCTTACTTGACGATGGTTTAAAAGAGGGTCTCTGATCAAGCACACAAGCCGGAAATACATCTACCAACCAACAGTTGTGTGTTGTTTGAAAAACTGACCGTGCTAAGAAGAGATAAAGTCAAAATTCAAGGTTAAAAAATTTTTCCTTTTAGAATCCTGTAATATTTTTAAGGAAGTTATTTAAAGACATTTGGTTTTCGTTCAAATATTTTAGATATATGCCAGTATCGTGCATATATAGCTAATAATACGTATATATTATGTAGTTAGAAAGATTTATTATCATTTGGTTACATGCATGACAAAAAGGATCCAGTCGAACAAGTCCAAGCACATTTTTTTATTTAAAATGACAAAATACGACAATGGAGACGGCAAAAACACACGTAGTATTAAAGTGAAGATTAGTTAAAAAGTAAATATAAATAAACAATGATCCTCGGTTGCTTCGAAGATCATTTGACCAAATAAGCCAAATACATAAATTAAGTTCTTGCACAGTGCGAGTTCTTACAGTGCCCTTTGACGTAACCTTTTTACGACAACAATGTCCCCTAGATAGTACTTATACGTATTACTTCTACGATTGTCGTAATTTTTTCTCATCTACTCTTGTGCTACTATTATATTTTCATGTGCTTCTCTCTGCAACTCTTTGGGATTTACGTAATCATTTGATGATGGTAGTAGATCTTGGGGGAAGTGCCCAAGCTTTACTGTTGTGTATCCATACAGAAGCTCAAAAGGTGGTTTTCCTGTTAACTTACTAGGAGACCAGTTAATACATCTTTGAACTTCCGGCGATACTTTATCCCAATCTTTGTGAGACTCTGTTTGAACATTGGAAGAAATCATTGGGATAAGTATTCTATTGACTCTTTCAACTTGACCATTGGCCTGTGGCCTTTGGCTAGAAATTAATGTATGCTTTATTCCCAAAATCATGCAATAGTCTTCGAATGATGAGGATGTAAAACAGCTTCCTCTATCTGTGATGATTCGCCTAGGGGAACCAAAATCGTCAGTAAACTCATCGAGATACTTAAAAACGCTCTTAGTTGAGCAGCTTGGGCAAGGTCGAAGGCGCAAAAACTTAGTCATATTGTCGACGAAAACCAAAAGCTCTTTGTTGCGAGCTGAACTCGTTGCGAACGGGCCAAGAAAATCCATATGTACAACTTCAAAGGGTCGACTTAAATGGGCAATGGTATTAAGTTTACCTTGAGCTTTCCCAACTGGAACTTTTGTAAAAGCACATACTACACACTGCCTTATATGCTGCTTGACATAACTTGCCATCCTTGGAAACCAAAACTGCTGACAGATCATATGAATTACTTTGTCGGCTCCAAAGTGGCCAGAGAAGTCATGAAAACTTACTGCAAGATATTTCCTCATAGACTTAGCATTTCAAATAACTTTCGTCAATTGTTTTTATCGCCAGATTCATAGTGGATGCGATAAAGTATTCCATTAACCAACTCGAAATTATCGGCTAGTTTCTTTTCCTCTAGAGATCTATTGGCCTTTGGTTTTTTTTTTTTTTTAAAGAAAAGTATAACCTTCTTTAAGTCCTGATCTTGAGTTTGTTTGAGAGCAACTCTGTCTTCTTCAGTGGAAATATAAAACACATTAGGCTCCTTTGATAGCTCTACAGGGCTAACAATATCTATTTCATGTAATGGTGCACAGGTTCTCTCTTCTACTGGTGAACGACTAAGGATGTTACGGGCTGGTGAAAGGTGCTTACTATGTATGAATGAACTTAAGCATAATTAAAATCACTTTGTTTAATTAAACATATTTACAGGATTTACAAAGATAAGTTTAAAACTAATTGTTGCAGGAACAGAGCAACGAGGTTGAGAGCAGCATCCGAGCATCTGAAATCAGAAGACTTTGCAGAGGCTTTACTTAAGCCGATATATTTGCATAAAGGATGTCAATGCGTGTAAATGATGAAGTCACTGGTCGTTCATGTGACCCTGAACGAGCTCTACTTTCAAACGTAGCGCAATGCTGGTGCAGTGACGAGTGTCGATGGTGCAGCCACATCTACTCCCCCTCCAGTGTCAACGAAAGCGGAAACGTATCTTCCTGCCATACCTGGTAGTAACTAGAGCTGGCACTGCTGGTTCTCGCTCTGCTGAAATCGGTGCTTCTGGTTGAGACTCGGATAAAAGAAAGGCTGGCTTGAGTATATCTATGGAAATAAAGGTAATCTTGTCATTAATTTTCAACTTAAAAACTTTGTCAGTTCTGGACAAAACTTCATACGGTCCTTTGTAGGGGGATTGCAATCCTCGGCGAACAAAATCTACGCGAACGAAAACGTGGGTGCAGGTTTGTAGATCTTTGTGGATGAACACTTTCCGTCGCGTACGAGCTAAAGTTGGTACTGGTTGTAGATCGTTTATTATTTTCTGTAGCTTACCAACATATGTTGACTGGTCCGTCTTCATCTTGAAAAACTTTCTGTGAAAAACTCGCCAGGCAGTTTGATGTTGGTGCCGTACGTCAACTGTGCAGGTGTAGCTGTCAAGTCTTCCCTGTAAGTTGCACGCCAACCCATCAAAACGGTCGGTAATGAGTCGGCCCACCCTTGGTTTGCGTAGCATTTGATGGAAGATTTAAGGTATCTGTGAATTCTTTCAATGGCCATGTTCGCGGATGGATGGTACGGTGTGGTGCGGATTGTCTCAACGCCTAGTAATGCAGCTAACGACTTGAAGAGGCTTGACTCAAACTGTCGTCCTTGATCCGTGGTTCTTCGTGATGGGACTCCGAAGCGGCCGATCCAATTTTCGTACAGCGTACGGGCAACTTTTCAGCAGTGATATCCTGGATGGGAATTGCTTCTCGCCATCTTGTAAAACGATCTATGACAGTCATACAGTAAGAGTATCCTCTTGCTTAGGGAAGTCTTCCTACGATATCCACATGGATGTGTTCGAATCTATCGGAAGGCAGCTGGAACGATCCGACAGGTGATGTTGTATGCCTGGAAATTGTTTTGCGCTGGCAATCTATGCAGGATCTTGCCCAGGTTGCAACATCCGTTCTCATGAATGGCCAGAAGAATCTTGCTCCTAGTAATTTATGCGTCGCTCGTACTCCTGGATGAGATATGTGGTTAAACTGGTTGAATACAATTTTCCTGAAACTGGCTGACACGAATGGTCGAAGCACACCTGTAGATGTATCGCAGTAGAGGTTGGAGTTCTGGAATTGCATGGGTTGAAGTTTAAGGCTCGTACTTTCAGAGCTGTTGAGCAAGTCCTGCAACTTTTTTCCTTCCTTCTGGTCTTCCGCCATTTTCTGGTAGTCGACTGGAGATGGGGTGTCAATAGTTGAAATTCGACTATGAGTGTCGGCAACTACGTAGGCTTCTCCTTTGATATGTTGTATGTTGGTTGTAAATTGGCTGATGAAATCCAGATGGCGAAGTTGTCGAGGACTAGCTTTTTCTGATTTTTGTTGAAATGCGAACGTTAGAGGTTTGTGATCTGTGAAGACAACAAATTGGCGGGCTTCCAGCATGTGACGAAAGTGCTTGATGGCTGCGTACACTGCAAGCAATTCCCTGTCATAGGCACTATACTTTTTCTCTGTTGTTGTCAACTTTCTTGAAAAATATGCAAGAGGTTGTTTACCGTTCTCTCCTGTCTGTTCTAAGACTCCTCCGATGACTGAGTCTGAAGCGTCGACAGCTAGAGAGATAGTAGCGAAAGATGAAGGGTGGGCTAAAAGTGGATGGGTAGCCAGGTCATTTTTAGAAAGGTCTGGAAAGCTTTTTTCGCTTCATCAGTCCAGATGATTTGTCGCTTATCATTTTTCTTAGCGCCTTTCAAAAACTGGAACAACGGGGCTTGGGTTTCTGCAGCTCTGCTAATGAAACGACGGTAGAAGTTATTCATGGCTAAAAATCTTCTCATTTCTTGAGCAGTTGAGGGTTTGGGGAAATTGACGATTGCAGAAACTTTATCTTCCATTGGTTGGGTTCCTTCGGCGGTAATCTTGTATCCCGGAAAATTGACTTCTGGCTGACCAAAATTACACTTCGAAGGGTTGATTCGAATGCCGTGTTCTTGGATCCTCTGGAAGATCAGACGAAGATGGTGCATGTGCTCATTTTCATCTTTAAACGACACCAAAACGTCTTCAAAGTAGGCTGTACAGAAGTCAAGGTCTTGTAAAAAAGGAGTGAATGAATCTTTGGAACGTTTGAGCTGCGTTCCACAATCCAAAGCTCATGAACGGGAACTTGAAAAGACCGAAAGGTGTGATGACAACGATTTTCGGTATATCTTCTTCTCTCACTGGAATTTGATGGTAAGCACGGAAAAGGTCGATTGTTGAAAAGATGGTTTTTCTTTCGAGCTGTTGTACTATGTCGTGGATGTGAGGTATGGGATACCTGTCCGACTTTGTGATGTTGTTAAGACGTCTGTAGTCTCCGCACGGTCTCCAGTCTCCGTCTTTCTTGGGTACCATGTGCAACGGTGAAGCCCAACTGCTTTTTGATGGTCTGCAGATTCCTCGGTTAATCATGAATTGAAATTCTTGCTTGACAATGCCTAGTTTTTCGGGTGTAAGCCTTCTTGCTCGTGAAAACACTGGTGGTTTAGTAGTCTCAATGTGATGCTCCACTTGGTGGTTGATCTTTACCGGATTACACACTTTGGTGATTTCCGGAAACTCGGACAGCAGGTCTTTGTACTTGGATTCTTGGGCAAGAAGGGAGATAGTTCCGTATGACGAGGCTATGACTGGAGCAGAAACTTTTCTTCCGGTGCTTGTATCGATAAGGCGATTGTTCCTCATATCGACCACCAAACCGAAGTTTTTCAGGAAATCAGCTCCAATAATTGGGTGGGATACGGCTGCTATCACGAACGGCCAAGGTAGTGTTCTTCGTAGGTTAAGGTCAATTGTTAGGAGCTTTTCACCAAAAGTAGGAATTGACGTACCTTTGGCGGCGAACAGTTTCAGTTTCCCAGGTGGTCTGTTTCTTTCTTGAGGGGTTTGAGGTGGAACAATTGAGATTTCAGCACCTGTGTCAATCAAGAAACGTAATCCAGTTGATTTGTCGACCAGAAATAGTCTCTTTGGTTGGCCGCAGTCGCTTGTGGCCTCAAGCGACGGCCCTGTTAGTTTCCCGGAACAAATTTGCACGGCTTGTCGCAATTTCTTACCTCGTTTCCGAATCTTTGGTGGTACCAGCAAACTCCTGAACTGGGATCGAATCTGCTTCGGGAGCTGGATCTGGAATACCTTCCTCGAGAAGAACTTCTAGATGGTCTTCTCCATCGTGGCTTGGAATGCTGGAGATCTTGAACCATCCTGGAAAGTTCAGCAACTTGCTTCTGAAGGTTGTGGCAATCGTTGCATGGGTTTCTTGCATGTTTGAAGAGATGGATGGCAGGGTAATCGGTCACTTCCAGGATTTTGTCTTCCATAGTTGCCAAGGCATCCAAGTTCTCCGTGCTTGCTGCCAGGATTTGCTGTACGGCTGTTGGTAGCCGCTGGAGCCACAGGTTCTTGAGGAGGTCTTCAGGTACTGTAGGGGAGAGGTCACGCATCTTCCGTAGAAGCTGGCTTGGCTTTCCATCTCCTAATTGTAGTTCCTGCAGAAGCATCTTGATCCGATGAGTATCGGAGTCAGCATACTGCTCAACCAATCGTTTCTTCAGGGTTTCATATTTCCTGGTGGCTGGTGGATTGATGATGATGTCACTCACTTGGGCGATGACGTCAGTCTCGATCGCGGAAACCACGTGATGGTACTTGATCTGATCTTGAGTGATCCCGGCGATGCTGAAATGGCTTTCTATCTGGGCGAAGTACAGTGTGGGATTCTGCTTCCAGAAAGGTGGTGCCCTGAATGCTACTCGGGACACTGCTGGTTGGAGGTCAGTAGGCGCAGCATCTTCAACACCAGGAAGCGATTTTGATGCGTCATCTTCGTTTTGGGTACCTTTCTTCTGCTCTTTATCACTTGACATCTCGGTGGGAAGGACAGAGACGGTTTAGATATGTAGAAGGTCAGGTTAGTTCGTTGAATGCGGAGTCACCACTTGTTACGGGCAGGTGAAAGGTGCTTACTATGTATGAATGAACTTAAGCATAAATAAAATATACTGGTAAACAATACTGGTCTCTAATTTTGACCGCAAGCTTTCATAAGCTTCTTGTTGACGATCAGTCTACTCAAACGTTAAATCTTTCTTGAGTAACATTGTGAGCGGCTCCGCAATTGAAGCATACCGTGTTATAAATCGACTAAAGAAACTGGTTAAACCAAGGAAACGACGCAATTCATCTTTGTTCTTGGGAATTGGATACTCTTCAACGGCTGCTAACTTTCTCGGACCTGGTCGTATTCCATCTCTATCGATTACAAATCCCAAATATTCAATCTCCGACACACCGAATTAACATTTAGATAGCTTCAATGTCACTCAAGCTTCTTGAAACTTTTCGAGTACTTGTCGAAGCTTCACTACCATTTCCTCGAAATCAATAGAACCGAAAAATGTATCGTCAACAAAGCATGATACACCACTCCAAAGCAAATCGCCTAAAGCTAATGACATTGCTCGCTGGAAAATAGGAGGTCTATTCGACAATCCAATAAACAAACAAGTAGGTTTATAATGCCCATCAGGTGTAGTAAACACTGCCTTTCTTGCAGATTCGTCATCCATCGGTATCTGATTAAATGCTTGCCAAGCATCAAGGATACAGAATATATTTAAAACAGACAGTCTCTCAAGCAAGTCATCGATGCAGGGCAATGGAAATTCATCCTGAATTGTCTGAGAATTCAAATGCCTGTAATCAATCACCATTCGGTGATCGCCAGTTTTCTTGGACACCAGCAAAACAGGACTACTGTACTCTGCTGTTACGAATAACTCCCTGTTTTTTAAATTCTTGTACGATTTCTCTTAAAACTTGTATCTCGTAATTCAGCTCGATAGGGAGAGCGGGCAACAGGTAACTCCCCGGTTCTTCAACGATGTGCATTACGGTATTGTTAATGCATTCCAGTTCATCTGATTTCAATGCAAAACACAACCTAAACTCCTTTAAAATGTCGCACAAAATTCTTTGTTGATCTTCATTTATGGATGGGCCAACTTTCACGGATTCTCTCTTTGTGGGCTGACGTACTATTTATCTTGCTAGTAAAACGGCGTTAGTTGAATCCACATCTTTTACTTTGGAATCGTACCTATTTTCTAGCACACAATTTCCTCGCAAAACTACACGATTTTTCCTCAGACATAGGTTTTCGCTACTTGGATTCACAATTGCTCCTTGAGTTTTGCCATTATGTACGGATAACGTAACGCTACTGTTCACACCATCTATGTTACTACAGGAAATAAACCCAGTTTGACTATCACTTGCGCTGAAAACCGTTACCAATTGAACCGTACGTGGTTCAGTTACGGCCTTTTCGAGGGTTTTTAAGACGACACGATCAGGTATTTCATCAATCTGATAATCCCTCAAAAAGTCTAATTCCTCCATATGAATTAACTTGGATTTACCTTGACTTCTAACCATTATTATCTCTGGAGAATCAATGATGTCATTGCCAATAAGTACATCAGGTCCTTCAAAAGTATCAGCGGTCACTACGTAAAACATCACTTCCCTCAAATTTACTTTGTCGATAGTTACATTGAGCATAATGATACCAAGTGACTTCCTCACACCTCCAATGCCTTTAATTAGTGTAACAATATTCTTGTGATATTTTCCGCTACATTTTCGGACGAAGCTAAATTTTAACATTGAAAAATGAGCAGCCGTGTCTATAAGAGCCCTAGTTCTTACTCCTTGTATGGTGACATTCTTCATCGCATTATTGTTGGAACTGTCTAAAGACGTCATTACATTGACTAAAGTAGAAAACATTTTCTTTGGACACTCATTTGGACCATGTCCTTCTATTTTACAAACGGTACAGAACTTTGGACGTTTTGGTTTTACACAGTCACGTGCGAAATGGCCAGTTTATAACAGTTGTAGCAAATAATTTGATTATTTGTACTTCTACTTGGCTCCGTTTGTTTGCCGTTGGCGATACTTTCATATCTCGATAATTTGTTATTACCAGTTTTATAATTATGATGTACAGTTTTCTTAAAAACATCTCTGAGTTCAATAAATTCATCTATTTTTCAACTAATGTGCAAGGAGTTTTAAAATTTGTCCACTGGTCCAAATAATGCTCTCTTATTTCTGGCGGCGAACGAGCTTTTTACTGATCTGTGATGATGAGGTCTTTTAAACTCTCAACACTGTTTACTTCAAGTCCTTCAGTCCATTTATTAAAATATGTTTCTAGCTTGTGATGGTATTCTTTCCATGACTTACCAGTATTATCATGCGAATAAAAAAGTCTAAATTTTTCAGGACTCAATTTGTACCTTTTAAACAAAAGAGACTTCACATAGTCATAACTTTCTGACTGTTCTTCTGGTTCTCTCATTATCATTCGAACAATTTCACTTGGTAGCTGGTTGATTAAACATGCCATCTACATTGTATTCGGCATTTGTACTCGTTTCATAACTATTTCGAAATGAACTAAATATAGGCTTATATCCTCATTACAGATAGAAAGCTTTCTTACTTGCCACTGCCAATCAACTTTTGGCGCTAAAGGTACGCGTCATTCTGGACTTCACTTGCACCTGATTTTGCAGCAATTTCTAACTTCTTAAGCTCCAATGCATGATCCCGCTCGGCTTCTTCTCGCTTGTCTTGTCTTTCGCGCTCATCCTGCTCAGCCAAGCCTTCGACCATTCCTCAAACTGTCTGTTCATCGTAGTTCTTACTACACAAAATCTATTTCTTCAAGTCCGGGACGCATATTTCTATTCCTTACATTCAACTGACACTATGACAGTGACGTCAGACTTGCTGGGCGGGAACGAAATAAATGTAACCAATCATTGGCCGTTTTGGTGCAATGAGCGTTCTGTAAGCATTATTGTTTTGTAGGGTTTATCATTATTTCGAGATTTTAATTATTCACACAAAAAATACTAAAATTAGCTGAAAAAATATTGAATGGTGTTTATATGTAAAAATTGAAGTGGTGATTATTATAGCTAGATAATTTTAGATGTTTTGAGCGCCAAATGACAGATTTTAGATCTTGAATTTTGCTGCCATCTATATTCCAGTACAGCAACTCAATCCTACCTAATATAGCAAACATTAAAAAAAACATTCTTGAATTTTACTAAAATAGTTTTAAAAAATATTCCTTTTTCCGAATACATCGGAATTAAATAAGAACTCCCCTCCTTTTTAATAAATGTTTTTACTTAATTTTTTAATCGAATGTGCAATTAATATACAGGTTTCAAGGCTTCCGAATAATATCATGTACCTAAACATAGTTATGCTTCATTTTTACCCTGCTAAAACATGTTCGCAAATAATACACCGGATTCGAAATCTATCCCTATATTCGAAATGTATTCCTATATATTTCACAAAGCCTGTGATAATGTAGTTACATTCCCTTAACTGTGGATTCAATAAATATTTTTTTTAACTAGAAGTTATTTACTGACAATATACTATTGATATTAATAATATAAAACATTTAGTTTCTCATTCTCCTATTTAATGATTTAAAAATTACTGAATACATGTTTCTATGAATTAGCTATATGTGTCTATTAGATATAATAAATTTTCTGTTCGATTGAATGATTGTTAATAGTAGTCATATTGCTTAAAAAATAAATAAGAACCCTTACAAATTTGTCAGTCTTCTTTGACAATTTCTAATTTAACCTTTAAGTAAATTTTCGCAGTGTAATCACAATTTTTTGATTACCCTTTATTCGCTTCAGGAGACACTTTCATAAAGGCTTTTCATTTCCCCGCCCAGTAGCCTGACGACACTGTCATAGTGTCGGTTGAATGTAAGGAATAGAAATATGCGTCCGGGACTTTCAATGCATCGGAAGAAACGTCCTCGGACAACTCGTCAGCAATGTAACGCGAAGTTTCCTTTCGAAGTCGCGATAAAAATACCATTTTAACTCAAAACTTAAAAAAAACACTTAAAATCGCTTGCTTTATCCCACTTCTGATATTGTAAGACATGAAATAAACGCAAAGAAAACAACTTTAATCTCAGTTTTTTAAAACACAACGGTTGTTCCAAAAGCAATTCTCACACACAACGTAAATGTTGCCATAAGCAATAGTATAATGGTCATGCGACTAAATAACCTCTACACAAACTTAAACGAAAAATCGAAACTTTTTATTTGTAAAAATGAATAATGTTTCGTAGTTCAAAAATTAGAAATAGATGCTGCTTTAATTAGATGTTTACATTTAAAAAAAGTTCTGAGGGTATACAATTCTACGTCGCATATTTTACTATTTGAGTATATAGAAGTTAAATTTTATCCTTACATTATAAATAGCTTGAAAACTTGTTCCTCATAAAGAATATATTTTTAAATTGTTTAGATTCTTCGCAAAAATTATATGAGCCAGAGAGAGTGTCAATAAAAGTGTACAAGGAATTTTTTTTTAAATTAAAAAGATGATCTTTATGAAAATAATATTTTCGGATTAACATTTGTTGCAACATTGAATTGAACATTATTGTACCCTTCATTTGGAACAAACTTACCTATGGCCAGGTCGTTTACCCATGAAATATCCTTCTTCACAATTACCATCCTGTTTGTTCCGTCCATATTGCAACGTTCAATTTTCCTAGTGACTCCGTTGTCAGACCAAAACATAAACCTATTGGAATACGCATTAAAAAGAAACAAAATTATGACAAAAAATATTACATTTGGTAGGCCGTCAAATCGTATATCTGGTCAAACCCTGCACGTAGTCTTGAAGCTTAATATTGTGTTTTAGAGTCTTAAAGGTGTAAAATATAAGTCCAGTACGAAATGTTTATTTGGTTTCAAGATGTCATCTTTCCCCATATCAGATGGGGCATGGCTATTGCCATTTTCTGCTGCTTATTGTTTACCAATTGTCTGATGACGGATCTTTAAAACAGCTAAGTACTCCTCGTAATTTCAAGTTTTGGAAAAGTGACAAGGTGGTTTTATTTATGTAAGAACGAATTCACTTAGGTTGCAAGCCCACAGACAGTGAAACCGGGAGCAAAAAATTCTAGATGTTTTCCGTTTGAGATTTTGTTTTCGCCTTCAAAATATACAATTCTCAGAAATGAAATCCTAGAGAAAAAAAAAACATATCCTAGAAATAGCGGAAACTCATAAAAATAAAAAAAGACACACAAAAATGTGCAATGCAAGCATCTGGCATTTTGCAGATCCCTTTAGATATGTAGAGTAGTTTCAGATACCCTCCAAAATATGTAAAAACCGCAATATCTACATTTTTGTATTTTCCATCCCATGCAATGGTTTTATAACATTATATTTTATATTAATTGAAAGTGAAAAAGAAAGTAGACTGAAAAAGAAAGGATAGCATGCGTCGTGAATACGTTTATCTAATAGCTGTTACAAACCTATACCAATGGTTCAGTTTTTTTCTTCCACAATTCGTTTATAATGTAAAAAGTGGAAGGTATTATAATCATTCAGGTCCACCTGTCTATCCGTCAGTCTGCCATCCACTTTCATAGCCCTAACTAAAAATGCTACACTGTAAATAATTTTGGTGCATCCTCACACGAAAAATGGTGGCAACAAAGGAGCCACCAAAAGTGGTGTAAGGAAACACCACCAGTATATAGGTGTAATGAAATTCCGATAACTGACTGGTGTGTAGAAACACCACATTTGGTGGCAACTCTGTTGCCACCATTTTTGGTGTAATACAACGCCACCAGGAATTACAACGCCACCAGGAATTTGGTGTACTTAAACATCTAACGACCTAACATTGTGTTCCGGTAACTAATTTCAGAATCAAAAGGATAAAGTGGTTATTTTTTAAAAGCACTTTTTGGTGTAAACTGATTTCTTACAAAACTTGAACAACAAACCATTTGTAATGATAAAAATAACTAATTTTGTAACTAATGTTAAAAATAACTAATTTTGTAACTAATGTTAAAAATAACTAATTTTGTAACTCATGTTAAAAATAACTATTTTTGTAACTAATGTTAAAAATAGCTAATTTTGTAACTAATGTTAAAAATAACTAAATTTGTAACATGAGTTGATTTGCGACTTGAGTTGATCTCAACGAGGATACCTTTATAAATACTACAAAAGTTATAGCAAAAGTTTCATAAATTTTAAAATTTGTTTCATAATAAATAAATCCTGTAGAATTACACATAAAAAAATTATACTTACATATTCAGTAGTTAAAAAATTACCTGAAAGATCAAACTATGCTTTGTAGTACCTTCTTTGCACATTTTTAGCCTACTTTTCTTCTTTTTTAATTCGAAGAATTAAAAAAAAAACTGAAAAGTAGGTATTGACTTGCGGTCGATGACCGTCCGTCTGTCCGTACCCCCCTTTCAAAATCAGTTCTATCTATCCGATCTTAAAAATTCTTTTTTTTATAAGAAAGGTATAACCTCAAACACCCAACTTTCATACTTTTTGTCCGTCTGTCTGTACGATAGGACGGAGATAAATCTACTATTTGACGACGAATTTCCCATTGAATTAGCATTGAAATTCAATTTCGAGTCATTTAAATCGCTGATTTAACTACAAATGCTACGGACAAGTGAGATGCGTCAAAAAATTCAGCGCATCGAAATTAGAATACATTGAAAACTTCAGAAAAGAATTCGAATTCGAAGTACTTCAATTATTAAAAAAAAACTTCAAAATTTAATGCAGATTTAAAAAGCATAGGAAGCCATTTTTATTAGAATTAAATCACCATTGCCATCGCAACAATTGCTTGAGAACATTTAATTCTTTTAGACAATAAATTAAAATAAATTTATTTTTGAGACATCGATCAATTTAAGATGACGTCAAATATATATTTCACTACAAGAGCTTTGTTGTTGATACAAATTGTTTTCATTCTAATTAAAAGCGAGGAATATTACATATTTATTCTTTGAAATATAAATTTTTGCAAACGATTTAAGTAATAATTATTTAATTTTCAAAATAAAATAAGAGAAACTAGCCGAATTTAGCAAGTAAATGTTTATTGAGGAGTAGTTTTTTGGTTTTTGTTCTATGAATAATTAAATATTTATTTATAACTGCAAATAAGGCTGTGTTTAGTGAAAAATGCTGTGTTTAGTTAGATGCTATGTTTAGTGACATTTGTTTTAAATTTAATGTGGAAAAACGGTTGTTGATGTCACTTACTGTTACGAACCTAGTTTTTTCAAGATAAAAATTTTAGTAAGTTTTTAAGTAACAGGAAAGTAGGCTATTTTATTTCTTTAAGAACTTCTTGTTAAGACTCCTATGACCCCTTAAGTGACAGATTCTGTTACAAACCTAGTTGTCTTATAATACTTGCCCTTCAACCGGGTTGAGGACAATGGCATTGGGTTTGATGTCTTTCTCCTTGAGGACTGTTCTCACCATGGACCCGTCCAATCTGGAAACACCAATTGCGCCATTATAATATTCCGTCCAGAAAATGAGGTTGTGTATCCAGTCCACAGCGAGGCCGTAGGAATGAACACCACTTCTAAGAACAGTGGGGCGAGCTCCCTCCTGCCACAGCGGGGCTCTAGTAAGACAGAAAATCAAGGATTAATAGGAAAAGCCTGTGGGAGAAAGGGAAAAAAATGTTTTATAACCTTGTAATTTATTATTATATTTGTTTGAATTAGCTTTTAATTAAGGATGAAAGCCTTAACTGGACAGCTGTTCTCCAAACCAAAGTGCCTCACTGTAAATAAATAATTTCTTAGCCACATTTCACCGGCTGTAATGAATATTTTTACAAACTTTTTTATGTGATATTTGTAGCTAGTTCTAGAAGATCCCACTTTTTGAAGGTAAATAGAATATTTTATCATTTATTTCACATTTATCTTTCGAAAAAAAGCGTTTTAAAAATATTCTATACACCCAGAGAACTGTGGCTCTGGAAATAATTATTTTGCCATTGGATTAGCACGGAGGTACCCATGGTTGATTGGTTCATTCGTCTTTAACGCGTTTATAAAATATGTATACAGAATTTCCTCTCTCCGTGAATCTGCTTAAAATTCGAATACTGTCCACTCCCTCCGAGTCGCCGCTAATCCCCCCCCCCAACTTCGCATTCTTCTACATACAACATCTAGTCACTAGACCAAGGTTCTAAATTACGAGATGTATTTAGCTTTTTCTTGTGTGTCTGGTCAGAAACCCGCTTATTAACCTTCGTCAAGTACGACAAGCACAGCACACACACACGTGACAGATACTGCCATCTATCGCGTGCCACCTACACAATTTAGACATGTCCCTGAAGGGGAGGGAAATAGTCTCCAGGGAATTGTACCCGTGGGAAACAGCGCAACGATCGTCCTCTTGATTTTCAGACCAAACAGATTTAACAAGCACGTACTAAGTATATAATCAACAATACAAACATCCTTTTCGGGATTTGAACCTGGACCAGGAAGCTCCAAAGGCTAGCTTCCTGATCTTTGCGCCGCCGGGTCAGCTTGTTAATTGGTTCCACAGTGTTCACTTTCTGCGGAGAATTTTTTTTCCAATTTTCCATCACCAATCCATGTCATGCGTATGACATTTCATTATCTCCTCCTCTAATTTAGAATAGTATTAAGGGGAGATCATAGTTAGCGACAGCAAAAATGAGCAATTCTTAGTATTGATTCCGAAATTCTCAAAATCATTAAAAAATTATGACCCAAAAAAGTAATTGTACCAAATTATAAATTGGACTTTTATTATTATATTTACACCTAAGAACCTTATTTTTAAAAATTATTTTTTAAGAAAAAAGACATCTTTTGAAACATGCAATTACGAATTTTCAAAAATACAAGTATTTTTTCGAAACACTTTTCTCCAAATCTATTAAATATTTTTTATTATTTTTTTTAAGTGTTGCAAAACCATTTTAGATCTATTTAAGTCACGAATTTTTTTTGCCGAAAATATTTTTTTAATTTTATTTTAAAAACATTATATTCTACATTCATAAAAATTCTGATTTTCACCGAAGAAAAGTGTAAAATAGTAAAAAAAAATTAATTGTTAAGACTTAATTAGGTGACTTAAATAGACCTAAAATGGTTTTATAACCAGCAAAAAAATTATTCAGTAATATTTAATAGATTTGGAGAAAAGTGCACCTATGTGTTGAAAATTATAGTTTTGAGAAAAACGCAAAAAACAAATACAGTCGAACACAGAGAATAGTTTTCAAATATTCACACAAAAAATCATATTTTATAATGTAATACATAAATAATACAAGCATATAATGAGTAATTCAAAAGGGGCGTGACCCATTTGTTTATTTTTATTATTTTAATTTTTTATAAGAAATAATGAACCGATCGATACAAAATTAGTCTCATTCGATAGATCGGACTTCCATCTATCAGAAAATACTGCTTTCAAAAATTCTTTTTGTTTTTGGGTCATTTTTAACTATGATCTCCCCTTAAACAAGAGTTGGTTAATTAGTTTGAATTATCGTCGCACTAGAGCTACACGAGGGCTTAAGGGGTCATAGTCGTCTTAACAATGTGCAAAGAAGGTACTACAAAGCATAGTTTGATCCTTCATGTAATTTTTTAACTACTCAATATTTAAGTATAATTTTTTTATATGTAGTTCTACAAGATTTTTTTATTATAAAACAAATTTTCAAATTTATGAAACTTTAGCCAAAACTAAAATAAATGATATAAACTTAAAGCTATTTGAACACATTGGGATTAGGCTTGCGCGGCAAATTAGGAGGTCAATATTAAAAAAAATGACCAAGGAAATGACTTTATATTGTACAAATATGTACAAACAAAGACTTTTACCTAAATTCTCAGCTCAATTTTAATTAGAAATTTTTAAAAAAATATTTTCTAATTTAAATTGAGCTGAGAATCTAGGTATAAGTCTTTGTATGTACATATTTGTACAATATAAAGTCATTTTCCTGGTCATTTTTTCAATTTCGGCCTCAAAGTTTGCCGCGCAAGCCTAATCCCAATGTGTTCAAATAGCTTTATGTTTAAAATCATTTATTTTAGTTTTGGCTAAAGTTTTATAAATTTTAAAATTTGCTTTGTATTAAATAAATCTTGTAGAATTACATATAAAAAAATTATACTTATATATTAAGTAGTTTAAAAATGACATGAAAGATCAAACTATGCTTTGTAGTGCCTTCTTTGCACATTTTTAAGACTCCTATGACCCCTTAATATTGGAAGCGATCAAAAGCTTCAGTTAGCAAACCTGTTTTTGTATTGGTTTTTGACTTCGCAACATTTCTATCCAAACTGATTTAGAGCAAAATTAAATTTTCCCTCATTTATTAATTTTAAATAAATGAAGTTTATCGTGTTGTGCTGTTGATAATGCAACAGCGATTTTAATGAAAAATAATAATTTCAATGCTTTAAATTAGGTTAGAAAAAGACAGCAAGAAACGATTTAATTACTTAATCACCAAAATTTAATGTTAATTCAAAATGGATAATTCGCCGTCAGATAATGGAAAACGTCGGTCTTGACGTACTGACAGACGAACAAAAAGTATGATATGTATGTCTCTGAGGTCATATCGTTTATCCAAAAAAAAATCATATCCGACTGACAAAACCTTTGTTAGAAGGGGCAGACGGGCATAGTCAGCATGCCAAATCAATCTGCTTTTACCTGTCCATTTACTATGCTTAATACTTATTTATTTTTGTAATTCTTTCGACTTAAAAAAGGGAAAATTAGGTCAAAAATAATAGAATAAAATAAAATTGAACAGAAAGTAGATGACGTACTGCATTTGTGTTTTTACATGAGTCCTTAACTAATGTTGTAAACTGTTGTTGTTGAAATTAATGTCACCGTTTCAATAATTTGTTTATTCAATTGTAATGTGTATTCGACGAACCTTAGTTCCATTTTATTTCTATCAATACTATCAGAAGTGTTGCTGAAAATAGTTAATCAACTCAGAAATATCCATTTTGAAATTTTAATTCACCAATACAGGTCAAAACTGCTCTATTTTATAAAAATAAAATACATAACTTAAGGAATGTTACTTGTTAATAGTGTTGTTGCTATCCGTCCAGAAGAAGACTTTGCTTTTCATGTGATAGTCTACGACCCACGGTCTTTCAATCCCAGACATCAAAAGTGAATCCGTGCCGGATGCCAAGCTGAAATTATGAATTTCAGCAGCGCAGTACAGCAAAAAAGCCGAACCATCTGTAAATATAAAATGTAAAGAAGTTTACATTTATATTTTAATTCATCTCGTTTCATCAGGATTAAGGGATTGTATGGTAACTGCTATCGTCACAAGTCCATTCGAAAAACTTTTATACTCATTTCTATATCAGGGTCAATTTCATGAAAAGTGCCAATTTACAGACATGATAAGGCGTTAGAGTCACGATGAATTTCAGTTATAATATCAATTGTTAATTTTAACATCAAAATATAGCCATATATTGTACCTTCGCGTCTTACGCACATGTAATTTATTAGATTTGATTTGTTTGTCAATTCCGAAACCACGATGGATTCTCCAAGTCTATGAAAACTATGATTTGATATCAAATATATATCTTTTCATGTGTTTAAGCCTTTAGGGAGAGTTAGTGATGTTAGCTACTCAAAAATGCCTGAATTTAAAAAAATAAGTTAAAATTAATTGATGAATTGTCTACCGAAATGTTTTGAAATTTAAGCATGGAACTTTGTAAACAGTCTGCGGGGACGATCAAATGTCGTAAATTTCTCTTCCGGTAATTATGTTTTCAGCCTGTTACTCGTTACGGAATTTCATATTACTGATATGATATGTAAACTTGTGAGAAGCATATTTCGCATTTTAGTGCGTATTTCAGGCACTATTTAATAAAAATGATACAGAACATTGATAAAAGATATTAAAAAAGAGGCACGAAGTAGTTTTCATTTTAAAGTATATTTGTTGAGGCAATATGAAATGAATAAGATATCTTAGCAAAATATGCATACCTAGTTGTGACACGTCATAGATTTGACTTTTGAAAACTTCAAAACTTTTCCCAGTATCATATAAACACAAAATGTAGCAATTTTATTAAGATTTCGTTCAAAAAGTCGTTAATATGTAAAAAAAGACATTTTTAGAGACGCTTTTTATGAAAATAGTAACATTAAAAATGTCTGTTGAGACTCAAATTGACCATTTTCTACATATTGACCATTAAAGTATGAGACAGATAATCACGAAACTCTTCTCGAAATTCTGAACAACTTTATTTTGCATGAAAAATGACTGATAAGTAGTATTTTAAAAGAGTAATAAGAAATAATTTTAAAATAAATTAATAAAAAATTTATTTAAATCTTTTGATTAATGGCCACTATACTATTGTATTTTTTTAAAAAAACAATCACTACAATTAATTCTAATTTATTACTCTAAGTATTTTATTATGTATTAATAACTTTGACTTTTTAAAGTGTTGCTCTAAATTATTTTTTTAAAAAAATTGAGTATATATACACATCTGTAAGAACACTTTATTCAAAGATAATTTTAAAAGTTCTTGCTTTGGAATTGTATAATGACCTTTCACCATAGCAAGACTTTTAATTCGGAAAGAAAATTCGAAACTTAAGATCCATAAAATATACGGTTAAACGCTATTTTAGCATTTTTACTCTTTAAAAAAACCTAATTTGAAGTGTCTAGTTACAAAAATGACATTCTTTAGGGTATAACTGAGATATAGGGCCCGGCCCGTTCATTGGCGACTTCAACCCCATTGAATTTGTGATCAGGGAAAGTCACCAAGGAAAGTGCCTGACAATATATCTTAGTTATACTTTAAAAAAAGTGAGTTTTTGACTTGACCTTTCAATAGCAAATGTACTTTGAAAATATAACGTATTGAAAAAAAAATTAATACAGTAGAACCTCGATTATAGGACCCTCTTTTATCCGGAACTCGATGTTAAGCGACCATTTAAAAAAAAGAGTCAACATAAAAAAAAAGAAGTTCTAAAAGAACTAAAATAGCCTACTTTCCTGTTACTCAAATACTTACTAAAATTATTTTCTTGAAAAAATTTGGTTCGTTTTACTGTAAGTGACCATTGGAACAACCGTTTCTACATTAAATTTATATACATTAGATTAAATTTCAATAAACACAGCATCCAGCTATAATTTCATATTCTCAAAGTCAATTATTTTCATTAATTTTCTATCGCAAATTAAATAAACTTTACTTATCGTCTGCATGATTTAATTGCAGTTATAAATAAATATTTAATTATTCGTTGAACAAAAACCATAAAACTACTCCAAAATACACTTAAAATAGGAAATGTAAATTAAAAAATAGGTTTGTAACATAATCTGTCACTTAACCCGCTTCCACACAACAGTTGTGTTTAACAGGTAAAAAGTCGCCAAGCACAGCATTAAATCAAACATTTATCCGTTAAATTCGGCTAGTTTTATTTATTTTATTTCGAAAATTAAATGATTATTACTTAAATCGTTTGCAAAACTATTAAAATATTATCAAAGAATAAATATGCAATATTCCTCGCTTCTAAATAGAATGAAAACATTTTATTTCAACATAAAAAAAATCTAGTGAAATAAATTTGACGTCATTTTAAATTGATCGATGTCTCTAAAATAAATTTATTTTAATTTATTGTCTAAAAGAATTAAAGTTTCTCGAGCGATTGTTGCGATGGCAATGGTGATTTAATTCCAATAAAAATGGCTTAATATGCTTTTTTAATGAGCGTTACATTTTGAAGTTTTTTAAACAATTGAAGTACTTAGAATTCGAATTCTCTTCTGAAATTTTCAGTGAATTCTCATTTCGATACGCAGAATTTTTTTACGTATATCACTTGTCCGTAGCATTTGTAGTTAAATTCAGCGATTTAAATGACTCGAAATTGAATTTCAATGCTAATTCAATGGGAAATTCGTCGACAAATAGTAGATTTATGTCGGCCCAATCGGACAGAAAGACGAACAAAAAGTATGAAAGTCTGGTGTCTGAGGTTATACCTTTCTAATAAAAAAAGAATTTTTAAGATCGGATGGATAGAACCGATTTTGGAAGGGGGGCACGGACAGACAGACGGACGGACGGACATCGACCGCATGTCAATACCTACTTTTTTTTATTTTTTTTAATTCTTCGAATTAAAAAAAATGAAAAGTAGGCTAAAAATTCTCTCACAAGGTAATTCTCAGTTGTAAAAATAAAATTCCAAAACCGATTTTGAATCTGGGTAAAAAAAGTAGGTTTTAGGATAAAACTTCGGTAACTCTTCAAGTGCAAAGCTTAAAAGCTTACTTCCCGGTAATAATCCTTAATTTTCAAGAAAGGAAACTTTTAAAATCGTGAGATTCCAAGTGATATCTGCTTTAAAACGAAAAATAAGCTATTTTTTAGAATTAAAAAAAAAGAATTTATATTAAAAATTAATTTTGTAAAAATTTTATGTTTGCGATCCACAGCCACAATTTCAGAGTCAAATTTGCACCAATGTCAAATTGTCTGCAAACCATAATAGAAGAATATTTTTTATATTCATTTTAATTCGGTAGTTTCGATTATCCGACCTACCATCGGTCCCAATTAGATCGGATAATCGAGGTTCTACTGAAGAGGAAAATGGATCACAGCGTTTGGAAACAATTACGAAATGTTACCTTGGTCATCAGCTGTGACGAAGCAGCACAAGGCGAAGACACACAAGTAGACGCTTAAATGCAATTTTAGCATTTTTACATCGGAAAAGTATTGTTTCTAGATACGCGAGTCTTGTCTATTCGTGATGTTTATGAAAAATATGTGGTTTCACACTTACTCCTTCAGACGGGGAAATGGCATTTTCCCTTCATGCCGGAATTGCATATCCTTTTGTAATCGTCTAATGAGTCAGTTATAATTAAGAATTTACATATTCGCGACTCTTTTCGATAATTGGCATTTTATCTTTCTGCTTTTCTACGATTAATAAAAAAAGAATCTGTAGTAGGTTGTATGTTTCAGTGTATTTTCTAAACAAAATTCCAACTTCCCCCACATGTAAACAATGAATGATGGAAATGAACTAATTTTTTTAAAGGCAATCTTACTAATGCTAGAATTGGATAATTAGTAGTAGGGGATACCGAGTCTTTTTTTTTCAATAATGCTGGTTTTCCGGCCAGTTTTATTGTAAGATAGGTCCGCATAATGACGTCAGCGGTTGAACTATCTTGTATGAATATTTTAGCTTGTTAGAAGCTGTCGTATTGTCAGAAGACCTATTTTTTCAATAATGAGTAATTTTGTAGTGTTTATATATTTGAAACTTTTAACAAAAGAACATGAATGGACGACTGGAAAGGTTACGCCTTCGGTGATGTCTCTACTAGGTTGATCGTTTACCCCACAAACTCACCAATCGGCAGCTTATTCATATTGACGTCACGGCTGCGTCATCAAACAATCCACTCTAGGTCCTCGGTCGATATCGTTCATTTAATGTACTGTTCAAACTTAATATGTACTTAAGGATTCTTTATTAACATAACAAAGCATTTGATTTGCAAATAACTTATACAAATGACCAGTAGATTTAGTTAATTTAGTCAAAGTTCCTAAATAATGAAAAATATGGGGTTTTTTTTCGTAATGCATTTAGAAACGTATTCGAACTACCGTAGGAAAATTATTCTTGGTCTTTTGGTTTTTAGGAAAATATTTCTTTAAAAGTTCGTATATTTGTTTGATTTCGCTTTTGGAGAATTTTAAATAGTTTTTCAAACTTTTGAAACACAGTTCGAATAGCCACGATAAATATTATCATGTAAATCATGTCAAATCATGTTGAATTATCATGTCAAATTTCAGTCTAGAAGCATACTGAATTCAACTATATTTTATCTAATTAAAAAAAAATAAAGTGAAATTTACGTGATATTTGACGAGACTTGTTGATTTATTTTACTAATTTTTTTAATAAGTGCTTTTAGCGGAACTAAATGTAAGCTGTATAATTTAAAGATTTCTGACTAACTATTACATGGCCGCCCTGGTGGCTCAATCGTTAGGATACTGGCCTTTGGAGCTGCTGGGGCCGGGTTCGAATCCCGGTCAGGCATGGATGTTTGTGACCGTCAATGAATGTTGTTATTTGTCTATGTGTTTGTGTCGTCCTTCTATGTGTGTCTCTTGTGACTGTCTCTTCTGGCGAACTGGGTAATGGGCTATAAAGCCTACACTCTCCCTTCTAGAGGGCGCAATCACTGTCATTTGTCAACTATTACATGAAATAAAAACATCAAGTTATAAGTTTATTCTTTACATCATATAGGGGGAACCAGGGACATATGACCCAACTCGAAGTTTTTTGCTTGTAATTTAAAAAAAAAAACTATTTATGACTTGTGTAAATGCAGGTCATTTAAACTTCATAAAGTAGTACACAATAAATATATATATATTAACATTTTTCTGCAGTTTTAACTGCAATAGTGGTAAAATATAGATTATTTATAGATAGTTTTTTGTCATGTATCCCAATGCATAGGGATACATGACCCACCCATTAGGGATACGTGACCCAATCCAAAAATTTGGTGGCACGACTTAAAATCATCACAAAAATTTACCTAATAACAAAACTAATATCACATTATAAAATTTATATAGATTCTATAATATTTTCCGACAAAATTATTACTTGTTATTTTTATCACATTACTTATGCTTAAACTAACGAAATAATCAAATTTTAAGAACGGTACATTCTGGTCTAAATACACTGCTCAAAACAATTAGGGGAGCACTTTTTAATTCCATTTTTAACTTCACTCCCAACTTTTTAATTTTTATCCTATAAATCTGAAATTTGTTAAATAGGTTCACTATGCATTCGAAATGAAATAGTAAAAAACAGGAGAAAAAATCTTAAGTTTTTAATACTTAAATTTAAAGGGGGGGAATGGAATAATAACTTTTTAATAAATAATAAAAATAATTTTTTCAAAACTTTTTTTGTTAAAAATAGTTGAAATATATTTTTAAACATCTAAAAAATGCAAGCATGAAAAATTTAGGGTCAATTTATTTTCTAAAACTGTTTTAAAGTGAAATTTATGTTACCATATTTTTCATATTTCCATTAATATTTAAAAAAGCGAAAGGGTTTAAAACATGTGCTCCCCTAATTGTTTTGAGCAGTGTACAAAACTGTGGCTACTTTTATTTTGCAAAGAAAAACATAGGCGGTTGAAGAATCGATACAATTTAATCAATATCAACTTGAGATATTTCCTTCGTACCTTCCCAACAAACCTTATACAAACCCAGTCATTTACTTTTGGGACCCCCGTGAATTTTTTTAAAAAATGTACCTTGTCTACTTCTGTCTACTGTTGTGTTGTTTACTTGGGTCACATATCCCCAATCGGCTTGGGTCAATTATCCCTAGTTGCACTTTTTTGTTAAACCCCAAAACAAAGTCTGTTGCAAACAATTACATTAACACTATTATGCACGTAACGGCAGCTAATAGCATGAACTAAACAAGTAACTAATTAAAAAAAATCTTTCCTTTGAACCAAAAAATGCAGACCCAAAAACCTTAGGGTATAAAATTTAGCTTAACGGTTGCGTGCGAAGCGATTCCTATAACTATATATGGAGCGCCCGGGTGGCCTAGTGGGTTAAAGAACAGTCCATTACGCTAACAGCTCTCTTTCTCTCTCTGTATGACAGTTATTTGCAAATGAATTGGAATTTCGAGCAACTTTCCCATTCCAGAAGTGCAGTTTTACAGTTGAGTGAAATAACAAAGTTCTTAATAATCTGCAGGTTAATTCCAACGTAAAGATTAGATTTCAAAAGGAAAGTAGAAGCAGTTTGACAGGAAAAAGCCGTTTCCTCTGCCTGATAGGGCTTTCATAATTCTATTCATATACTTTAACACTTTCCCTTTCAAAGATTCAATTTGGAATAATCAAATTTGCATTTTTTTTCTCTCTTCAAGTAAAATTTGAACTTATTTCAAACAAATTTGAGTAATCCTCCATACAAAGTTCTATAATGTTTATATATTTTTTTGTATCGTTTGATGGAAGAATCATGTCTCTTGAGGAAACCAATAAATTTTGTAGTAGTTAAACAAATGAAAATATGAAAAAACTTGGTTAAAAATAAATTTACTCTGAAATAATTTTATTAAATAAATTGGCACTAAATTCTCCATGCTAGCAATTTTTTAATATTTAAAATTGTAATTGTAGTTATTTTTTACAAATAAAGTTTCGAAAAATTATTGTTATTATTTATTCAAAAAGTTATGATTCACAATTTTGTAGCCTACTTTTCTTTTTTTTTTTAATTCGAAGAATTAAAAAAAAATGAAAAAGTATTTATTGACATGCTGTCGATGTTTGTCCGTCTGTCTGTCTGTCCGTCCGTCCGCACCCCCCTTCCAAAATCGGTTCGATCCTATTTTTAAAAATTCTTTTTTTATTCGAAAGGTTTAACCTCAGACACCCAACTTTCATACTTTTTGTCCGTCTGTCTGTACTTTCGGACGGAGATAAATCTACTATTTGTCGACGAATTTCCCTTTGAATTAGCATTTGAAATTCAATTTCGAGTCATTCAAATCGCTGTAGCAAACTACAAATGCTTTGGACAAATGTGATACGTCAAAAAATTCAGCGCATCGAATTAAGAATACATTGAAAGTCTCAGAAAAGAATTCGAGTTCTAAGTACTTCATTTATTTAAAATATTTCAAAATTTAATGCTCATTCAAAAAACATAGGAAGCCATTTTTATTTGAATTCAATCACCATTGCCATTGCAACAATCGCTCGAGAAACTTGAAATAAATTTATTTTTGCGACGTCAATCAGTTTGAAATGACGTCACATATATTTCACTACGAGATTTTTTGTATGTTGGTGTGAAATGTTTTCATTGTATTTAAAAGCGGGGAATATTACACATTTGTTCCTTGAAATATAAATTTTTTCAAGCGATTTAAGTACTAATGATTTAATTTTCGAAATAAAATAAATGAAACCAGCCGAATTTAGCTGGTAAATGCTTAATATATAATTAATGCTGTGATTGGCGCCTTTCTACCTGTTAAACACAACTGTTGTGTGGAAGCGGGTTAAGTGACAGATTCTGTTACAAACCTACTTAATTTACATTTCTTATTTTAAGTGCATTTTGGAGCAGTTTTTTTTTGGTTTTTGTTCTACGAATAATTAAATATTTGTTTATAACTGCAAATAAATCATGCGACGATAAGTAATATTTATTTTATTTATCGGTAGAAAATTAATGAAAATAATTGATTTTCTTTTTAAGAAGTTGAAATTTTAGCTGGATGCTGTGTTTAGTGAAATTTATTTTAATGTATATAAATTTAATGCAGAAACGGTTATTGATGTCACTTACTGTTACGCACCAAGTTTTTTCAATATAAGAATTTTAGTAAGTATTTAAGTAACAGGGAAAGCTTTGAACCCTCTAATGCATGAATTTTTAATTTCATCCCAAAAAATATATATATGTTTCTTTAATACTCGAACACATTATGGGGAAAATACTAAAAAAAATTAACTGCATCAGAATTTAAATATTTTTAATTTTTAAAAAAAATTCCATAGGACAAAAACCATCTGCAAAATTCCAGTTTTGATAATAATGACTAGAAAACTACTAAAGATATTTCATAATAACCCTTTTTAACTATGATTAATTTTTCAAAACAAATTATTAGTATTTAGTACTAATATTTTTATTCTTTGAATACTGCCAAAAACGTAATTTCACAAAAGTTAATAACCTCACTCTCTTTAATTTTGAATACACTTTTACTACTGTCATCTATGAGGATTATTAGTAACTAAAACTTTAAAATGTAATGTAATAGATGAAAAAAACACAGATTTGTCTAGGAAGAGCTCTTATTTAATAGAATAAAGTGGATTACGTTACTTTTTACCAAACGGTAACAGTGTGCATTAGAGGATTAAACACATTTCCGGATAAGTGTCAATATTACGAAAAGTGACAACTTACAGATATGATAACACGATACAGATCTGACTGCGAAATCAAGTAATAACATCACCCGTTACTTTTAAAAAACAAAGTATCACCTTACCGATATGAGGCACTCAAAAGTGCCTGAATTTCAAAAATTAAATTTTAAAATATTACTCTATTTTTCTATCTAAATGTTTTGAAGTTGAATCATGGAACTTTGTAAACAGTCTACCGGGACGATCAAATGTCTTAAGCCTTGGTTTCCTCGGAGTCGGTCGCCAGAAAAATGCGACCGCTATTATTCGTGGATGACGTCACTCTACCGGCCTCCACTTCATCGGAACGTTACGTTGACACGAAACTGGAAACCTAGCGAACTCACTCAACTCAACTCTGCTGTTTTTGGTTTTCATCTTTGCATGTCAAAAATGGAAAAATTAGGTTCTTCGTTATTTCTTTCAAAATCAATTAGCATTTCTTCCTCGGAAAGCGTAAAACAACTCTCGCCTTCCGTCATTTCTTCAAATTTTTAATTATTGGCAAGCACACCACGCAACAGACAGCAGCAAAAAACGTTGTCATCAGGGTTACCCCAACGCACTCAACAACAACGCAATATGGCGGTCGTTTAGTTGTCCGGCAACGCTCCCGAAGAAACCACTATAGCGTAATCAATGTCAGTAGTTTGTATGACGTCATTCACCGCACTTGTCCGACCTCTTAAATCTGTTGACGGAATCCGAGGAAACCGAGGCTTTAGTTATTTTTTGGAAATGACGTTTTCAGCCCGTTCATATTACCGATCTGTAATCTGACATGTTAATATGTGACAAGCATATTTCACGTCTTATAGAGCGCATTTCGGGCACATTTTTAATAAAATGAGCTATGAATTTGTCTTTTTCTATAAGTATATTAGTTATGACTATGTAAAAATGATAAGATATCTTTGAAAAATATGCGTACGCGGTACACTCTTAAAACGAACGAGCGATTTTAACTCAGTCTGATTAATTTTCACTCCTCCTGTCTGGAAAATGCTCTTCTCCTTTTGGAGTGGATCCTTTGTGTGTTAAACCTCCGACAGGATCGCTCCAAACGAGTGATTTTAACTCAGTCTGAGTTAATATTCATTCCTTTCCAGTGTCGAAAATGCACTTCTCCAACTGGAGTGGATTTCACTCTTTAGTTTTAAGAGTGTAGAGACACGTTACCAATCTGATTTTGAAAACTTCAATGCTTTTTTCAGTATGAACTTAAACTGTGATTTCATTAGTATTGTAAACAAAAAAAGTTTTTACTAATAAAAAAAATAATTTTTAAAGACAATTTTTTATAAATAGTTAAGTTGAAAAATCAATACGCAAATTCATAATTTTCCGTACAATGAGCCTTATATTACAGTTTCCTCAGGAAAATATTCTTAAAAATTCTGAACAATGCTATTTTATATAAGAAAATACTAATTAGTAACAATTTAATAACAGAGTACTGGATTCAATTTTAAAATAAATTACAAATCTATATACATAAAAGGCGACTTCTGTTTGTTTGTTTGTCTGTACAGGACGCAAAAACTTAAAAACCACGCAACAGATCGTCACGAAATTTGGCACAAAAATTCATCTCATCTCCAGAACAAACATAGGCTAAGAATTTTTCGAATCGGACGATTCCTTCCATCGTTTTCGATCGTTTTATGGGAAAAAATACACCACTTTCGCTCAAATCCGATCATTTTTTCTCTTTCGTGATGCCATCAGGCAGTAAAATTTAAATAAAACTTTTTAGAAAACAATTGAAATTGAAAATGTTTAATTTATTAAATATTTGTTCATTGAATTCAGAAACAAAATTAATAATTTGAAAAAATAGTTGGATATGTTTCAAGTTACGTAATCCTACCAGTCTCCATTCTATTTATTTTATTGTGCCTATATGATTTTAGTTATGAATTTTTTTAAAAGCATAGTTAAGCTTTTACTTAACTATGTTGTCCTTTGAAGACCGTTGCACTACAGATGCATATTAGGGTTTCATGTCTTCCTCTATTCGCCAAATACTCTGCCAAACTCGCCAAGTTATTACAAAAAACGCGCAAAAGAGCATTTTTTAAATAGCTGGTTGTTTGTGCGATGGTCTTTGCCCCAGAGCTGAATGGGTTCAATGGTAGCTATGTATTTTCCTCGCCAAATTTTTCAAACACGCCAAATGAGCTAAAATGTTTTTATTCGGGAAATTACTATGACATTATCTGGTAATTTTATAGCATTTTTTAAATTTTTAAATTTTAATGTAGTATAGGGGAGACCGGGTCTAGTTGATACAGGGTCAAGTTGATACAGTCAAAATAACTCCGTAATGCGCAGGCGCAATTAACTGGTACTCACTTGACTGGACGACCGGTCCGTCGTCAACAACCACGCGTGGGCACTTAGAGGAGGTTGCTTTGTTCTATGAGTTGTGAATTAAATACTGGTTTTGAGCTTTAAAAGTAAATTTTTACCCCTGTATTTGAAGTGTTATTGAAAGATTACTTGTTAGTGGATTGTGTTATAAATAACATCACGTTGTTACATGCTATAAAGGCAAGAATGTAACCTAGTAGACTTTGTTCTAGCTCTTATTGGTTTTCCATATTTTGCGGTTTAGTGTAATGGCGACGGTTGGGTCAAGTTGATACGCTTCTTTGGGGTCAAGTTGATACGGCGTATCAACTTAACCCACAAGAATTTTCATATGTTGCATTTATTTATAGATACCAAGAAACTACAAGAGGCGAAATACCAATTGATATTTTTGGAAGAGCTTATGAAGAGATTAGAAATGGCAGAATGTATATTAGGGAAGCGGCCAAAATCTTTAATATAGACACAATAGCTCTTTACAGGTTCAAGACAAAAAATGGAAAATAAAACTTGAAATGACAGAGGCTACTGACGAGGTTGTAAAAATGGGTTATGCTAAACATCGACAAATATTGACTGACGAACTTGAGGAGGAGCTTAGCAGATATATTTTAACAAGAAAATAAAAGTTAAAATTGTTTAAATCATTAGGGGGCAATATTACCAAGAATGGAAGAACAGAAAAAAACCGAAAACAAAGAACAGAAAACCTGACAAAAGAAGTTAAAAATAAAAAAAAGAGAGAAACGAAGAAAAATTGAAAAAGATGAATCAGACTCTGATGAAGGCGAAGAGTCTTTTTGTTTGGTGTGCTTCAAAACATATTCAACGTCAAAGCCTGGCCAGGACTGGATACAATGCATATCCTGTAAGAAGTGGGCACATATCGCATGTGCTGAAGACAATCCATTTTACGCGTGTTTCAATTGTCAATCAGATCCCAATTTCTCAGACTCGGAGTAATCAGTTACAATCAATGTAGGCCCTATCATGTAAAATTTTGTATCATATAAAGTTAAAAACCTATTTATATTGTAAAATAAAACACTTTTCGTAATTACTGCATTTTTATTAGATATATTTAAATATTTCCTAGCACCGTCTCGGTTTACTCATATGCGTATCAACTTGACCCAATGCCGTATCAACTTGACCCAGATCGGGTTAAGTTGATACACATTGCAACCTTTTAAAAAACATTTTTTTGTCAGTGAAAATTCAATTCTATTTAGATTATAAAAATATCAGGCATTAGTCAAAGAGTTATAGTTACTAACTATACCTAGTTTGTTTCAAAATATTGACAAAAAAAAATTACAAAAATCAGAAAGTAAAAAGTGTATCAACTTGACCCGGTCTCCCCTAAGTAGCGGGATTTTGTACTTTAATAACGAACGGTATCAGCAACATAAGCTTATTAGAAAGCAGATAAACTTATTAAAAAAATGCAAATTGTTTGCTGTTTGCTGGAGTAGCTCATTTTTAATTCTTACTGATTATTTTTTACATAAATATGTATTCTCTTTAATTTGAGCTTATTATCAAAGGTATTTTTGAGAAATTGATATTAATCATTACTATGTCCAAGATGGGTAATTAAATGGAAAAAATTACTGGGTAATCTTCATATCTTACGTAACTCAAAGATAAGAAAAAAAATAGTTAAATTGACTATTAAATTATTTTTTCACCTCTACCCATGCAACGTCGGGTATATCAGCTAGTTTTCAAATAATTCTTTTGATGAAGGGCTATTAACGGTTGATTAAAAAAAAATGAACACTTTATTTACTTTAAATTTATTGCACTCCGTATTTTATTAGGCATTAATAACATTAACTTTTAAATATTGATATGTTCTGTAGTTATTAAAATTATATACCTGAAAGAGTACTTTATTCAAATATATATTTAAAAGTTTATGCTTTGGAATTGTGTGGAGATCTATTATCATCCAAGACGCTAAACTTGGAAAAAAATAATTAAAACTAAGGTACTTTACAATAAGCTTAAACTAAATTTTGGCATTTTTACTCTTAAAAACACAAATCGAAGGGTCTAGTTACAAAACTGACACTCTCCAAAGTAATTTTGAGGTGTAGGGTCCGGCCCGTTCATTGGCGACTTAAGATCGTTAACATCACCAAAGAAAGTGTCGGACCCTACATCCTAGTTATACTTTGGATAATGTAAGTTTTGGGCTTCTAAACTCTTCAATCCCAACTGCACTTTGCAAATACTACGCAAGCAATAATTAAAATAGAGGAAAATTGACAACATTGTTTGTAAGCAATTACGCAATGTTACCTCCCAAGTACTCGTGTCACGTCAAATATGACGTGAAAATAAGGTCATATTTTTATGAAAGACGTCAACAAGTAAAAAATCACGAAAAAATTGACGTCAAGTTTTCGTCAGTTAAGTTGACGTCTTTTTATGACGCCATTTTCGACGTTATTTTCTTGTCAGCCGATTGACGTGATGTGAAAGACGTCAAGTAGTTGGTCGCAAAATGACCAAACTGACTAAAGTGACGCCATATTTCACGTCGGATGGTCGTCAACAAAAAGTACGATTTTCCGGTGACGTCACTTCCCTTCCATCGCTTGCGCGGGAGCATTCAAGACTAGCCATTTTGTTTTGGCGATTCATGTCTCCTGAGACCTGAAGTGAGTTTTCTTTCTGTTTTCTAACTTTGTTTTAATTTTTAATAATCTTTTTATTTTTCTAATTAGTTTTTATGTATTTAGCAATGAATCGTTTATAGTTTCATGGTTTCATCAAAGTATGCGTTTTGACGAGGCCAAGCTAAATGCGCATGTATTAGGCCTATAGACTACTTTCAAAAATGTACGTATCATTGGAATTAAACTCACTCGTAATTTACAGTGTTGGTGGTAATGTAACCTTTTTTGGAAGAATTGTCATACAATAGAGATTTGATGGAATTTTTTTTTATTTTGTTGTGTTAATATGAGTTCTACTGTATTGTTTACACTATGATTTGGTAGAGCTGTTGAGCACTAAACAGTTCATGTCAATTATAAAAAGTTCAGTAACCTTGTTTTGGTTTTAAAAAAAATATAAACAACTGTTGCTATAGCTAGTAGAAAACAAATACAATTTCTGTTGATGACTGATTTTAATGGTTAAATACCACAGAAGTATTTATATATTTGATACAGTCCATGTGTTCTTCTGGACTTAAATATTGCCTATATGTATAGTGAGTCGAAAATCCTAAATTTTACTGCTTTCTGCTTAAATATTCCTTAAGTGATCTGCTCCTGTAGAAACTGTCACAATTTTAGAAACAAATTCTTATTTATTTCATGCCTCTGATTCAAAGCATATTTTAACATGTGAGGTAATAGCGAACAGGTACAAGTATTAATAGTACCACTTGCTGTCACTGTTGAAAGGGCTAGGTGTTTATACTAACTACGCCATGGAACACTTTTCTGACACCTTTTAAGATGTCGTTCGAACAGCTGCCCCTAGTGTTAGTAATCAGTAATCAATGTAATTGTTCAACTGAACCAATCCAATTCCAAGGTCAGACTAATAACTTTGTGATTCTTTTTCACATTTTGTTGCCGATCCGGCGGCCTAGTGGTTAAGACATTGGCCTTTGCAGCTGCTGGGTCCGGGTTTGAATCCCGTTGAGGCATGGATGTTTGTTTGTCGAGTATATGCGGAGTATGTGCTTGTTAAATCTGTTGGGTTCGAAAGTCCTGTGGGCGGTCATTGCGCAGTTTGCCATGGGTACAGGTCCTTGTAGAAAATTTCCCTCCCCTTCAGGGACCTGTCTAAATTGTAGAGGTGGCGACGGATGGCAGCATCTGTCATTTGTGTATGTGTGTGTTTTGTGTTGTCCTACTTGACGATGGTTTATAAGCGGGTCCTTGCGACCAAGCACGCAAGCCTGAAAATATGTCTACCGACCAACATTTTGTTTCCACAAGAAACCAAATCATTCTTTAGTTATCTAATGTAGGTAATAACCCAATCTGTAACTGATAGCAGGGCTCCCAGGAGTCCTACTTTTCCTATTTTTCCTTCCTTTTAGTAGGAAAGTAGGAAAAGTCCTACTTTTTGAAAACAAGTCCTACTTTTCCTACTTTTTGAAATTTTTTAAAGCCCTTTTTGCTTTTCATGGATAGTTTCTATAAATTTTCCTTCACATTCTGTCACTTAACCGCGAATCTAAATTACGAGGCGTACTTGACTGTGTTAAAGCGCCTCATGGAAAAATAGACAGCCGGAAACTGTCAAACCTAACAGGCAGTGTTCCCACGGGGATTTCAACTCGACGACGCACAGTGGGGTATTTGGCGAATTTAGGCGGCCAAAATTATTTTTGATATTTGTGAGTTGTAAAATGATCTATTTCAATGCAAAAAGTTGTTTTAAGATACTTAGTTTGCTATTTGTGGATTTTAAAACAACTCGGGAGCTCTGTCTGTCCTTCTGTCTGTCCGTCCTTCTGCCTGTCCGTACTCTCCCTTCCAAAAGCGTTTCTATTCGTCGGATCTTAAAAATTCTTTTTTTGTTAGAAAGATATGAGCTCAGCCACCCATTTTTTTACTTTTTGTCTGTCAGACTGTACGTCCAGACGGACATCTGTCTACTGTTTGTCGGACAATTTCCCATTGAATTAAGATTGCAATTTTTTTCATGTTATTTAAATCTATGTTGCCACCTCAACAATGACATGAGAAACTTTACTTATTAAAAAATATGTGGTATTGACATGCTGACTATGTCCGTCTATCCGTTAATTCCGAAATCGGTTATATCCATCGCTACAGTGGGGTAATTTATTGATTTAGATGGAAAAAATACTTATTGAAAATCTGTAAAATAATCTATTTTAATGCAAAAAGTTATTTTGAGACATTTAGAAAGCATTTTGTGGGTTTTAAAATAACTCGGAAGTTATTTTAAACTGCTCGCTGCGCTTGCCCCCAAGAATTGCTTTGAATTGCTTGCACATTTCTTGGGGATTGGCGATCATCATACAAAAATAGACAAATTACATTAAAAGCAGTAAAGCAAATATTTATTTGAAAATAGTAATTCGCTTATTTTAAAGAAATATACAGGGAATAATTTTTAAATATCTATATAACTATAACAAATAAACAATCATTTGTATTGAATAATTTCAAAACTTTTATACATATTAATGTAGCTATTATCAAAGAAAAGGAGTAAAATATTCAAAAATAAAATTTAATACACTTTTACTGATGAAATAATTTGACAATTGAACAGTAGTAACATGGTTATACATGTTTATAGGTTTGCCTTACAACTTCGTACTGCCTTCTCGATAGGTCCGCTTCAATAAACATGGAAAGTGCTTGCAAAGGTTGCACTTTTGTGGAACATTCGGTTTCGGCTTGGGATTTCTTATAGGCCTTGTCGTATTTAATTGCCCTTGTCGGTGAGCTGATCATTTCTTTCAAAATTTTGGAAGCTGCTCTTTTCCCTTCAGACTGCAGTTGAATCTGAGAAGCATAAAGTAGTTTCTCTTTCTCAACATCGCTTCTTAAACTTTCCGTTTTCCTTCTTTTGCTCCTCTCGCTAGAATCTGGAAATTCCTTCGAAGGACACGCCCAGGTCTCGCGATGAATTTGGGAAACTCAATCGTACCCTCAAGCCATTTCTTTTCATTGTTTTGAAATCTTTCCTCTTTACGATGTGATTTTTGCCATTTTAGTTTAAATGGAGATTTAAAGTATCTAAGTTTCCGTTTTATGTTGTCCTTATCTTCATTCGAATAGTCATGTTGGTTTAACAAATGTTGTTCAGCAAAATTGAGTTGTTCTTTTATATCACTATGTTTGCGTTGTTTCATCAAGTCAAAAATGTATTTTCTTTTAATTAAAACGATACCCGATGATTCTGAAAGCAAATTATAAAGTATTTCCAGAAAAAACAGATCAGTTAAAAAAATTGTTATTTTGGACGAAGATAAACTTTGATACACAATATTTTCAGCTGCAAATATGCGCAGCCAATGTTTGCAGGTTCTTATAGAGGAAGAATTGTTCTTTACAACGATGCAAAAATTATGGCGCGATCTAGCGCGATACGCGTTCATAAAGCTCTTTATATTTCAGATATGGCATTTTAAATTTGATGAAAAAAGGGTGTTTGATATACAATTAATTTCTACAATTAAATTTTTATAAAACAATTAAAAATTACGTTAAATATTCTTTTACTTAACACCTTTAGAAGAATCCATCGTGAAATTTCGCAAAAAGTTGTCTAGAAAAAAATACAGGGAGCTGAAAGTTAACTCTCTTTGACGACACTGAAAACAAAAATGAGCTCCCCCGCAGAGGGTCAAAGTTCAACCGATAAAAAAGGGCCCCAGGGGGCGCTGTGGGTAAAAATAATGTGCGGTATCGCATTCTTTGTTTATTTCTTCAAGTCATGGCATCATTCTTTTTTGTCTCAGTCAAATTTCGTAAAATCGACTTTTGGCCGCCTAAATTCGCGAAATACCCCACTGTGCGACGCACGTTGTCAATTATTTTACACCTAGGAAGGACGGAAAGATTGAAGAGCAAGTATTCAGGTTTTATTCTTCCGACTTTCGGTGTCAACAGATCTTTCACCCCTTTAAACTGGACATCACTTGACCTTTTCCGGATTATTGGTTAACTACCCAACTTTTCCAGAATTCCTAATATCAGATAGAGTTTGGAGGCACTACGTGATCTGCAAATCGCGTTATAAGCTTCCTAGTATATAAATATCGAGAAATTGCGGACAAAAATAACTCCTTAAAAAAGGGGTAAGCTTTTACACAAAAACCTCAAATTTTCTGTAGCATTATACACCTCCAAAAAAAAAGTTTCTTCCATTATCGGTCTATATCCATGAAAATGAACTTAATTTTCTATAATTATAAACAGAAAGTTTAAATATTAAGTTTTAGTAATAAAAAAAAATCATATAACGGTTTCAAATATCGGTTACCGTCTACTACATTCCAATAATGTGTCCGGGTTTCTATTTTGCCGCCAAGTAATTTTCACGAAATCTACCGATGAGGTTGTTGCTTCATATAATGGTTGTCTTTTTTTTTGCCGCTGCGTGATCGGAAGAGCTGCTCGTTACTTGTGTAGCTCCCGTTCAGGCCAATCAGATCGACCAAAACATTTTTTTTATCAATTGTTCGTGAGTCGTGACCTTGTAATCACAAGAACAACTTGATTTTAAAAGATTATTTTATTTACGTTTGAAACATTTTTCTGAAATTTCGGGTGTCCGTGTCATGAAACATTCCGGATTATGATTGTCCCAATTAGCCGTTCTACTTTTTAGAGTAGTATTCAAATATCTACTAGATGCAGAAGGAATAGAAAATATTTAGATATGTAACAAGAAACTTCAAAAAATTATAAAATGTTTGCAGAAATTTTGAGGTTGGTTGTCAAGTCGGCGATTTATCCTCTTCTCCCCCTTAGAAAAAAAGTTTTCAGTATTTGGGATTTTCCTAACTTTCACCCATTCAGATATTTTGAAGTTTTTTAGAATAGGGGGCTAGGCTAATAAGTTTTCAGTTTTGTATGAGCTAGGTTTTTTTTAAAGAAGTGTAATAATTAGCTTACATTTAAAAAGCAATTCTTATTTTGACATGTGATGCCATGATTACTTCGATCAGCATTTCTCTTCATGCCTAAAGCTTAAAAAGCATAAACATACATGTATAATGTAACATCTTATTTCGCGAATTAAGTATACTGCTTAAAATGTTTTTTAAGCGTACAATTTCGCATTTTAGTTTCAGCTTTTTTTATTTTGCCAAACTCATGCCTGAATTATTGATTTGCTTTAAATGTTGCATTTATTATGTGCACTTTATTCGCGTCGCTAGAATTGTTTATTTAAAAAAGTTCAATATTGACAACATTTTACACTTGAATTAGATGTGTGTTGTGTTTCCTACTTTTCCTACTTTTTAGCAAAAATGTCATACTTTTCCTACTTTTATAACCTTAAATATCACTGGGACCCCTGTGATAGGGCGACACAACAAAGAAATTTTCATAATAGAAAATTTTGTTGCTGCGTTGACCAGAATTACACTCGTACCCCTAACTGTTTTCCTTGTTTTCTAAAGTGTGTTTCATTTAGTAGGATATGGCTGCTGTATGCTGCTAAGAGGACATTCAACATGGTTTGCTTTTGATAAAATGTAAGTTATATTTTTAATCTATTTTAAATACATCATTCTGCTTTCATTTTTTCGAAAACTAGTTTTTTTACACAAGTCATTTAGATAGGAATTTATTCAAAACTTGAGTACTGCAAACACTATTTCTAAACTTCATTTCCTAAAAGATTTCCAACTTTTCACTACATGGCACACACTTCATCATTCTACAAAACAATGCTAATTCACCTGCTACATTTTTGCCAAATCATTGAAACATGCTGTCGATCAGGTCCTAGTAATTTTTTTACAAGATGGTCCACCACACATTTACTATCGAATTCATAAACTATTTCATTTTAAAATATGCAGCTTATTTTTTTTTCTTTTAAATATATCATTTCTTGTACCATACATAAAGAAAGAACTTGATGGTTCTGTAAAAAATGCTTTTAAAAATGCAAATGCTGTGAATTGCAAAGCTGTTAAGCATACATTGAAAAGCAAATCTTAAACACGCTTTTTTTTTTTCAAACACAGAACATGGTTAAAGAGATACTGTTTTTCTCAAATTTTATTATAAAAAGTCTTAACTAGATAGTTTTTTTTAATCAGTGGTTTTAAGTTTTTTTGTGGCAATAACTAACCTTTTATTAATTATTACTATTTGATTGCAACTAAGTCCTAAGCATACATTCCATTTTGAAGTTTTAGTTACTAATAACCAGTCCTAATAACCTAAATCCTTACTAATACTGTCACCCTCATAGATGACAGTAGTAAAAGTGAATTCAAAACTAACGAGTGAAGTTATTAACTGTTGTGAAATTACGTCTTTAGCAGTATTCTAAGTATAATAATATTAGTACTAAATACAAATAAATTATTTTGAAAAATTATAGTTCAAGAGGGTTATTTTAAAATACATTTGTAGTTTTCTAGTCATTATCAAAATTGGAATTTTGTAGTTGGTTTTTGCCATATGAAAAGAATTTTAAAAATTGAAATTATTTGAATTCTAAAAAGCTGTTAAAATTTTTTCAGTATTTTTCCCATAATGTATGAGTATTAAAGATACAAATATATTTTTTGGGATGAAAAAAATTCACGCATTACAGGTTACAGGATTATAGATCCATGAAAAAAATTCCTCCTTAGTCCTTAAAAAATATTTTTTTATTTTGAAATGAGAGTGGGAAACATGTTATATTTTTCTATTTTATTGTCAAATACACTTTATAATTTAAAGTGAGTTTTTGTCTCATTATTCTTAAATATATATACTTTTTTTAAAAAACTACAGTACTGTATTGGTAAATACGGTATGTCTGGTTAGTCTGCAAATGCTGAAATCAGAGTTAAGCAAAATTTCGGGAATAATGTTGATGTGTAATATTAAGAATCTGTATTTTTTAAGGCATTGGTTAATCTTTGCTGCATCTCAGAAGTGCATAATTCTTAGTTAAGTTAGTAAAACTAGTACACTGCTCAAAACAGTTAGATGAGTACATGGTTTAAACCTTTTCATCCAATATGATTTCATTTGAAATCATCAGCTTGCTGTTTTCTTACTAACTTAAGCTTGCACTTATTTATCGTCAGATGGAACCGTCATGTTTATGAAAGAGTAAAATGATGTTTGTTTTAAAAAAGGGAAAATATTGGAAACGGGGTAAATAAAATTCACAATGAAAGAATTTTATTGAATATATTGATCCTAAATTCTTCATGCTTACATTTCAAGATGTTTAAAAATGCAACTGAATTTAATAAAGTTTTGAAGCATTACAGTCCTTGGACAAATTATTAGACGCATTGCAAGATTTTGTGTAAAATATTAATTACCGGGTGACATTGTACCGTTTTAGTTTTAATTTTTGTTTCTTTATATTATCCAATCAATTACCAATTTATTTGATAGAAATAAAACATTAATTTAAAAAGTATAAGTTATTTAATATTTCAAGAAAACTCTCGCACGCGTTTTCATGTTTAAAATTTTTTTTACCTGAAATTGATATAACTCAAAATCTACTGTCCGTAGAGTGTTGAAATTTTCCACATATATTTTTCAAACATATTTCTTTAATTTGTCTTTAGGGGATTAGTTGTAAATAAATTGCGTTTTATTTATTAGTTTTTTTTTAAATAGTGAACCTGTTAAATTATTAAAAAAAAATTCAATTTATAATATGTAATAAAAAAATCGGTAAAATTGTTACATTCATTTTCCTGTTTATAAAAATGCTACATTTTTTTTCTCAATAAATAATTTTTTGACTTATGCATGTTTTTATTTTGTTCTAAAATTCACTTTTTTTACACAGCTCAACGTGCTAAAGCGGACCTGTGCAGCATGCTTCCTTCAAGCGCAGATAAAATGTAAGTTCTATTTTTATTTATACAAAATGAATCATTTTCATAAAATAATTTACACACAATTATATTATTTATCTCGTGTTTGTGTTAAATACTTTTCATATTGCATTGCTGTCAGTTTTTGAGATTGTTTTTAATGCCCATTTACTTAATTTTGTCAACTGTTTCAAGTGGGAAAGGTTAAAAAAATATTTGAATTAAGAAAGCTTTATACCTTAAAATGACAAAATGTCATAATTTTTTTGGACTGCCAATGTTAGAAATTTAATTTCATTTTTGGGGAAAAACTCTTCATCTGTTATTTTCGTTACATAGAATATATTCTTAACACTCTAATGCATACTGTTGCCATTTAGCAACAAGTATCATAATCAACTTTATTCTCTTAAAGTAGAGCTCCCTCTCGACAGATGTGTGTTTTTTTCATCTATTACATTCCATTTTGAAGTTTTAGTTACAAATAATCCTCTTAGATGACAGTAGTAAAAGTGTACTCAAAATTAAAGAGTGAGGTTATTAACTGTTGTAAATTACATTTTTGGCAGTATTCAAAATATAAATAAATAAAAATTATAAAAGCAATTTAAAAGTCGCAGTGCTTGGCGATCTTGCCCCCCACCACCACCAAGAAAATCATAAGTCAAGTTATAAAAGAAGGTTATTTTGAAATATATTTTGTAGTTTTCTAGTCATTATATATTATTGAAATTGAAATTATTTAAATTCGAAAATAGTTAATTTTTTTTCAGTATTTTTCCCATAGTGTATGAGTATTAAAGATTCATACATATTTTTTGGAGATGGAAAAAAAAAATCATGCAATAGAGGGTGAAGTCTTTTGCAAGAAAAACTAAGGTTTCGTAAAATTTATTTTTAAATGAACAGATATTTGATTTAACATTGATGTAACTTAGCTATCTTGTCAAATATAAATTGTTAATTGTTATAATACCCATTGAAAAATGAGTTATTTTTTATTAACTTCTTTTTGAAATTTTTTATTTTTTATTTAAATCCATTCAAAATTTTAAAAAAAATTTGAAATTCTAAGAGTTGTAATGTGTTAAATGATTTTTTTTTCTAAAACTTGATACTTATTGACTTTTTAACATGTTAAAAAGAAGTAAAAATGTGTTTCATTTTTGTTGACAGTTTTTTATAGAAAATTTTAAAAAATACTTTAAATGCAATGTTTTTATTTATATAAAAAAAGTGAACTTTTTTGTAAAAGAAACATCATTGTGAGATGTGAACAATGAAATCAAATTTGCATTAATTTTTTCTCATTTAGGTTAGTATAAATTTAATATCAACTTTAATTCCGATCTATCATAATCTAAAACAGGGGTTCCTGGTGGTATGCAGGGAAATTTCAGGTGGTACATGTGAGTGATGTGGCTACATGATACTATTACCAGCTTCTATACGCATTAGCAGTCAGCGTGCAAGCATAGTATTATTAATTATTTTAAAGAGAAATCTTCATTTATATTCTTGATCGAATCTAAAACCGAGTACCCTTTGAACTCCCCCACACACCGTTATTTTTTATGCCATTTGTTAGGAGTTACTTGTCTAAACTAATGTAAATAAACATAAAATCAGAATAAGTGTTGAAGAAAACTTAGGAGTAATGGGAAACTTATCTTCACTCTTTGATATTTTAATCATAGGCAAACAACAATTTTCGCACTAAAGACTATAAAAGTATATTTTGTATGATGATTAATTTTTTGCTGAGTTTGCACTAACTTTTTATTTGTATGGTTGTAGACTTGTAGTTAATGAAAAAACTGTAAATTGATACCATTTTAAAATCATTCAGTCCCAGTAATGCCTTTGGAATCATTACTTTCAGTATTTTTTTCCAAATGTTCATGTCCGTTATTACATTAAAACACACATCATTCGATTCTTCACACTTTGTTCTATTAGACAATATTTTACATTAATCTCAATAGAAGTCAGAACTATTATTTTTTTATTTAGAAAATAGCTAAGAAGCGTTTCACTTAATTTTTGAAAAGTTCACTTCAGTTTCCATATATTTAAAACACAATTTAAACTATTTCGGTTAAAATAATTACTAAATTGTTTTTAATAATGTGTTCGGGTACCTTAATGTATATAACTCAAAGTGTTTTTGGGTAATATATATATTTTTATTTTGTTGTTTTAAGCATTTAAAAATTTTTGGCATTATTTCAAAAACCATATAAAAAATCAAAATGATTTTTTCTTCTTATGGAACTCTTATTTTGGATCTAAAATAAGCTTATTTTGTGAATATCAGATGTTTCTGTAGTGTAGTAAATTTTTGGGACTGAAAGGGTTAATTCTCCTTTATTATAAGCATGTTACAAATAAGCAAATATCTAACCATTAAATACCAAGTTTTCTCAGGAATTTTACTAAACAACCTTTGAGCACATTTAGAACAGGGTGGTAACAGAACTTGGAAAACCTGGAAATCAATGAATTCTCATGGAACTTTTTAATTCTGGAAATATCAGGAAATTCTCATGGAATTTTTCAAATATTGCCAAATATCAGGGAATTTTTTTTCCATTTTGGATGACTTAAACAGCATGTTTAGGTTCTTGTGATCACTAACGGACACTTGATAAAAAAAAATATTCTGGTTGATCCGATTTGCCTGAAGAACCAATCTTGGGGGAAGGATCCCTAGTAGCATTGCTTCTCGAAATTTGCTCGAACGGTCATCGATCGATCATCGGTTTAGCGAGAACTCATCGGTGATCGCATCCGTTATCCGAAAGTGCTCGAGACGAGATCGGTGATCGAAATCCTATCGATTAAAGTCATCGGTACGATATCGGTCAAAGGGGAAAATTCAACCAACGTACGTTTCATCGGAAAATTATTTCGAATCGATATCTCTACGATAAGAATCCGAAAAATTTGACTTTTTGCATTTTAGTACATGCAAATCGCGTTAAATTATTTCGAAAACTTCACATCCGAAAAATATCATGTTCCAACTGGTAATAGTTATTTAATATAATATCACTTACACACACCATTTTTAATTACGTGCAAAAAGATAAATATTTTTACTGTGTGATAACTTATTTCTTTTATTTACTTCGAAATTAATTTTTAACTTTTTTTGCCATGATTAATTTTCGATACGCTTAACTTAAGTAAAATAGATTTTTGAATAAATATTATGAACCAAAAAACTTCAATACGTAAGCTACCAAGAGTTATTTTTTTATTTAACATAATTATATTAGAGTTATTAAATAAAGTAATATTTAAATGGAATTTGCAACTTGCAAATGAAAAATCAAAATTAAAATTCCTTAATCAATAACATACAACTTCATTAACACAAACATCCTTTTCACCTCCTTATTTACACGCAACTTCACTGCAAGCGTCGATGGCTGAGTGGGTTAGCGCACGGCAATACGAGAACGCGGGGCAAGACATCGGCGGTTCGAATCAGCTGAAGTCCGGAATTCCCAATAAAACCAACAGACCAACCCTCTAGTTTAGAAATTTTGTACTAACATGTCGTAAACTGATCGGAATTTTATCGAAAAGTGTTCGAAATTCCATCGGACGATGAGATTTCGATTGCTGCTCATCGGATTCTTATCGATTTCTTATTGACATTTGATCGGAATCTCATCGAAAAAAATTCATCGATGGATCCTCTATCGAGCGGACATAACCGAGCAGTTATCGAGGAACCGGGCAATTTTCGATGGAAATCCGATGCTCGAATTCTCATCGGCTCACCGGCAAACGATGAGTATTCGATTATCGGTCGATGAAAAATTGCTACTTGGGATGAATCTCTCTCACGAATCATGTTATAACATGATTCTCTTGTCACATGATTCCTCTAAACTCTCAAATTCGGAAATGTAGAAAAGTTAGGTAGGCTGACCCATAATCCGGAAAGTATTTTCGCAATGCCTTGATTAAATTTTCTGTACTGCATTGAATTGTGTGTATTGCATGTTTTCTAAGTAATTGTAAAATCATGGAATTTTTTGTGAAAGTATCAGGGAAATCATGGAAATATCAGGGAACTTTTTTCCTAGGATTTTGTAACCATCCTGTAGAAGAGTAAATATTATATGTTTATTAAAAATATTTAGGTCTGGTAAAAGTCCAGTGGTATACAGGTGCAAAAAGGTTGGGAATCCCTGACCTACAACATCACCCAGTCCCCTGACTGAACCCTAAGCATGTTATCAATAAACAAGCCTAACCATTAAATATGTGTTTTTCTCAGGAATTTAATTCAACAAGAGTAGCTATTATATGTTAATTAAAATATTTAGGTCCGTCAGGTGGTACGCCAATATTTCTCATATCAAGTGGTACACATGAGCAAAAATGTTGTGAGCCCCTGATCTAAAACATAAAAATGTACCTTAAATCAAATACCTTACACATTTTCTCGGCTCAATTCCTAGAATATTCATTGAATTTTATGTCAGTTAAGCAGTTAAATAGCAGTTTAATATTTTTTTTAATTTATTTTGTGTAATCTATACTTTGAGGTAATCAAAATAAACTTTTCCATTTTTAAAATTTAAAGGCAAAGTTATTGAATCTTTTTTTGGAAATTTAGAAAATATTAAAAAAACTAAAATTATAATTATTTAAATGTTTTACTATACATATATTTTAGATGGACAAGACTATTATATTAAAAAAAATTATGCTGAGAATATATATTTGCAGTTTTTATAATATATTTACATATTGTTTTTTCTTTTACAGTTTCTCCTTGAAAATCTGGTTATGGAAGCTGTTATGTAATTCTTCAATATTTTATTTTGTTTATTGTTTTTATTTGAATAAAAATGTTTTGATTCTAAATGATTTTGTATTTATTTAAAATATCAAGATTTAACATTTGCTAACCTGTAGTTCTGAATGTTCAAAGGTGGCACTTAAATAATCAGGTAAGTTTAATATTACTACCTAGGCTCTATAATGATACAATCCAATATATATCTCAGTTTTGAAGTAAAAAATGATTCTCATATTAAAATTCTTAATTATGTACTAAATAGTTTTTGAATTTCAGTTTTTCTCATCTTATTTCTATACAATCTCAATCATGGTGTAAAATGCAAATTTGTTTAAAATATGCCATATTTTGAAGTTATGAAAAATATCTTTTTCAAAATAAGTAGCAAAAGAATTTTAATTAATGACTTCTTATGAATAAATTGTTAACAGTCATTAATTTAGAAACTTCTTTTAAAGGACAATATATTTTGAAAACGACTACATATTTCTGTAATTCAAAATATTGTATAATATTTGAAACAAATTTTTGTTTTACACCATGACTGAAATTACAGAGAAATAAAAAGAATCACTTGAAAATCGCGTCATATTGTCACGTGAAATTTATGTCATTTGATCACGTGAAAATAGCGTCATATTGTCCCGTAAAATTAACGTCATTTGACCACGTGAAAATCACGACACATGATCCCTTGAAATTAACGTCAATTGATCACGTGAAATTCGTGTCGTATTGTCACGTGAAATTCACGTCCACCTTTTACGTGAAATTCACGTCCACCTTTCACGTGAAATAGACGTTATTTGATAACGAAAAGTTCACGTCATGTGGTCACAAGAGAGTCATTTATTCACGTCAGATTGACGTCATTATTTGACGTCGAAAATCACGTCTTCAAAATGGACATTGTCACCAAAAAACTGACGTCAATTTAGGGGCATTTTATGACCAAAAAATCACGTCATATTCGACGTCACACGAGTACTTGGGCTTGGTCATCAGCTGTGACGAGGCAGGACAACATGAAGACACACAAAGATACTCCTAAACACAATTTCAACATTTTTTTTTCGACAAAACACTTGTTCTAAATTTACAATTAAGCTCTATTAGTGTTTGAAAAATCTGTTAAGGGGGTCTGGCACCCCAAAATCATTGAAAAAATTAGAAAAAAAAATTAGTGGCTTAAAATACTATATCAACCTTTATTAATAATGTCACAAAGTTTTAAGACGATTGGAAAAATATTTTTGACATTAAAGACAATTTTATTTTACCCTTTCTTTAGTGAAACGGCCCAGAACGGCCGAACGACTAAGGATTCGATAATGTTATTCCAATCAAATATTACGAGGAAGCAAAAATCCTTCGTAAGGAAATGAGTTAACAATAAAAACTTTAAATTGGTTTTTCTCGGTTTTACAATTTTTGAATCATGTGAATGTTTGGAGGCACATAACTAAAAATGTTATTCATTTAAATACTTGAATTTTTTTATGTGTAATTCACAAGTATATTTAAACATTTTAACGCAGGGAATAGTCTGTAAAGTTTTTACTTTTTTTAAAAAAAAATCTTTTAGGTTAAAAATATTGACATTCTTCAACGATATTTAAAAAAAATTCATATTTAATCTAGTTTTTAGTTTTTCAAAATAATCTTGTGTTAAAATAATTAAAAATGTCTATAGATGAAACTGTGAAAATGTGAAATGGATATATTAATTAGTTAATTCTTGAGATGCCCCCAAAGTTGGACAATTTAACATAGGCTTCTATGGAGGTGCCAGACCCCCTTAAGGGGAAATAGTACCCATAATCGGTTTCTCAAGCGATGGCGATAACCGGACCAAAGCATGGGACCTTTCGCATGATGCGAATGCTTAACAGATTGGACTTCCCAGCCACTGTTTAATTCTTGTACCTTCGTTAAATCTTTCTGTTTTATACTCTACAAACTGTATTCTGAATTCTACCAAAGTAAATTTTATAATTTACTTTTTTTTTGCTTTTCAAAATGTACAAAGAACAATAGTTTGACGCGAATGTTCAGCTAAGGTGTCTTTGATAACGATCACACTGCATTTGAAGTTCTTCCCATTCAGACAAAATGATCTTACAATGAGCAGATTTTTTCACATAGAGATAAATTTTATTCTGAATGTTACAAATAAATTTTATTTGATTACACACATTAAAACAATATATCCATTTTCTAGTCTACTTGAAAAATGCAGAAAAAAAAATTACTAACATTTTTTGCAACTTTTCTACTGTTTATTATTACAATTGTCTATAAAGGTCCTTCCATGTACATATATTTGTCGTAGTTCCCCCCTTGAACAGGATATGGTTTCACTGCGTTAACAACAGTTCTCGTTAAAAGATGTCTGATGTAGATCAACATTCCAACCTAAAAATGCATTGGAAAAAAATTTTCAGAACACTTTTTGATACCAAAAGTTTCATTTAGCATAACCTGAAAGAAAAAAATATATATCCGAAAAATTAACTAAACTTTTGTGCTTCCTCAAAGGAAACATTTTAAAAGTATGTATATTCCGGCTTACAAAGGAATGAAGTTTTAAATGAATAATTTCTTAAACTGTAATCCCAAAGTGGTTAATTCAATATCTTGGAGACACAGTTGTAAACACACCTAAAATATTGTAGTTTTAGACCCTGGTAAAAAACCTATGGGACCTCACTTTACAGTCAATTTTGTGCAGTCCATTTTGAACATTTATGAAAAAAAATTCTATTTCAAAAGCCTGGAAAGCCTTTCAAAGCCCATCACTCTGGAAGTAAAGGATCAATACCTTGGAGACACAGTTGTAAATACACTTAAAATATTGTAGTTTTAAACCAAGTTACCAATAAATGGTAACATGATTACTTTTTTTATTACAATCATTCTCATACAATCCTATTTTATCATTTCTAAACATGAAGATTCTGTAGATTTTTGTATCATGCTGCCATCTATGATCTAAAATGTGAAGCTTAGATCTGAAGTATAGTTAGAATAAAAAAAGTTATGAAATGGAGATATAAAAAAATGTCTATAATAAAAAAAAAGTAAGTTTTGTGCCATGGATTTTTAACCTGGGTCTAAAACTACAATATTTGAAGTGTATTTACAACTGTGTCTCCAAGGTATTGATCCTTTACTTCCAGAGTGATGGGCTTTTGAAATCGAATATTTTTTGGAAATGTTCAAAATAGACTGCACAAAATAGACTGTAATAAAAATAGTAAGTGAGGTCCCATTACTTTTTCACCTGGGTCTAAAATTACAATGTTTGAGGTGTATTTACAACTGTGTCTCCAAGTTATTGAATCTTGCCTTCTCGAGTTATTGCCCTTTGAATATGGCCATTTTTAAAAAAATGGTCATCTTTGAGACTCGGTAACTACCCGAGTAAAGTAAAGGGCCACTCATGGTGTTTTATATTTTTCATTGTACTCCCCTAGTGTGTGCAACTACTCCAATAATTATTTTTGTGGGTTACTTATGGCTTATGCAGATAATTAAGCAGAAAAAGGACAAAAATCAACGAAAATGACCTTTTTTCAAAGAACCCTGACCTTCGAGCCATGAGTGCTCCACCATATTAATTATGCTGACATGTACCTAGTATCAAGAAGTATCCATATAAAAAAATCATTGAGCACTTATGGCTTTAGAAATAGAAGGATGATATAATGTACACCATTTTATCCATTACCTCGAACTTTCACCTCCTCTCAAGGTCAAACAAGTCGGATTTAAGCAAAACTGAAATTCACTTTTTCTTATCGTAGTACTACTAACATATCCTGAAAGTTTCAAGAAAATCGATGACATCAACTACCATGCCCTTATTCAATTTGGCCCGGTTTTAAAAAAAAAATGACTCTTAATTAATATATGGTTGATAGACATATATTTTCATGTTTGTGTGCTTGGTCAGAGACCCGCTTATAAACCTGTCTCAAGTTAGACAGTCACAACGCACACACACACACATACGTGAAAGATGCTGCCATCTATCGCCACCTCCGCAATTTAAACATGCCCCTGAAAGCTGATCACAGCCCAATTAAATTGTTAGGTTGGCTTGTACGTTTTCTGACTGTCATTTTCTAAAGTCCCAAGAGCTTTAACACTGCCAGTAACGTCTCGTAAGTTCAATTCATGGTCAAGTGATGAGGTCTATACCTGAGTTAAACTAACTTTGGACTCCACAAAATTAACGAGCACGTCTGTCGTTATTTTGCGAATCGGTCAATCAGGTGTCGGTTCGACACTTTACCCGGTTCAAAATATTTAGGTCGTTGCCCAATATGGCTAAAGCAATAGAACTAATGCACACTTAAAGTAACCAACCAGCGTTTTATCCAGACAAAAAAATTTACCATGTCTCCCCTTTGGTAATGTTTGATTGAGACTTGCAAATTCAAAACTACACAATAAAATTAAAATGTAATAAAAAAAACTATTTCACCGTTTTTGGTAAATATTTCAAAGTTTTTTTTTATTGGAGTTAATATTTCAATTAAATTATTATATTCACCATTGCAATGAAAGCTACAGAAGCTATGACGACTGCTAATATTAAATGAGTACTAGAGGGTCCTACAGTTGCAACTCCATTTTTGTTCTCCTCTAAAACACAAAAAATAGTATTAATACAAGCCCAAAAATAAATGCAATTATGTAGAAGACAACACAGGTTTAAAAAATTAACTTCTAACTTCGCTCTTACAAATTTACGAAAAACAGAACTTATTTTTTTCATTTCAAATCCAACCCAAACAAATATTGAAAAAAAACATCCACCATATCCAACGCAGGTGCGTTTTTAGAAAGAATTATTTTATTCAAAATTTAATCGTTGAAAACGATAAAAGTCTGAAATCCTTCTCTTATTATGACTGTTCAACAAGAATCAGAATCGTCATAACAGTATAATGAGACACATTCAAACAAAAAAAAATCATCTGGTTCTATTATTTAATAACTACTTTTTTAAGGGGTCATAGAAGTCTTAAAAATGTGCAAAGAAGGTACTACAAAGCATAGTTTGGTCTTTCATGTAATTGTTTAACTAATTAATATATAAGTTAAATTTTTTTATATGTAATTCTATAAGATTTATTTATTATAAAACAAATTTTAAAATTTATGAAACTTAAGCCAAAACTTAAATAAACGATAACAAACAAAACTATTTACATAATTTGTAAACATTGGGATTAGGCTTGCGCGCCAAATTTTGAGGTCAAAATTGAAGAAATGACCACAAAGACTTATACCTAAATTCTCAGTTCAATTTTTATTGGATTTTTTTTTTAATTCAAATCAAAATTTCAAAATTTTTATTAATTTTTTTAGAAAAAAGTTCTTAAAACAATTTCTAATAAAAAATGAGCTGAGAATTTATGTATAAGTCTTTGTTTGTGCATATTTGTACAATATAGAGTCATTTTCTTGGTCATTTCTTCAATTTTGACCTCAAAATTTGGCGCGCAAGCCTAATCCCAATGTGTTAATTTTATGTTTGTTATCAGTTATTTTATTATGCTTCAGTAAGCAAACCTGTTTTTGTATAGGTTTTGGACTTGGCAACATTTCTGTCGTATTCTTATCTCTAGACCGGAGCCACTTTTGTTTGCCTCACCCTGTATATTCACATATAAACCATGAATCACAAACCTAAAAATATATTTCTACAACCAATCAAACCAGCAAACCATGGATGCATACTTGTAGATGTGCTTCCACAAAGCCCTCATACGAACTCGCATGTGGACTATACCAAAACCGACCTTAAGTTTGCAGTATACAAATGTTCTACGAGAAAAAGGGTAAATAGTTCTCATTTTTGAGTGCGAGAATCGAATACAAAAAGGTATTTCACATTCAATAAACAAATTTATTTGTTATTTCAAGACATAAATTTACTATTTTTATTAGTTTAGCTTCAGTTAGAGTGTTATTTTAATAATTTTTTTCCTTCGATTTTGACGTAACAGGGCGCACGAATATCAGGGTCGAAGGCGCAGCCAATGAGAGTACGCGAAATTGCGGCGCCAGCCGGGTTGTTTACGCAGATTCCTACGCCTAGTACATTTCTCTGCTGCAAACTTAAGCTCGGTTTTGGTATAGATAAAAGGAAAATTTAATATTTTTTATGTTTATTTTGCCCACCCAAACTCGTACTACAGCAAATCTCGATTATTTTTCATTAAAGCATGCAATTTTGAGAACTTTTTTTCATATATACGCGATCTCAGTGTTAAACTGTTCAAGATAATACTTTTTAGCATGTGACAATAGATTAATGTCTTACTTGACAAACTTAGTACCTGCTGTCGAAAATTTCAGAACATTTTTATGAAACAGAATAAAAAGAGGAGTGATTAATTTTATGGCCTTTTTTAATATTTGACATGAAATTAAAATATAATGATGTACAAACTTAGAAATAAAGAATCCCAGTTTAGAAAAATAAATACTCCTTCAATTAATTTTCGAGGTCAATTTTTGAGAAGTAGGTTTTCAAATTATATCAGAAACCAACTGAACATAAAAAGATAATACTTAATTTCGCATATCTCAATGTTTTTGCTGTTAATGATATCTGGTTTTTGACAAAATCAAACGAGAACTAAATACAAATAAACAGTAGAACAAGCAAAATAAGACAAAGGCAGCAATAAGAAAGTGCATTTATTTTCAGATGTCTTTTTCTATTTAACTTATTGATAGCCATAAGATATTGATAACTACTTATTGATAACTGAAGTTATCAAAACAAATTGAGTAGTTAGATGCTCTGTGTTCTTTCTGCAAGTTGCCAATTCTTCTTTACCCTCTACCTTTGTTTCTTTAGGTTTTATCTACCATATCCAAACAATCAGTTGCTGCAAGAAAATTGATCCCGTCAACATTTGTTTGAATAAAATAGCATATAAAAATAAGCTGCCTTAGAAGCAATAACATTTTAAAAATGACATTGCCGATGCTGAGTGCTTTATACTAAACCCTACTTATAATTCTGCGACTACTTTAAAAGCGCGAGCATGAAAAAAAAAAAACTTTTGCAAGAAAGTTTCAAGTCATTGTCACCTCACCACATGGGGTGAGCAGCTCGTCTACGTCATTCGGCAAACGTCACGTAGAGGCGTGGCCTCTCTGTGTAAGGCTGTAGAAAATGCTTATGCACTAACCGGTATATAAAAGGATAGCTAAACGAGGGCAGAACATACAAAGGAACCCACAAAGGAAGATAAAAAGCATGGGCCTATCTATCCAAATGGACTCGGCGGCTCAAGTTAACGCTTAAAACGTCCACCTGTACAGCTAAAAACATTTCTACCCAATCATCATTTTGGTTACCAGGATTTTAATGAAAATTAAATAGAATTTTCTATATTGTCTGAGACAGTGGTTCCCAACCTTTTCTGAACCATCGTCCCTTACTTTAGGTTGACCAACACCCATCGTCTCCTTTTAATTTTTATGTTATGTCTAATCATTATTTGAGTTAAGGGGTCATAGGAGTCTTAAAAATGCGCAAAGAAGGTACTACAAAACACAGTTTGATCTTTCATGTCATTTTTGAACTACTCAATGTATAAGTATAATTTTTTTATGTGTAATTCTACAAGATTTATTTATTATAAAACAAGTTTTAAAATTTATGAAACTTCAGCCAAAACTAAAATAAATGATATTAAACATGAAGCTATTTGAAACATTGTGATTAGGCTTGCGCAGCAAATTGTAAGGTCAAAATTGAAAAAATGACCAAGAAAATGACTTTATATTGTACAAATATGTACAAACAAAGACTTATACCTAAATTCTCAGCTCAATTTTAATTAGAAATTATTTTTACAAAAATTTAAAGTCAAAATTTTTAAATTTTTATTAATTTTTTTGCTAAAAAGTTTGTAAAATAATTTCTGTTTAAAATTGAGCTGAGAATTTAGGTATAAGTCTTTGTTTGTACACATTTGTACAATATAAAGTCATTTTCTTGGTTATTTTTTCAATTTTGACCTCACAATTTGCCGCTCAAGCCTAATCACAATGTGTCCAAATAGCTTCATGTTTAATATCATTTATTTTAGTTTTGGCTAAAGTGTCATAAATTTTAAAACTTGTTTTATAATAAATAAATCTTGTAGAATTACATATAAAAACTATTTACTCATTTATTGAGTAGTTCAAAAATGACATGAAAGATCAAACTATGCTTTGTAGTATCTTCTTTGCACATTTTTAAGACTCCTGTGACCCCTTAAAGTGAAACTAATAAAGCAGTTTTATTATTTTAACCACTTACAACCATAAATAAGAATTACCAAAGCAGCTTTAATGGTCACTCTTAAATAAAAAAAATGTATTTTCAACAGATTTTTTAAAGAACAAAAGTGAAATAACTAAAATCTTTAGACTGGATTCTGGATATTTTAGGAGAGTTGATAGACAAAATTGATTGGTTGGGTGTCGTTAGGGAATGGTTCTACAGTACAGTATTATTTTAAATTTCTCCCTTTGAATATTCATTGCCACCCGATCGCCCCCCAACTATTTATTGCCCCCTTGGTAGCACAAATCGCCCACTTGGGGGCGATCGCCCCCAGGTTGGGAACCACTGGTCTAAAGCCAGTAATCCTTTCACGCTGTAGCTATGCTGTAGCTGGATTTTGTGACGTCATTTGCTGTATCTAGCGTGGATGGAAGTTTCTTGACTTATGGGTTATTTCTCTCAATAAAAAGTAAACAAACCAGAATATTAAGTTAAAAACCACGGACAATTAAAAACTAAATGACTCTTATGACTGCTCATGCCCGAAAAATCAATTTACAGCTTTGATATCGCTTGGAAAACGATTCAAAAATCCAGCTTCAGAAGTACAGCTTTGATTTCAGGTTGGCCAATTTTTAGATATGCTATCTCTCTCACTCTCCTTTCACTCTCAATCAAAAAATGATCGTCTTGTTCTAGTGTACAAACCCTGAAAGTTTCATAAATGTTTCTCAAAAGGCACAATTTTTCACACTTGCAGCTGGACTAATCTTGCTGACTCCAGTGGTAGTGTTCATCAGTACGCATCCTACTTATGTATAGGTGAAATATAAATTTTTCAAATCATTTTAGGAAGTTTTTTTTATTATTTTTTATTGAACTTTTTGCAACAGAAATCTTTTGTTGCCAGATATTTTTATTCTTGTTTAAACTGTGCAAGACGCTAATTTTGAATTAAAAAAAACTCAAATGTTTGTTGACTTGGAATCCGATAGATGGCAGCAGTGATTTGAAATGTATGAACTTAGGGCGAGCACGTATCTCAACCCAACTATATTATTTAAATTTAATCAATCTATTTTTCCCATAGAGATCTTAATAAAAGTATTAGAGTGGAGATCACGTGACCTATCTATGCTAACGACGGGACGAGCCTGGGGACCGCCATCTTGAGCCCGAGACCAACTTTTTTAAGTGGGAATTGCTTAGAAAAGAAATTAATTAATTCTAAAATATTAAAAAAATACCATAAAAATACTTGCTGCATTTTGGAATATTTTTAGTGACTTTAAACGAACTTCAAACGCTTTTGTTGTATTTTTATAATATTTATTTTGTAATTTTAGAATTAAATTTTATTTTTTGCCTAGCATTCTTTTTCTTTTTGTGATGGCGACACTGGCAACTTGCAGCCATCGCCGTCACATAGAAGAAGAATACGCGAAGTACATACATTTAAGAAACATAACACAGTCAACATACGTTTATTAGTTTTGAGAGAATATTTTTCAAACAGCGTTGGACCAATTTTTTTTCTTTTTACAACAGTCACTAAACAGATTCCAAACTGAAGCTAGTATTTTTATAATATTTTTGCAATTTTTGAATCAAATTTATTTTTTTCTAAGCAATTTCTACTTAAAAAAATTGGTCTCGGACTCAAGATGGCGGCCCCCAGGCTCGTCCCGTCGTTAGCAGAGATAGGTCACGTGATCTCCACTCTAATACTTTTATTAAGATCTCTATGATTTTTCCTATGAATGTGGAATGTGACTGTTGATTCTTATCGGATGACTTCTCTTGGCCACACCGTGTCGGTTCCATTGTTTTCCATCCGGCAGTATCTCCAAATTGAAATTAATATCCATTATACAGGGTGAGGCAAAATTGGCTCACAATTCTTCCTACCCCAGAATGCGTTCGAATTTAGAAAAAAAATACAACTATTTTTACCACTTCTTCTCGCCACCTACCTTACAAAAGGAAAAAGCTTCGAAAATTTCGAATCTGTATTTCCAGGTTTTTTTTTTTACCTGCGCGTTGAAACGTAAATGAATCAGCAAGTCAGACTGTCTTCCTTCATATAGATAGATGAAGTGATAGGCCACGTTTTTGCTGTCTCATATCATTAAAATAAACTTAGGCTTGTATTAAAAAAAATTCCCCTGCATAATAAAAAACGGTTAAATTTATCACGCTCTATTTTTTCAATATTTATTAGGTTCAAGTGTGATGCCGAAATGAACTATCTCAACCGAAATCCGTTAAGTCCTTCCAAGCAAAGCGAACAATTCCGATATGTCGTATACAAGGTGAGGCAAACAAAAGTGGCCCCGGTTTAGATATGGGAATAAGTTGAAATGCTTGGCGAGAAAAACACTTGAAGCCGCCTGAAACCTGTTTTTGCTTTGGGCTGGATCGGATTAGCTTCACTTTAGAGCTACTCATAGGCTAGTGGCAATTTCAGATCTTAGTTAAAAATGTATGAAGACGTTCCATAATGCAAATTTTGTTTCTTGCAACCAATTTGTATTTACAAGAACAAAAAGGTTCGATTCTCTAGGATAAATAACGACCTAAATAATCACTAGTGCGATTTGTTCTTGATCAGCTCTAGAAACCTTGTTAATATTTCATTTCAACTAGCTTCTTAAACCATAGCGTAGTTTTGGGCAAATAAGTCGTCAGGCCTTTGTTTGGGCTTAATATTGAAGCGCTTCAGTTAGCAAACCTGTATTTGTATTGGTTTTTGACTTGGAAACATTTCTGTCGTATTCTTATCTCCACCTTGGGGCCACTTTTATTTGCCTCACCCTGCACCTCTAAAGTGGTCTGAGTACTTACTTTGCTCCTCACTTTCTGTGGGGAGGTCGTGCTTCCCTCTTTCCATCATGACCAGGTTCATGATGTGCTTCCCGCTTTTTTTACAGGGGTCCGTCCTTGTACATGTACATGTGCTTGCACTTGGCTACCCACCAAGAACAGCAGCACCAAGCCGAAGTTCAAGAATCGAAACGCAAGCATGACTCTAAAAAGGAACGCAAACAATTACTCAAACACAGGAAATCTGGAAGAGGAATAGAATCCAATGAAACCCGCTCCCCTTTATAAACTGGATGCTAATCATCTAATTTCTGCGAACGAGTCATGAATCTGCAGTATTCTTGTTTGCTGTAAAGCGAAAGAATTTGATCAATAGTGGCTCAACCTGAATCTCAGTACTGTAAGCTAAGTCTTGGAGCGTAATTCAGTAGAAACTAAAGAAGTGAAACTAGCCTTATAAAAAATTATCTATCTGTAAAGGTTTTTTTAATATTTTCAAATAAAAATTCCCGCTTATTTTAATGAAGAATTGTAGGTAGAAAAACGCTTTATAGTAGCAGATATCGTTAAAGTAGCAATTTACAAGTTTCATTATAATTTGGAATTTTTTTCAAAGTGATATTAGAAATATCCATATCATGAACTCAGAAAAGTATAAAATATTTTTGTTTGAAGTACTAATGCTAAATGATCAGTGCGCTACTTGACTCATGATCAGAAGGTTGTTTTTCGTAGAAGGTGAGGTGCATTTGAAAATAAAACTAATTATAAACAGGAAAAGAGGTACAATTTATTTCGACAACTAAAAAGTAAAATTTCCACTGCGCTTATTGCACAGTGCTAGAGTCTAAGCTTACTGAGCGAGACTGTCATAGGCACATAGGCAGTGCACGCTTCTATAGCAAAACAAATACATCAAAATTTGCATATTGCAGAGCAAGTTGGATAACAGATAATACAGGGTGATGCAAACAAAAGTAGCCCCGGTCTAGAGAAAAAAAATACGACATAAATGTTGCCAAGTCTAAAACCAATACAGAAACAGGTTTGCTAACTGAAGCTATTGATCGCTTCAATAATAAGCCCAAACAAACGCCTGGCGACTTATTTGACGGCAACTTCACTACGGTCTTAGAAGCTAGTTGAAAGGAAATATAAACAAGGTTTGTAGAGCTGATCAAGAAAAGTTCCCACTAGTGATTATTTGAATGTTTCGATCGTTATTTTTCCTAGAGAATCGGCCTTTTTTGTTTTTGGTTATACAAAACATTCTAAATTGATTACAAGACACAAAATTTGCATCATGGGACGTCTTCATACAAAACGAACTAAGATCTGAACTCGCCACTAGTCTATGAGTAGCTCTAATGTGAAGCTTATCCGATCCAACCAATGCAATAACAGGTTTCAGACGACTTCAAGAGTTTTTCTCGCCAAGCATTTCAACTTATCCCCATATCTAAACCGGGGTCACTTTCGTTTGCCTCACCTTGTACAGGGTGAGGCAAACAAAACCGGCCCCGAGGTGGAGATAAGAATGCGACAGAAATGTTGCCAAGTCTAAAATCGATACAAAAACATGTTTGCTAATTGAAGCTATTGATCTCTTCAATATTAAGCCCAAACAAACGCTTGGCGACTTATTTGCCGGCAACTACGCTACGCTTTTAGAAGCTATTGAAATGGAATATAGACAAGGTTAGTAGAGCTGATCAAGATTTAGTGATTATTTGATTGTTTCTGTCGTTATTTATCCTAGAGAATCGGACCTTTTTGTTTTTGGTAATACAAAACATTCTAAATTGATTGCAAGACACAAAATTTGCATTATGGGGCGTCTTCATACAATACGAACTAAGATCTGAACTCGAAACTAGTCTATGAGTAGATCTAATGTGAAACGAATCCGATCCAACCAATGCAAAAACAGGTTTCAGCGGCTTCAAGAGTTTTTCTCGCCAAGCATTTCAACGTATTCCCATCTCTAGATCGGGGCCGGTTTTGTTTGCCTCACCCTGTATATCGTCACTTAAGTTCCCACATGTGCTATCTAACTTTGAGAAACAGTAGACATTTACTGAAAGGTTACCCTTGGCGAACTTTCCAAAATCGCGCCAAAAGCAGGCCGATAACCCAACCGAAATGATAGGATGGGTTAGGATAGGTTTGAATTATCGTCACATTAGAGCTACGTGAGAGAACCGAAAAACGCGTTTGTTCATTTAACACCGGCTGTTCGGACTTTCTTGTTACATAATATCAGTCTACATAATGCATTACTGAGATATGTAACAAGAAAGTCCGAACAGCCGGTGTTAAATAAACACGTTTTTCGACTCTCCCTCGTGTAGCTCTAATGCGACGATAATTCAAACCTATCCTATAATTTCGGTAGGGTTTTCGGCCAACATTTGGCGCGATTTTGGAAAGTTCGCCAAGGGTTACCCTTCAGTTCATTTCTACCGTTTTGCAAATGTTGGATAGCACATGTGGGAACTTAAGAGACGATATGAAATGTCGGAATTGTTCGTTTTGCTCGGAAGGACTTCACGGATTTCGGTTGAGATAGTTCATTCAGGCATCACACTTGAACATAATAAATATTAAAAAAAATAGAGCGTGATAAATTTAACCGTTTTAAGTTAAGCGGGGGAATTCTTTTATACAAGCCTTAGTTTATTTTAATGATATGAGACAGCAAAAACGTGGCCTTCCACTTCATCTATCTATATGAAGGAAGATAGTCTGACTTACTGATTCATTTACGTGTCAACTCCCAAGCCATACTACTCTGAATACAGGTTCGAAATTGTCGAAGCTTATTCCTTTTGTACGGTAGATGGCGAGAAGAAATGGTAAAAAGCATTTTTTTAAAATTTGAATGCATTCTGGTGTAGGAGGAAATTGTGAGCCAATTTCTCCTTTGGAAGAGCATTGTGCATTGTTTTAATCTTACTATTTTCACTTTTACTTTTCTTACATTTGAAATATATTTCAAAAAGCGAATATATTCGGAGAGCGAAAATTAACATGGAAAAGTAGGTGGGTTTAATTTGTAAAACTGTTATTTTAATATCATTATTTTATTTTATTTATTATATTAAAATCCTTTTGATTTTTTATTATATTTACTTAACTTGATTCTAATTATAGTTCCTAATTTAACCCTTTTAGTCCCAAAAATTTACTACACTACAGAAACATCTGATATTCACAAAATAAGCTTATTTTAGGTCAAATAAACGAATTCCATAAGAAAAAACATTCATTAAAATTTTTTATATGGTTTTTTGAAACAATGCCAACAATTTTTAACTGTGGAAAACAGCAAAATAAAAAAATATATATTACCTAAAAACACTTCGAGTTATATATTTTAAGGTATCTGACCATATGATTAAAAAAAATTAGTAATTATTTTAACCGAAATAGTTTAAATTGAGTTTTAAATATTTGGAACTGAAGTGAACTTATCAAAAATCAGGAGAAATGCTTGTTGACTATTTTCTAACTAAAAAAAATAGTAGTTCTGACTTCTATTGAGATTAATGTCAAAAATTGTCTGATTGAACAAAGTGTGAAGAACCGAATGATGTTTGTTTGGATGTCATAACGGGACATAAAAATTTTGAAAAAAATAATGAAAGTGATGATGCCAAATGGCATCACTGGGACTGAAAGGGTTAATGTTATTCTTCAAAAAATTAAAAACCTGTAGTTAGACCTCTGTTTACATAATTTACTTTTTCATGTCATTTAACAAAATGACTTGTGGAAACACGAAGTAGGTAAATTGGTTTTTTTGTTCATAAATCTTATGTTTACATAAAAAAAGATTTTTTTTGCCTATGACGGACTTTTTTTTCTCATTCAAATGGAAAAGTTTCCAAACTCAGACTAGTTTTATGCCACGTCAGTTTGCAAATAAGAAATATTTTTATGAGATGAAGGGAATAATAATTTGTAAGAATTAGACAACACTTTATAAATTGACATTATCTGGTAAAAGAATACTTTGAAGACGCCCAGTATAGATAATAAGAGTTAATAAGAATTATTTCAATGAATGTTAAGAATTATTTTCATTGAAGAATTATTTTCATTGAAGAATTATTTTTATGAAGTTTAAGAATTATGTTCAATCAATCTACAAATTTTCTCTGCTGTCCAATTCATTATAATCTGTAACCAAGGAGGTCACTGCAGTACCCCAAGATTAATCTTAACTATGAATTATGTAAGTATTTGCTTTGCTTTTAATTCAATGCAATAAGAGCTTTAACTAGCGACAGATGGTGAAAATATAATTAAATATCATTAATTAAAAAAAGAGATGTTTTTTTTCACAGAAAAATTTGTTTTATTTTAGTGGTTTTATGATTTTCATTTCTGATGGAAAATATTTCTTAATTTTAAGGCAATGCATTCACCGAAATTAGGAAATCAAAAGGATGCATTACGTATACAGTGTTGCACAAAAGTTCAGGCACAACACAAAATGTTAATTTTAGACAAAAGTACTGAGAAACAAGATAAAATCTTTTTATATAATTTGTTATGCCTTTTATTCATCGAGTCACATTAAAACCATAATTGACATTAAATAGGAATAAAACAAATAAGTTTTGCACCATAGTGGCAAAAATCTGCTGCACATAAGTTTGGGCACACTTAACAAAAGCAATTATTTAATAATTAAATCAATCATTTTATTATTTCGCATAACTTCCACGTTGTTTTATTAGTTCAAACACTCCTGTCTTCATACGCTGTAAAAAACCTGTTGTTTTTACAGTTAAAAACTGTCATTTTTTTACAGGGAAACTGTAATTTTAACTGGGAGAAACTGTTATTTTTTCAGGGGAAAACTGTTAAATTAAACGTGCAAAGAGTCACGTGATTGCGACCATCGTTAAGCACAAATGCCCAATACTAGCCCTCGAGACCGAATAATTACTTCGTCGCATGCGGTTCAGTATTGGACTCGCACACAAGAGGTTCCTGGATCAAAACCGGGCCCTGTCTATTCCTCTTCCAGGAGCCTCTTGCATGCGAACCCAATACTGTGCCGTCTGCGATAAAGTAATCACTTGGTCACGAGGGCTAGTACAGGGTATTTTATTTTAGCAGGGAGAAACTGTTAAATTAACAGTTTTTCCCTGCTAAATTAACAGTTTCTCCCTGCTAAAATTATAATTTTTAACTGTAAAAAAATTAGAGTTTTAAACTTAAAAAATTACAGTTTTAAACTTAAAAAATTACAGTTTTAAGCTGCAAAATAAACAGTTATTAACTGGCGTCAAAGTTGACAGTTTTTAACTGTAAAAACAACAGGGATTTTTTTTACAGTGTAGAAAGTACTACTTCTTGAAAGGTATTCGACTCGATTTCATACCACGCCTTTTCAAAAGCTTACTTTAGCGGAACGGTGGAGGGGAAAACCGTTTGCCATTGGCATAAAATACTCTTTTGATCATTATGCACTTCCGAAACAACATTGGATTTTTTCTTTTTATATTTGGGTGGATGTACAAAACCAACGGCGAAATGTCCGGTACCATCACAATTCCTACAGACTTTTCCCATACACTGAACACTTGGGACTTTTATATACGTAGTATGTTATTTCTTGCATAAGTACCTTTACTTAGACCGTTGTTTATCACGCGACGGATTCGCATGTTAACTAGCTAAATCATGGCATTCATAAATCATCTTCTATCATGGCATTTACTTATTTCATTCACATTAATTAATATGTATTTAGACATCTTAACAATTCTTTCTAATACTCATACATTATGGGAAAATACTGAAAGAATGAAACTGCATTAGAATTTAAATAATTTCAAATTTTAAAAAATTTCCATATGACAAAAAACAACTACCAAAATTCCAATCTTGATAATAATGACTAGTAAACTATTAAATATATTTCAAAATAACCCTCTTTAACGATAATTAATTTTTCAAAACAATTTATTTGTATTTAGTGTACTAATATTATTATACTTTGATTACTGCCAAAAACGTAATTTCACAGCAGTTAATAACCTCACTCTTTAAGTTTGAATATACTTTTCTTACTGTCATCTATGAGGATTATTATTAACTAAAACTTGCAAATGAAATGTAATAGATGAAAAGAAACACTAATGTGTCTAGAGGGAACTCGATTTTAATAGAATAAATTAGATTATGTTACTTGCTGCCAAACGGCAGCAGTGTGCATTAGAGGGTTAACGTCGTTTAATGCATTGTGGCGTCAAATCATTCGCGCCAAAAAGGTTTTTGGGTTGCATGAATTGATTGAGCATGACTTCCCTTGGCACACTGTTGGCTACATTAAATTAATATCCATCATATTAATACATAGGTTGAGTACTTACTTTGCTTCTCAATTTCTTTCTACTCTGAATCGATTGGAGCCTGTGTGCTTTCCACTCGGTTTTTCGGCCAAGAACAGCAGCACCAACCCAGAGTTCAAGTATCGAAACGCCTGCATTGAATTTCTCTAAAATGCCGGCGTTTCGATACCTGTACTTAGGGAAAATAGTTACTCAAACAGGAACTCAGCAAACAATTACTCAAACACAAGAAGCGCCAACCCTAAGTTCAAGTATCGAAACGCCTGCAATGCATTTCTCTAAAATGCCGGCGTTTCGATACCTGTACTTAGGGAAAATAGTTACTCAAACAGGAACTCAGCAAACAATTACTCAAACAGGAACTCAGCAAACAATTACTCAAACAGGAACTCAGCAAACAATTACTCAAACAGGAACTCAGCAAACAATTACTCAAACACAAGAAGCGCCAACCCTAAGTTCAAGTATTGAAACGCCTGCAATGCATTTCTCAAAATTTGCTGGCATTTCGATCCTTGCACTTAGAGCAAATAATTGCTCCAGCAGGAACTCTGTGATAGGAATGGAGTCCTATGGAACCTGATCTCCTTTATATGTATGTTATGCATTTAATTAATGCAAACGAATCGTGAATCTGCAGTATTCGCATTTGTTATAACTCGAAAGAATTTGATAGATAGTGGCTCAACCTCAATATCAGTACTCTAAGCCAGGGGCGTAGCTACCGCCGTATCAGCCGTATCAATTATACGGGGCCCCGGGCCACGGGGGCCCCCATCGTGCGTAAGCAAAAATTAATGAACTTTTCAAATTTTTTTTTATATATTTCTCAAATGACAAAAGTAAAAAACAAACAAAAAAAAAAAAACATTTTTTTTTCCGCGTAGAGCGTGCGTTCAAAAGTTGGCAACACCGCAACACCCTATATCGGTTATCGCGAACAATTATCACAACATGACAAATGTTATAATAATTATATAATAATACTATATATATTAATTACACACACTAAATGTACTTTTAATTTCTTTAAATACACTTTAAAATAAGTAAATTTTCTTTTATTTATGTTATTTTGGAGGGAGGTGATCTTCTTCATCAGATTTGTCTGTGTATGAACATGTTTTGCTGTTAATTTGGTGTATTACCGTTAAGTTTTTGTACTTTCGCAGTTCCATAATGATGAAAATTTAATCACCGGGTTTTGCAAAAAAAATTTAATTCATAACTGCCTCTTTGGGAATGAAATGTCCAACATTTGGTTTTTCAATGCTCATTAACATGGTTCATAGATTTGTTAAGAAAACAAAATTCAAGAACTTTTCCGGAAAAATTCAAGGACAAGAAAAATTTACTAGCAATATAAAATTTAAATATATAAAGCGTGCAAAAGCCGACACTTCATTTTTTTCTAAAACTAAAATTTGGCTACAATCAGAAACCCCAGCAGAGGCCGAAGTAGAAAAAAGGTTAGGTTTGAATTATCGTCGCACTAGAGCTACTCGAGGGCTATTGATGACGAACGTCATTTTTTTTAAACACTACACAATCTTCAATTTCTAAGTGTAAAATAACTCAAACGAATTCACGTACAAAACGAAATTCGGAGAAAAATACCGTAATTTTTAAAATTAAATTTTAAAAAATTAATAGGAGTAGAACCTTTAATTTTATGAAAGTCAGTCTCGGATATTCAAAAATATTGTTTAACCATTCTTCATCAGATGACCATCCGGAACTAGAAGAAACCCAAATCGACGATTCTGAGATATCTGAAGATTGTAATATGGTTACACATCAGATAGAGGAAATTTTGGTGACAGTCTAACTGAATGCGAACGAAACATAATTTTCAAATTGGGTCCATTTAAACCACAATTACCGTTTTCAAAAGATTGGTCGACTATTATTCATATGTCAATAAAACAGGCATAAAAATTCTAAGACCATGGTTATGTTGTTCTAATGTTTTAAACAAACCGTATTGTCACACCTGTTGGTTATTAGCAGATCGTCAAAGCAAATCGTACTCCTCTGCGTGGGTTAACGGTGTTTCCATTAGAAGCAATTTTACGCAAACTATACTTGATCATGAAAAGTCACAGCAGCTTATTAATGCATCTTTATCTTATAATAATTTGTTACAAGGAAATACCATCGATACTCTATTGCAAAGTGAAATCAATAGTAAAATTATATTCTGGAGAGATGTATTGCATCGTATAATTAATGTTATAATTACTTTAGCATCTTGTAATCTACCTTTAAGAGGTCATGATTCTGATTCTGGAAATTTTATGGCAATTTTACGTTTGCTATCTAACTATGATGCAACTTTAAAAGAACTTCTTCTAAAACCAAAAGGCAAAATAAATTATTTAAGCCCTACGATTCAAAATGAAATTATTAATTTGCTTGGTACCGCAGTTAGGAACAACATTATCTCAGAAATTAAAAAAGCTCCATTTATGACAATAATTCTAGATACAACACAAGACTTGTCGAAAATTGACCAACGTTATGTGGTTTTTCGATACATCTTGATTACAGAAAATGATGATAACGTGCCTTAAAAATTAAAAATCTGCGAGCCTTTTTGGGGGTTTACAGCAGTATCCGACTGCACAGCTGAAGAACTTAAAACTGAAATTTTAAATACGATTAAACAATATGGAATTGATTTGACTAAATGTAGAGGACAGGATTACGATGGAGCAAATGTTATGTCGGGTGTATATGGGGGATTACAAACCCTAATAAAAGAGCATGCTCCGAATGCCGATTATGTTCATTGTGCTGCGCACGCATTAAATTTAGTTTTAAACGAAGCTGCGAACCATGTTCGTGAAGTGTCGACTTTTTTTGATAATTTCGAAAAAAAAGATGATGAACGTGAAGAATGTAAAAATATAATTAACATTCTAGAGAGTTATGATTTCTTAGTGCTTGTCACATTTTTTCTTCGCTATTTGAAATCATTAATCCTGTTTCTAAAGCTCTACAGCAAAAATAATGACTTACAGAAAACTAGTATTTTATTAAGTAATCTTTTGAATAAACTGTGCGAATTAAGGAATCAAAATTCATTCAATAAGTTGCTAAATGAGTCCAAAGATTTAGCAAAAAAGTGGAGGGTAAAAACTGTTTTTAAAAACAAAAGGCGAAAGATAACGAAGCGTTTTTTTTTTAATGAGTTATAACAAGATGAAAGAATTTCAAACCCAGAATCCTATTTCAAAGTCATTGTATACTATTGCTGTTTGGATATATTAATGTCTCAAACTGAACAAAGATTTCAGAGCCTTTGCGACCTGAGTAGTATGTTCGAAATATTACAATCAGAGAAACTCATATCTTCTTCAAACGAAGAGATATTAAACGCTTCCGGTAAATATCGGCTAAATACAGTGAAGACATCTCAGTTAATCTTTATGATCAATTAAAAGCTCTAAAAAAATGCTTAAAATCTGAAATTCAAAAAATTCATGCCATTAAGGAACTCAATGAATTATTGTTGATAAAATTCATTCGTCTTGCCTCCAGTTTTCCCGAAGTAAAAACTGCGTGCTTTTTATTCTCAACCCTTCCAGTTACAACCGCAACTGCTGAAAGGAGTTTTTCAAAATTAAAACTGATTAAAAATTCCCTAAGAACTTCGATGGGAGTACAGGAACGCCTGTCCGACCTGTCACTATTGTCCATAGAGGCAGAAACTTTAGAAAAACTTAAAACCTCATCAGCTATAAATGATTTTATAAATCAGTTTTTTCTTTTGTGAGAAATCTTTACCCTATAAGGGCCCCCAAACAAATTTTTATACGGGGCCCCGCCGTGGCACGCTACGCTTCTGCTCTAAGCTACACTGCTCAAAACAATTAGGGGAGCCCTTTTTAATTCCAACTTTAACTTCACTCCCAACTTATTAATTTTTGTCCTATAAATCTAAAATTTGTTAAATAGGTTCACTATGCATTCGAAATGATATAGTAAAAAACAGGAGAAAAAATCTTAAGTTTTTAATACTTAAATTTAAAGGGGGGAAATGGAATAATAACTTTTTAATAAATTATAACAATAATTTTTTCCAAAACTTTTTTTGTTAAAAATAGTTGAAATATATTTTTAAACATCTAAAAAATGCAAGCATGAAAAATTTAGGGTCAATTTATTTTCTAAAACTGTTTTAAAGTGAAATTTATTTTACCATATTTTTCATATTTTTATTAATATAAAAAAAAATATTAAATTCTTCAAAATACGTTATTCTTCCATCTAACGATACATAAGTGGCGAATTTAACTTAGTCAGAAAAAAATCACAAGCTGATGATTCCCAAAGGAATTATTGGGAGCGAAAGGGCTTAAAACATGTTCTCCCCTAATTGTTTTGAGCAGTGTATGTTCAGGGCGCTATTCAGTAGAAACAAAATAAGATAAATACATCTTTGAAGTTGCGTCCTTCTGTAACATTTTCGTCTGAAATATAAATCATTATTTATTATTCCCATAAAAAAAAATCTAACTTTTTTAAAATTAAAAATCGCAGGTAAATAAATGCTTTTAAGAACCGTCAGGAGGCAGCATTAAAGCAGCTATTTGCACGTTTGATTCCATATACATCAGATTTTTTTTTACCTGATATTAAAACAATCCATATCAAGAGCGCTAGCACTTTTTATTTATTTTTTTAAATTAATGTTCAAAAATAAAAATATATATAAACATTGCGTGTTTATAGTTATTTAAGCAACTAGTGCCGAAAATAATTCTTTATTAAGTGAGTGGCTTTTATTTCACGGGACCGTAGGTCGATTGAAATAATTACAAGAGCTTAATAAAGTATTATTTGGCACGTGTGCTTACAATATGTTTTATAATAGCGTGCAAAAAGTATTTCTACCAATGAGTGGTGTTAAATAAAAGTATTGTTTGGTGTAAAATTTGTGTTCTTACTTTTGTCTTATTTAATTTCCTTTAATAATTTTTTTAGTACTTGTAGTTTCCATTGAGATATTAGAAAATGCAAAAGTAATGAACTAATAGAAATAAGTGAGTTTCATGACATCGTTTAATTTCCATGGAGATAATCATGGCTTCATTTTGTTTTCGAACAATCAGATACTCTTTTTTACTTTATCTCACTAATACCGAAAGTACAACTTTCGGCACTGTACATGACGTTAGCACGTAAAGTGTCATTTTCGCAACGCTTTATGAATGAATATGATATAAAAAGTGAACTTTTTTGCACGTTGTTATAAAAAAATATTTTTGTTAAGAGAACATAATAAACGATGATAAAATATTACGTGGTAAATCTAAACTTTTTATAATAATTAGGGGAGTGTTTTCAAGCAAGCGGTCATTGATTGTATTACGGCTATGAGAAGCAGCAAAAACTTGGTTTTTTTTCATAATTAATAAATTTCAAATGTTGTTCAAATAAAATCAAGTGTTGTGAATATGTTATTGGTTAAAACATTAAAAATATGTAGTTACACCACTGTTTAAATATTTGATTGCGCTACTAGGAATAGTTGTCTTATCCGTGTTATTCAACAAAATGACTCGTAAAAACAAGACATGAAAAACAAATGCAAATTTTCTGCTTACATACTATATATAATGCGATCCTATTTGTTGCAGACTTGGTCATTCGTTTAAATTACTATTGTCTGAACTTGTGCAAGTTTTATGCCACGTCAGTTTGTAAATCAGGTAAAGTTTTAAGTAAGTACGGAAAAATGTAATTTATAAGAATTAGACAGCACATTTTCAATTGACCTTTGTTCGGAAAAGTCAACGCTGAATTAAATTTAGTTTTAAAATGGTAAATAAAATTTTTAAATCGTCAGATAAAATTATTTTGAATGATGATCTGGCAACAGGCATATTTGCAAATTATGCAAATTAATCGTAACATAAAAGACGTGCTATACCGATCTCGTGTTATTATTTGACGAAGTTAATTCAGTGCAAGCATGGCTACTACGAAAGAATTATGAGGTCAGACAAAGAATAGTCAAGCTACTCAAAGAAGGACAGTCAACCAGATTTGTGGAAAATCGAGTAGGCTGCTCTCAATCTGCAATGGCAAAGATATGGATGAAGTTTAAACAAACCGGGATTCATTCAAAAGAGAAGCGTAATGGCCGCCAAGGAAAAAAACCAAGCGAGACGATAGAAAATTAAAGTCAATTTACCTTCAGAACCGCAAACAAACTTCAGCAATGTTGAAAACGAAATGGGCTGAAGCGGGTGTGATTTTTGCGCCAGGACAGTACGAAATCGATTTCGGAGGATGAGATTCTCTTACAGAAAAGCCAAAAGAAAGCCGGCGCAGAAAAATAAATGTCTACAATTTGCTAAAAATAAGACAACTTGGAGTGTAGATTATTGGGAAAAGGTAGTATTTAGTGGCGAGTCATGGATTTGTGATGATGGGATTTCCGAATCCATGGATGAAACGTCAAGCCCTTCTTGAATGGAGGGTTTGTGAAACCCCTCAAATAACCCTGCAATTCCGATTTCGGCCATGGGCGAAAATCCCCGAGAGGAAAAAATTGCCCAGTTTGCTCTTCAGTCCATGGATTCGATGTTCGATGGCTCATGTAAACGGGTCTATAAAGTGTGAAAGTTGGGTTTCTGATGTCATACCTTGTTACTATAATTTTAGTGATTCTAATAACTTCAACCACATAACTGCTTTCTTACTATTTGGGACGTAGGTCTTTGAGATTGAAAATTTCACCGATTATGATATTTGTTCCAATCGTATGTTTTTCATGACTAATATGTAACCCATATATTCACTAACTTTAAAATAATTCGTTTACATTTTTCGCAATTTCTTTTGCCAAAACGTTTCTTTTTTATTATGTTTATATAAAAAAAACTGAATTTGAATCTAAATTAAACAAATATTTATGTTCCTTGATGTGTTTCACTACAAATGAACCACTAGCAAAGTATTTATGGAATTGAAATGGAGATGGCAAGATTTTCGCAGACAATCGAAGAAGACGCAGAATGTTGTGTTCAACAAACACAAAACGACATGACTGTCCCATGGAGTAATGAGCAATGGGGAGTCGACGTTCGCTAACCCCCGCCATTGAAAATATGAAATCGCAATTTAATCTTCCACACTACGTTTATAACATAAAAAGTGGAAGAAAAAAAATAAGGATAATAAGATTTTACCTAAAACTGCACATACAAGTCGGCCAAGATAGAAAAATAAAATTTATTCATTTCGGAAAACAGAATTTCGTTTTACAGTGATGTACAACATTGAAATCGAACTTCGTGATATTCTACTTAATAATAAGGGCAAATTGAGATATTCTTTTTCTTCTTCAGGAGCTCAACAACAGCAATTTACAGGCCTTGGCTGCCTCAACAGCACGCCGTCTCCAGCTCCCCCTGTCCATGGCAACTCCTCTCCAGTTCTTAAGTTTTAGGACTTTGAGGTCGCTTTTGGTGTCGTTGAGACATGGGGGTCTACCTCTGGAGCGGGACCCATTTTACAAATCTCAAGTCCTTTTTCGTTCCGAGTCGTCTGGGTATATGGAAGCCGGGTTTTGCACTCCATGGCAACTCCCCTCCAGTTCTTAAGTTTTAGGACCTCGAGGTCGTTTTTGGTGTCGTTGAGACATCGAGTAGGAGGTCTACCTCTGGAGCGGGACCCCTTTTACAAATCTCAAGTCCTTTTTCGTTCCGAGTCGTCTGTGTATATGGGAGCCGGGTTTTGCACTCCATGGCAACTCCCCTCCAGTTCTTAAGTTTTAGGACTTTGAGGTCGTTTTCGGTGTCGTTGAGCCATCGAGTAGGAGGTCTACCTCTGGAGCGGGACCCTTTTTAAAAATATCAAGTCCTTTTTCGTTCCGAGTCGTCTGGGTATATGGGAGCCGGGTTTTGCACTCCATGGCAACTCCCCTCCAGTTCTTAAGTTTTAGGACTTTGAGGTCGTTTTCGGTGTCGTTGAGCCATCGAGTAGGAGGTCTACCTCTGGAGCGGAACCCCTTTTCCAAATCTCAAGTCCTTTTTCGTTCTGAGTCGTCTGGGTATATGGGAGCCGGGTTTTGCACTCCATGGCAACTCCCCTCCAGTTCTTAAGTTTTAGGACTTTGAGGTCGTTTTCGGTGTCGTTGATCCATCGAGTAGGGGGTCTACCTCTGGAGCGGGACCCTTTTTCCAAATCCCAAGTCCTTTTTCGTTCAGAGTCGCCTGTGTATATGGGAGCCGGGTTTTGCACTCCATGGCAACTCCCCTCCAGTTCTTAAGTTTTAGGACTTTGAGGTCGTTTTCGGTGTCGTTGATCCATCGAGTAGGGGGTCTACCTCTGGAGCGGGACCCTTTTTCCAAATCCCAAGTCCTTTTTCGTTCAGAGTCGTCTGTGTATATGGGAGCCGGGTTTGCACTCCATGGCAACTCCCCTCCAGTTCTTAAGTTTTAGGACTTTGAGGTCGTTTTCGGTGTCGTTGAGCCATCGAGTAGGAGGTCTACCTCTGGAGCGGAACCCCTTTTCCAAATCTCAAGACCTTTTTCGTTCCGAGTCGTCTGTGTATATGGGAGCCGGGTTTGCACTCCATGGCAACTCCCCTCCAGTTCTTAAGTTTTAGGACTTTGAGGTCGTTTTCGGTGTCGTTGAGCCATCGAGTAGGGGGTCTACCTCGGGAGTGGGACCCCTTTTCCAAATCAAAAGTCCTTTTTCGTTCCGAGTCGTCTGGGTATATGGGAGCCGGGTTTGCACTCCATGGCAACTCCCCTCCAGTTCTTAAGTTTTAGGACTTTGAGGTCGTTTTCGGTGTCGTTGAGCCATCGAGTAGGAGGTCTACCTCTGGAGCGGAACCCCTTTTCCATATCTCAAGACCTTTTTCGTTCCGAGTCGTCTGTGTATATGGGAGCCGGGTTTGCACTCCATGGCAACTCCCCTCCAGTTCTTAAGTTGTAGGACTTTGAGGTCGTTTTCGGTGTCGTTGAGCCATCGAGTAGGAGGTCTACCTCTGGAGCGGAACCCCTTTTCCAAATCTCAAGACCTTTTTCGTTCCGAGTCGTCTGTGTATATGGGAGCCGGGTTTGCACTCCATGGCAACTCCCCTCCAGTTCTTAAGTTTTAGGACTTTGAGGTCGTTTTCGGTGTCGTTGAGCCATCGAGTAGGGGGTCTACCTCTGGAGCGGGACCCCTTTTCCAAATCCCAAGTCCTTTTTCGTTCAGAGTCGTCTGTGTATATGGGAGCCGGGTTTTGCACTCCATGGCAACTCCCCTCCAGTTCTTAAGTTTTAGGACTTTGAGGTCGTTTCTGGTGTCGTTGAGCCAACGAGTACACTCTTAAAACGAACGAGCGATTTTAACTCAGTCTGATTAATTTTCACTCCTCCAGTCTGGAAAATACACTTCTCCTTTTATAGTGGATCCATTGTGTGTTAAACCTCCGACAGGATCACTCCAAACGAGTCATTTTAACTCAGTCTGAGTTAATATTCATTCGTTTCCAGTGTCAAAAATGCCTTTCTCCAACTGGAGTGGATTTCACTCTTTTGTTTTAAGAGTGTAGGGGATCTACCTCTGGAGCGTGACCCTTTTTCCAAATCTCAATTCCTTTTTCGTTCAGAGTCGTCTGGGTATATGGGAGCCGGGTTTTGCTCTTTGTTGAGGTTTCTTAACTTGTTTTTTTTTTCCGGGGAGGAGTAGTTAGCTCCACGCCCAACTCCCTCTGGAGAACCAGGGTGTATCTCTTGGTCTGGTGTCTCCCCTTCGACCTGTCCGGCATGGGTGACCTTGCCAGTAGCTAAAAATATTATTCACCTAGAAGGAATTGAGAATGAACAATTCCTTTGAAACATTAAAATTATTTCTTAAAATATGCAATTAAAACGTTTTTATATTGCCACGGTGTAGTCCAGCTGGCCTACTCGATAGAGTGCCCGAGTCGTAACAAGAAGTTCCTGGCTCGGGCCTCGGCTCTTCCTCACCTTTTATGTGTTATTAATTGAATTTGCATAAGTTGATCAAAAGGGTAAACAATAATTTGAATATTTAGCATAATTAATAACGTATAAAATGTGAAGAGGAGCCGAGGCCCGAACCAGGAACTTCTTGTTACGACTCGGGCACTCTATCGAGTAGGCCAGCTGGCCTACACCGTGGCAATATTGACACAAAATCGCAGTCGACTACGCACTCCCGCTTTTTTTTTCTTTTTTTTTTGAACGCTCTATGGCGCCGGGGTGTGCAGTGACGGATTCCTCCATTCCTCCTTCCTTAAAGGGGTATTATAGGACACAAAATCTTCAAAAAAATCAAAAAAATATTATTATCATTTAAAATAACACAAATATTTTAGAATAACTTAAAACAAAAAATTTATTTATATCTGCAGTAGAACGTGAGATGTGTAGTTTTTTGTGTCATGACATCTGTGTTGGCCAACCACGTTTATAATCTTTGCTTCCTCCGTAATATTAGATAGGAATAACGTTATCGAATCCTTAGTTGTTCGGTCGGTTTGGAGCGCTTCAGTAAGGAAAGGGATAAACTTTAAAGCTGTTTTTCTCCTTGATCGTGTTTTCGATGATCTTTAAATTGATATAACTCAAAATCTACTGCCCATAGAATGTCAAAATTTTCCACTCATATTTTTCAAACATATATCCCAAGTAGCACAGTTCGTTGGCCCAACGTTGGGAAATGGTTGGCACTGTTGGCGAACGGTTGGTAGTTTTGCCAACAATTAACCAACGAAACCCCAACCATTCCTTTTGTAGGTTGGCAACGGTTGTCAGCACCTCCGTTGGCCCAACATTGATTTTTCGTTGGGAAAAACGACGATGGAAATGAAAAGGGAAACTTTTTCATGTTTTTTTTTGTTCAACAACAATTTGTTACCGATAAAATCCATCGAGTTACTCGATGATAAAATCAATAATACTATTGACTAGCTTTCTGCTTTCGATCTCCCAACTCAACGCATCGTTAAATTCTCAACTCATAGCACGATGCAAAACACTTCAACTTTCACTTCTGCCTGCTCCCCTCCTCCTCCTTTTGTTGCGTTCGGTTGTTACGTTAAGCCCATTTCACACCTTGTCACAACTACTTGCAACTCCCGTAGGACACCATGCCTTAAAAAGTTGCACTCAGTTCGTGAGATTTTTTCCTGCAAGCATGAAAAAATCGCAGTTACATGTACCCTTAGCCAATCAGAACTCAGGATTTCCTTGGCTGCATTGTGGCGAACTAGACTTCGCCAACTGGTTGTTTATTTACTTTTTAAGACGCCAACTTTCCCCGTTTGCAAAAATCTGCGCAGTTAAAAATGGATATTAAATGGATGGCGAAGATGAAAATTGATCTAATTAAGGAAGTTCGGAAACATAAATTTCTGTTTGATGCAAACAATGCCCATAGTTTGATTAAAGTTTGCTTTCAAAAAGATGAAACTTGCCAAATTTTGAGATGAATAATTTTTTGTGGAAGCCCGAAAATCCAGGTTACCACAAGTTGCGAGTTGCAGTTGCAAGTAGCTGTGCAGGTGTGAAATGGGCTTTACGGAAACGTGTGGTGCAAGTTTTAGATAGCATTGGTAAGTCAATTTATTTCATTTCGGTAATATTTTTAGTTAATTTATTCTTATTAACTTAGTTAAAATATTCAAATTATTTTAATTATTATTTAAGTCTTTACAAGTTACGGAGTGTACAAAGCAATTGTATGCGGTTACAATTTCAATCCTACCAATCTAAAATCAAATATGTAATCAAAGTGTGGTATATTTAACGGTATGGAAATATTCATAAAATTTAATAATATTTTTTTACTGATTCGATTGGAAATTTGTTTGTTTAGACAAAATGTATCATGCTGTGGAATTCACTGATCGGGCTATGGGGATTGTGAGAGAAGAGTGGCTTACTCCCAGAAAAAACGAGTGTTATTGGCCACCTTATGATAAAGTCCCATCAAAATATAATGGCTGTCTCCTAAATGGTGACGACAAATTTCGTGAATGGAAACTGTATGAAATTAAGAGAACTATATGTATCACTGGTTAGTACAATTTACAGCTTTTTGTTCTTTGAATGTACATCAGTTAAATATGAATGCAATATTTTAGCAATTAATGTGACAAATTCTTACAAACCGGGCCTGGGGGACATTTTCAACACTTTGATGGTGTTTCTGTTTAGTGTCTTTTTAATTCAGTCAGTTTCAATTCAGTAGTCAGAATCTACTATTTTTATTTTAATCAGTGGCGAAGGACACAAAGTTGTTCCAGGTTGTTACATACCCCCTTAGCCATCCATGAAAAGTTTCTGTTAGTTTTATCCCTCCATGTTTGTGTAAAGTGCTGCCCCAACTGCTGTTCGCTTAATTTTACAGGCGAGGTGTTAGATTGAGTTTCCTTGATTTGGAAGTTTTTTATTTTAAACTCAAAATTTTTTCCAGGGAAAAAGAACTTTCTTGCCAGCCTTAAATTTTTGGTCGCCAACGGCGATTTGGCGTGTGTAAATTTCGCGCCCTGCTTTAAGCTAAGTAGTTGTGGGTAATTTTCTACGTATTTTGTCCTTGTTATAGAGAGGTTTATATTGAAATTTTTAAATGAAATTGTTTCATTTTGTCGACCATGATAATTATTGATTTCTCACAAAGTTTGTTTAAACCAAATTTTGATTTTTAAAATAATTTCTAAAGATATTAAAATACATTTTCAGATGATGTTGTCATAGCGAGAAAAGTATTGAAAGAAGAATCCGGAGCAGAAGGCTCAGAATGGGTATCTGAGCAGGAAGGGCCTCTTGTTAAAATAATAACGAAACCAAACCCTCCTGCTTTTAAGAGAAAAAGGAAGCCCAACAAAAAGTTTATTATCAGCGACGATTCGGATGAAGATTCCCCACCCCAGGATTCCTCCTTCCAGCTGAAATTGCCGCAACTTCCTGAAGGACTTAACAGAGATTTGAGAGGTACAATGATTTTGATATTATGTTAGGTCTACTTGAATGTTTCTCGCTTGTAAAATTCCAGAACTTTAAACACTGTTTGGTTAACCGCCTTCACATTTAAGCGGTGGACTAGACTGTATTAGTATATATTTTAATTTATAGAGATGTGCATATACAGATAGACATCTCCATAATTGAATTAATGAGAAATAATCTGTAATTGAACATATATTTTGAGTTCTGCAGATCTCTAGCAATTTTCAGGTAGACTTTAATTCTTAAATGTAGGATTATCATGAAATAAATCAAAATGGTCAGTTTATTAAATAATGTATTCTTGAACCTGAAATGTTGCATATCAACCAAACTTTTTGTGGAGAATAGAGAATTCTTTTTATAATCACATCCACATTATTGAGTTCTTTTCAATTTGTGCCTTAGTTAAAAATTAAATGTACAAGATTCAGCTGGAGTAAAGGTTGGGTATACATCATGCAGTAACTAATTAAAGTGACATGATTGGGAGTTCCATGGTGGAAGTGTATAGTCTATTCTGTCCATTTAGTTCAGTTCATGTATTATAGCGTCTTTTTATCACAAAAGTATGTCTGCCCCTGCTAGGCAATAATGGTAAACCTAAACAGGGGAGGCATTCTCTCCCCGTGGTTGAATGCCATCTTAGTGTCAGAAAACATTGCTTTCATTGATATATGCTACTTTTGAGATGCAATTCCATCCTTAATGTGGTTTCTTTAGCAGCTTAAAAATGAATGTTTTTAAAACAATTTCTTATTTAAAACTGGGTTGTATGCAAATGGTAAATTTCAAAAGCAAATGGTAGAAGCCAAGTCTCGGGCTGGATTTGTAGGAGCTTTGATTGACATAATTGGAATTCTTTTGTTCACGAACTAATATCTAGTCATACTTTTATTTCCTTAGAAACGGAGTACACCAGCACTCCAAGCTGTCCAAGGACCTTGAATTCTCAAAAAGAGACTCCACGCCAACAGCCTGATAGTAAGAAAACAAATTTATTTCCATCCTAAGTAATTTTTTTCTGTAATTATTTAAAATTTTAAAAATTGTACTGCTTCCCACAAGTCCAAATTTATGTTGACTTAAACCTATATCTTGTCATTATTTTTGTTTCAGTTCTTCACGACATTTCCAGACATTTGGCCAAAATATATGGGTTGCTTGATAGGTTAGACAGGAGGTTGACTGAAGTAGTGGAGAAATCTTCCGGGATAAGCACCTCAACTGTCCCTGAGCTGCCATCCTGTCTTAATCTCCCATGTGAAACTATTGATGAAGTCCAGAAGCTTGAGGACTGGCTGGTCGATGATGAAAACAGAAACGCCTTAGTAAGTGATCATTATATAAAATATTGATTATTTAAAGTAAAAACAAATTTTAATAGCTAACTGCCATACTGATGTATTGGAGGTAAGGTTAATAAGAACAGCATTTAATTCTTTCTTGGCAAGTATAGCTCGTATTACAGTGTGAGTGAACAAGTAACCAAATAATTAAATGTAAAATTTCATTGTTCATTAAAGAAAATATATCAATGTTTATTGCAAACAAGATTTAACCACCACAGTTAATTTTTTTATATTGCAGATTCATAACTTGAGTTTTCTTGGGGGCAAAAAGACGCTGCAAACCGTCAAGAGAATCGTTGAGAGAGTGTTCACTAATAAAGTTGCTGAGAAATACAATTGGACAGGAAAAAACAATAAGTGTCCCCTGAAAGATTTAAAAGTCATTCAGTTAATTCCAGGTTAGAATAGTATTATTCAGATATATTTAAATTACTTTGTTTTTTATTACATTTAAAATTATTTTCTGTTTGAAAAAACAATATTTCTTATCATGTCTAAAATTGTATATTTTTATTATATAAAAATATAATATGTAGAACAATTTTTTTCTCATTCAAAAATGTAACAATTAAAATTATTTTGCTCATTATACTGCATAATTAGTTCTAATTGTGTTTTTTTATGATAGGTATTGTCAGAAAAAACAAGAGCACTGCAAATGCTTCTGATGATGAGATAAAGGACATATTGTGCAACTGGTTTAGGTTTTGTAAAGATAGGGAAGGGGGCAGAGCCAAAAGGTTGAAGTTGTAATTTTATATTGTAAAAATTCTTTATTTATAATTTTTTTCATAATTTCTTTTGTATTTTTTTTAGTTATTCGGATGTATTAATTTAGGCCAAATTGTTTTGTAAAATGAGTGGGCAGTCTAAAAGAACCAAGTATAGAGATATTGCAGAGGCAGCTAAAAATATTAAAGATCAATTTTTAAGTTCCTATAATTCAGATACCCTTGAGCAAGAGACCATCAATAACCCGAATATAGTTAGTCTAAATTTTCCTAGTGTTTCTTTTAATATAGATCATTTTAAAAGCAGTAGTGAAACCAGTTTTTCTGAAACCAGTGCATCTAGTGATTCAGAATGTGAATCAAATTCCAATAACATAAACGATGAATTACGTTTGTGGTCTCAACTATTCAATATTAGCCAAGCTGCACTAAATCGTTTGTTGCAGATATTAAAACCTATCGTTCCTTCTTTGCCACTTGATTCTCGGACTTTGTTGCACACCCCTAAAGCTGTTGATGTTATTCCTTGTAATGAAGGTTCTTTAGTTTATTTTGGCCTTGAACAGAATTTGGTGAAGAGAGCATCATGTGGTCTAACTTCATCAAACTATCCATTGATAGAAAAACGTAGCAATTTTTTGTCGGTTTCCGTTAATGTGGATGGTCTACCCATTTACAAAAGTAGTACAAAAGCATTTTGGCCACTGCTGTGTACTGTAGACCAAGCCATAGATAAAAAGCCTATAGTTGTGGCTTTATATTATGGAGATTCTAAACCAACTGAAGCCAATAAATTTTTACAGCCTTTTGTTGACGAGTGCAAAATTTTAGAAAATAATGGGATTCTATTAAATGGGGTAAACTACACATTCAGAGTTAGTTGCATCATTGCTGATTCTCCAGCTAGATCCTTCTTAAAAGGTATTGTTGGACATAATTCTCTGCATGGCTGTGAGAAATGTACTCAAGATGGTGTTTATTACGGTAGAACGACTTGGAAATATGTTAAAGATACCACTTGTAGAACTGATGCTCTCTTCAACCAAATGGCTTATGAAGATCACAAAAAATCCCAAAGTGTACTTTCAAATCTTGATTTAGGCCTAGTTACTCAGGTCCCTTTAGACTACATGCATCTGATATGCCTTGGGATTGTTAAAAAGCTGGTTTCTTTATGGGTAGAAAAAGGTCCCAAAAAATGCAGACTAAGTGCTCATTCCATACAATTAATTTCTTTTAGATTATCTGCAATCAATGACCATTATCCGAGGGAATTTTCTAGAAGGCTTCAACCATTTCATAAGTTTAAATATTGGAAAGCTACTCAGTACAGATCATTTATTCTTTATGTGGGACCAGTGGTTTTAAAAAATATACTTTCAAAAGAATTATACACGCATTTTATGCTTCTTCATTGTGCTGTATACATTTTAGCCAGTAGTTTTTGCAAAGAGGATATTTTCAGAAATTATGCTAATGACCTGCTGCATAGTTTTGTTGAAAATATCCCCAATTGTTACAGTAAGGAATTGCTTATTTACAATTTCCACAATCTTTTGCACATTGTTAAAGATGTGGAAAATTTTGGTTGTTTAGATAATTTTTCTGCATTTCCTTTTGAAAATTTTTTGGGGAATGTCTTAAAGCGTATGGTTAGGTCCCCTAACAATCCCTTGCAGCAAGTTGCCAAAAGGCTTGAAGAAAAAAAAATTTGCGGAGATATGCCTCGTAGGTCTAAGAATCAAGTGACGAAAAAGAATGGAAATATCAAAACCATTAGACTGCCCAAAAATAATTGTGTTGTTGGTATAAATGAAGCAGATTCTTGTTTTGTTACTAATGATGGTGATATTGTTGTTGTACAGCAAATCGAAGAGGAAAATGATTGTTTTAAGCTGTTCTGTAATTTTTATGCACAAAAAGAAAATTTTTATACTGTGCCTTTAGCCAGCAGTCAGCTAGGAGTTTTTAAACTTAGTTCCCTTCAACCTGGTAAAATTATTTCATCAATTGATTTATATAAAAAATGTCTCCTTTTACCAGATTTTAATTCAAAAAATGGAGAATTCTTTATTTGCATCCCCTTTTGTAACATGGATGTTTTTTACTAAGTTTTCTTTCGAATTGGCTGCAAAATATAAATGTAATATTTTGATATATGTATTTTTATATACATTTAATGACATTGGTTGAATTGTCAGATTGTAAACGTGAATAAGTATGTCTCAGGCTGAACAACAAAAATGGACGAGAATTTTATAGGCACAAGATGACTCAAGACACTAACTCGACTTTTCAATCAGATGTATTGTTGGTTTCAATTTCTTCCTGCATTTCTGTGAAGCATTTGGCGCTTTCTTTGCATTTTTTCGCCTAGTGAGGTTGCACTTGACATTAAAAATGATTTTTAAAACTACTGTAATTTGTTTGCTCATTTTTTCAGAATGTGTATTGAATCATCTGCTAACCTCTAAAATTTTCATAAATTTATAAGAGTTTAGCCAGAACATTTTTTTTGTCAGCTATTTATACAGGAGAAGTTGAACTGTATTTTAGTATTTAGTGTAGAAGTATTTATTTCTTCAATGATTTTTTGTGATCTAATAGGTGAATTTCCTGTAAATTTGGTGGTTTTACAACGAAAACTGTAACAGTTTTTCCTTACTTGTTAGGAACATCCTTTTTAAACTGACCATTCAGTTTTCATGTTTTGGTATTTTTTAAAATTTAAAATATGCTTTTCACCTTTATAAACATTTCTCCAATAAATCTCTAATGATTGAGTGTACCTCCTGGAAAATTTGATTGTGAAAAGCAGGTGATAACAATTACACCTTCTTGCTGTATCTTTAGTATGTAGAGACAATACATAATTTCAGATATCACAGCTGACATTGTGTACAAAATATATTTTGAAGTTTGATTTTGCAAAATGGGTGCAAACATTCAATGATATGTTTCAACTTATGCTTATTAAATTTGGCTCAAACATAGCCACTCAAAAACCCTTTGTCTTGTATTCCAGAGGCTTAAAATAGATAAACTGAAGTGTGGCTTATGTTTTAGATACTTTATGGGATGAAGCAAAATAATTTATACATGTATTTGTATAACCTTAACCATCTTATACTTTTCATAGAAAATTTATATCACTTTGAAAAAATGTCAATGCTGTGGTCAATACTAAGAACTTGTTTTATACTTTTTTTGTAAAATTAGTGAATGTATTAATAAAATTCAGTTAAAGTTTTACATTGCTTTAAATATTATTTAAATGTAGGTCCCCAAATGTGGCCCAATAGCTCTTCTTTGCTGTTCATGATAAATGCCTCTAAGTTACAAAAATGTTCTGAATAAAGTTGAGAATCAGTTAAAAAGTGTTTTTTTTTAGTTTAAAAATTATTTACAAGAAATTAACTCCTATTTGGAACATTTTTGGAATTGGACATTTATAATGAACAATATAGAAGTTGATATTGGATCACTTAATTATTGGATATCCTGTATAGTGAAGCTTGGTTGGGCCATCGTTGGCTGCTTTGGTAAAACCTGGTTGGGCCATTGTTGGTTCCTAAGGAACATTATGGTTGGGCCATCATTGGCTGATTTGATAAAATTTAGTTGGGCCATTGTTGGTTCATAAGGAAAATTATGGTTGGGCCATCGTTGGTGTTTAAAAGATAACTTCATTGGCCCAACGGTTAGCAACTCTGTTGGCCCATCGTTGGTGTTTGGTTGGTTGGGTAACTGTTGGCAAGTGTGCCAAATCCTACCGTTGTCCAACCGTGGAAGAAAACGAAGGGCCAACGTTGTGCCAACGATTTTTGCTACTTGGGATCTTTCATTTGTCTTCAGGGATTAGTTGTAAATAGTTTATTTTTTTATTTATTAATTTTTATAAAAAAAGTGAACATGTGAAAATATTAAAAAAAACTTCAATATTTTTAAAAAAAAAAGCTATGGCAAATAAGAAAAATCGGTAAAGACAGTTTGTTTAATACATTTTTCTGTTTATAAAAATCTAAATATTTGTTTGCCAATAAATAAGTTTTTGACTTATAACAAAAATAAGAGACATCACTTTTGACAGACTCCTATGACCCCTTAAATGGACTGTCTAGAAAGAACAACGGCTGAAATATTCACGCTGGTGGTTATATTTTCTTCTTGCTTTACTTAAAACAAAACATTGCTTAAATCTAGAATTATTGGCCACGACAATTTATTGATAAATATGAATGAAATTTGGTAATTAGATTGGAAAGGAGCTTCATTATGAGAGATGATCCTATACCTAATGCATGCCGACCCGGCGGCGCAATGGTAATGGAGTAGGAGGTCTACCTCTGGAGCGGAACCCCTTTTCCAAATCTCAAGTCCTTTTTCGTTCCGAGTCGTCTGTGTATATGGGAGCCGGGTTTTGCACTCCATGGCAACTCCCCTCCAGTTCTTAAGTTTTAGGACTTTGAGGTCGTTTTCGGTGTTTTTGAGCCATCGAGTAGGAGGTCTACCTCTGGAGCGGAACAGTTTTTCCAAATCTCAAGTCCTTTTTCGTTCCGAGTCGTCTGTGTATATGGGAGCCGGGTTTTGCACTTCATGGCAACTCCCCTCCAGTTCTTAAGTTTTAGGACTTTGAGGTCGTTTTCGGTGTCGTTGAGCCATCGAGTAGGAGGTCTACCTCTGGAGCGGTACACCTTTTTCCAAATTTCAAGTCCTTTTTCGTTCCGAGTCGTCTGGCTATATGGGAGCCGGGTTTTGCACTCCATGGCAACTCCTCTCCAGTTCTTAAGTTTTAGGACTCTGAGGTCGTTTCTGGTGTCGTTGAGCCAACGAGTACACTCTTAAAACGAACGAGCGATTTTAACTCAGTCTGATTAATTTTCACTCCTCCAGTCTGGAAAATACACTTCTCCTTTTGGAGTGGATCCTTTGTGTGTTAAACCTCCGACAGGATCACTCCAAACGAGTCATTTTAACTCAGTCTGAGTTAATATTCATTCGTTTCCAGGGTCAAAAATGCACTTCTCCAACTGGAGTGGATTTCACTCTTTTGTTTTAACACTTTACCTACGGGCGTCGACTGACCCGTAGACTAAAAATCTTCTAGACCAGCAACTTAATCTAATGCCTAGCTCTTCTAACGTGTCGAAAGCAACTAAAACACTATTAAAGGTTGATTTGTTGATTGGCATAATTGTACTTTCAATTGTAGGGCTACTGTTTCTTCGGAATGTTCTCTGTTTAAAAAAAGTTACCCACTAGTGATTATTTCAACCGTTAGTCATCCTTTTACATCGGACCTTTTTGACTATGTGAACAAATAACACTTTGAGTTAATTGCATGACACAAAATTTGCATAAGGGTCCGTCTTAATATTAAAAATGTTACGAACTTTAAAATTTTCAATAGCAACACCCAATTTTAATTACTTAGAAATGTGAAAAACCCTCGAAAACCCCTAAATCTAAGTTTTTGTTACATTTGGATGAATATTTGACGAGTTATTCAATCGAATCACTTGTGGATCTTTGGGGGACCATGTCTAAAATGACAAGCGTAGTCAGTCTGCAGGTTTATTAATGGAGAAAAAGAAGCACAAGGTCAAATATCTTGAGGATGGGCCTACGAGGGATGTAAAAGTCAATGAGTAGCTGTATATATTCAAAAATAAAGTCGAAAATAAGTTGTAGTAAAAAATAGATCCCTATCGTCACTTGATAAGGTTTCCAAATTACGAGATGTCATTGGCTCTGTTAAATCTCCTAATGGTGACTGCAAATAGGCAGCCAGAAACCATTACATTAGTTCCCTTAGACACAAAGGGGGCGCGATAGTTTCTATGTCAATTTCAATATAGAAATTCTCCAATGAGAGTTTGAAACTTAGAGTGTTCTTAGTCTATGGGTCGGTCGACGCCTGTAGGTAAAGTGTTAAGAGTGTAGGGGATCTACCTCTGGAGCGGGACCCTTTTTCCAAATCTCAAGTCCTTTTTCGTTCCGATGGTATGTGGGAGCATATGGGAGCCGGGTTTTGCATTTTGTTGAGGCTTCTTAACTTGATTTTTTTTCCGGGGAGGAGTAGTTAGCCCCACGCCCAACTCCCAACCTGGAGAACCAGGGTGAATCTCTTGGTCTGGTGTCTCCCCTTCGACCTGTCCGGCATGGGTGGCCCTGCCAATAGCTAAAAAAATTATTCACCCAGAAATAAATGAGAATGAACAATTACTTTGACACATTAAAATTATTTCTTAAAATATGCAATTAAAACGTTTTTATATTGCCACGGTGTAGTCCAGCTGGCCTACTCGATAGAGTGCCCGAGTCGTAACAAGAAGTTCCTGGTTCGGGCCTCGAACAGAAACAATAATTTGAATATCTAGCATAATTAATAACACATAAAATGTGAAGAGGAGCCGAGGCCCGAACCAGGAACTTCTTGTTACGACTCGGGCACTCTATCGAGTAGGCCAGCTGGACTACGCCTTGGCAATATTGACACAAAATCGCAGTCGACTACGCACTCCCGCCTTTTTTTTTTTAATGCTCTATGGCGCCGGGGTTGCAGTGACGGCTTCTCCCAATTTCACCTTCCTTAAGGGGTCATAAGAGTCTTAAAATTGTGCAAAGAAGGTACTACAAAGCATAGTTTGATCTCTCATGTCATTTTTTAACTACTCAATAAAAAAGTATAATTTTTTATATGTGATTCTATAAGATTTATTTAATATAAAACAAATTTTAAAATTTATGAAACTTTAGCCAAAACTAAAAGAAATGATATTAAACATAAAGCTATTTGAACACATGGGGAATTCTCAGCTTAATTTTAATTAGAAATTATTTTTTTAAAAAATTAAAATCAAAATTTTAAAATTTTTATTAATTTTTTTTAGAAAAAAGTTCTTAAAATAATTTCTAATTAAAATTGAGCTGAGAATTTAGGTATAAGTCTTTGTTTGTACATATTTGTACGATATAAAGTAATTTTCTTGGTCATTTCTTCAATTTTGGCCTCAAAATTTGCCGCGCAAGCCTAATCCCACTGCGTTCAAATAGCTTTATGTTTAATATCATTTCTTTTAGTTTGGGCTAAAGTTTCATAAATTTTAAAATTTGTTTTATATTACATAAATCTTGTAGAATTACATATAAAAAATTATACTTATATATTGAGTAGTTAAAAAAATACATGAAAGATCTAAAAAGAAAAACTATGTTTTGTAGTACCTTCTTTGCACATTTCTAAGACTCCTATGACCCCTTAAATGGACTGTCTAGAAAGAATAACGGCTGAAATATTCACTGGTGGTTACAATTTCTTTTTGCTTTACTTAAAACAATACATTACTTAAAACTAGAATTATTGACCGCGACATTCTATTGATAAAGAAGAATGAAATTTGGAAATCATATTGAAAGGGATCTTCATTATGAGAAATGATCCTATACCTACTGCATACCGACCCGGCGGCGCAATGGTTAGGGAGCTACCCTTTGGAGCCTCTGAGTTCGGGTTCGAATCCCGATAAGGCAAAGATGTTTGTGTTTCGTCGAGTATATGCGGGTACAGGTCTACGGAGACTATTTCCCTCCTCTTGAGGGACATGTCTAATTAGTGGAGAAGGTGCGCGATAGATGACAGCATGTGTCACGTATGTGTGTGTTGTGTCTGTCTTACTTGACGAAGTTTTATAAGCATGTCTCTGACCAAGCACACACGCCTGAAAATATATGTCTACCAAGCAACCATTCTAATGCATTCTTTTGAAATTCTAATTTCTTTGAAAGTAATATTTCTTTAAAATTAAAGAATATTTTTCATCAAACATGAAAATCATAACAGCACCAAAATGAACGTATTCAAGTCGGAAACATTCATTTAATTATTAATTCGCTATGTCAAAATGTATTTTCGCCATACGTCATTGGTACAAGCTCTTACACACTGTATTACAAATCAAATTAACTACTACTAACATAATACACGGTATGGAGAAATGTCGGGAAACTGTGGAGGTCACCTTGGTTAAGCATTATTATGAGATAGAATCAGAAAATGTATAGAATCATTCAAAATAACTTTTAATTGACTATTTTAATATTTTATTCACTCTTTCTAAACTAAATTTCTTCAACGTTGCCTCTTTCGAGAAATGTCAATTAAATGTCATTTAAGTGTTGTCTAACTCTTATAAATTGCCTATACTTACTTAAAACTATAACTTATTTAAAAACTGACGATGCATAAAACTTGCATAAGTTCAGAAAATAGGTAGTTAAATAGCGGCTTAGCGGCTGAGAGGCTTAACGTGTCCGCCTCATAAGCCCAAGATCGCGGGTTCGAGTCCCGGCTGAGTCGTTCGATTTTCTGGATGGGAAAATCTTGGGCACACATGTCATATGATTATGTGGGATGTAAAAGATCCTTGGAGGGCCAAATTGGCTTGAGTTCTCTCGACAAAATTATATATCGTCATTCTTCAACTTCTACAAAGAGCTCAGATTCACTGTAATCTGGGCATTTAGTCGACTGCACTGGCAACTTCACTGGCCTGAAGGAAAGAACAGATTATTCTTTTTTATTCGTTGTTAGAAGTATCCGCATGTTTTTAATCTCCATTTTAGGATGACGAAAGAATCGAGTATTTTCTTTTTTTATATATGCATTCTTTAAAGTTTCGAAGATCAAATAAAACAAACATTAAGAAAAACGGCACCGAACATTTTACTTTGGAGAAAACCACGAGATATTACATGATTCTTCACTTTTAATACAATAAAGGAGGAGGCAAGTGTAGGATGATTCATTACATCATAAAAACGGTGTTCAAATTAATTAATTTTTCTTAGAAATCATAATGGTTTTATCAAAAATAAATTCAATTAATCACAATTACTTTTTATTTATAAAAAAATCTTGTAAATATTTTTGTAAAAATATATTCTGAAAATTGGATTGTAAAATAACAGTATTTTAAAAAGAACTGGAAGATTTTTGTCCACTTTATGAGCAGTGCAGTTGACTTGTGCCCGTAATCTGGGCGTCAAATTTGGTAGCGAGAGTCGTCCAGGTGGTGCTGGGGAAAAAATGGCTCTCAGTTCTGGGGAATCTGCCGAGACTGTAAATGCTTCACCGCCAAGCCCTATTGGAGAAAAAAAGGATAGTTACGTAAATCAATAGGTCTTCAAAATTTAGGAGCATCATTATATTTAGTTAGTAAGCAGAAAATTTGCATTTGTATCTCATGTCTTGCATTTACAAGTCATTTTGTTGAATGACACGGATAAGACGATTATTTTCTGTAGCGCAATCACTTATTTAAACAGTGGTGTAACCATAGAGATAGAAAAGCCGTGCGCTATCGCCCACCACACTCTCAGAAATAACACTTTCATTTTTGACGATTCATGAATCCTCAAGCCTCATACCGTTAATTTTGAGGATTGTTTCGTCAAACTATCACGTGACTTTTGAGTAAACGCGAATCCCCACTTTTACGATCGTGATTTGACGATTCTGTATCTTGATTTTGATGAAACTGAATCTCATTGTTGTACTCACATGCTCAAAAATGACGAAATATTTCTTTATATTAGACGTCATTCAAATCCTCATAAAAATGACGATTCAAATTTCCTCACTTTTCGCAAACGAAAACTCGGAGCATTTGCCAGTAATGCAATCGTCAAAATTAATTAAAATTTCGTCGCTTTTGAGCATTCATTTCTGAGAGTGTATCTAGAGGGGAAACGGAGGGTCAAAATCGGTTTTTTTAACACCTCAACATGGCGGCTAATTGCGTAGAAAATGACAGTACTAAAATCGCTGCTTTTAGAAGCTGTTATCTTGGAGCTGGTGGCTCTTTACAATTTTTTGTAGATGTGGATTGTACTTTTATAATTTATGAATCAGCAGCATTTTTTGGGTATTTCTGTTTCTATGCAGTGAAATAATTTTAATGTCAGACACAATTTTGTATGACATTTTATGATTGGTTTGGCTTGACGATGAATATAAAATCAATAATTCCAAATTATCAATAAACAAGTATGTGAATTTTCGGTTACTTATTAATATTATTTTTGATAAGTACAAAAGGAAATTCGAATTGTTTGCAATTATCAGCTAGAATCAACTCAACAATCATGATTTTTTAAAAAAAAAAGCGCAATTTTAGTACTGATTCATTCTACGCCAATCTCCGCCATGTTTAGGTGATGCTTCGGCACAAAATTCCCTCTTGTTTCACCCCTACGTTTCTCCTCTAGATAGTATGGGATAGCGAACGGTTTTTCTATATCTGTTGGTGTAACTGCATACGATTTTTTTTTTTTTTTACCGTTAACGTAATCTCAATTTCTTATTTGAGATTTATCAATTAGGATGTGAAAGGCCACGTTCTTGCTGTGTCTCATCGCCGTAATAAAATGCAAGCATACATGAAAATATTCCCCTGGTTATTATAAAAAGGTTAAATTTACACTCTCAGAAATGAATGCTCAAAAACGACGAAATTTTCCTTAATTTTGACGATGCGTTTACTGGCAAATGCTCCGAGTTTTTCTTTCGTCAAAGTGAGGAAATTTGATTCGTCATTTTTATGAGGATTCGAATTTCGCCCAATCTAAAGAAATATTTCGTCATTTTTTAGCATTTAAGTACAGTAATGAGAATTAGTTTCCACAAAATCAAGATACAGAATCGTTAAATCAAGATCAATAAAGTGAGGATTCGCGTTTTCTCAAAAGTCATGTGATAGTTTGACGAAATATAATCCTCAAGATTAACGAAATGAGGCTTGAGGATTAATGAATCGTCGAAAATGAAAGTGTTATTTCTGAGAGTGTATCACCCTCTGTTATTTCATCATTTATTACGTTTACGTAAGACAAATATTTTTATATACATTGAATAACTTTTTTTAGTTTTTGAAAATGATTTCGAGAAACTGAAAGTGTATGCGTTCATGATGTGAATTGTTTTAATATCAGGTTTAAAAACCTGATTTAATTGGAATAAATCGTGCAAATAGCATCCTGCCGGTGCTTAAAAGCATTTCTTTACTTACGATTTTTAATTTTTTAAAAAAGTGAGATTTTTTTAAAGGGAATAATAAGTAAGGATTTATATTTTAGACGAAAATATTACAGAAGGAAGCCGCTTCAAAGGTTAAATTATCTTATTTTGTTTCTACTGAATAGCTACCTGAACATAGCTTAGAGTACTGAGTTTGAGGTTGGGCCACTATCTATCAAAATCGTTCGCATTATGACTATTACGAATACTGCAGATTCATGACTCGTTGGCATTAAATATATGCATAACATCCTGTATACAAAAGGGAGCAGGTTTCATTGGGCTCTTATTCCTCTCCCAGAGTTCCTGTGTTTGAGTAATTATTAGTCCTAAGTGCAATTGTCGAAACGCCTGCATTTTAGAGACATGCATTGCAGGCGTTTCGACATTTGAACTTAAGGTTGGTGCTGCTGTTCTTGGCTGGAAATCCGAGTAGAAGCACACAGGTTCCCGGCACGCAATCCATTCAGAGTAGGTGGATAAGAGTGAAGCAAAGTAAGTACTTAGACGCCGGTCCACTGGCGCAATGGTTAGTGTACTAGCCTTTGGAGCTGCTGGGCTCGGGTTCGAATCCCGGGTAAAGGCATGGATGTTTGTGTTTGTCAATAAATGTTGTTATTTGTCTATGTGTTTGTGGCGTCCTTCTTTGTGTGTCTCTTGTGACTGTCTCTTCTGGCGAGCGGGGTAACGGCCAAAAAGGCTACGCCCTTCCTTTCTAGAAGGCGCAATCACTGTCATTTGTCAAGTACTCAGACACTTTATAGCTATAATGGATATTATTTTTTTCTCTAATGGGGCTGCAACATTGGCGGTCAAGCCTTTGCAGACTCGGCACATTCCCCAGAATTGAGAGCAATTTATTTTTGTGGCACCATCTAGGCGACTCTCGCTACCAATTTTGACGCACAGATTACATGAATCTGAGCTCTCTGTGGATGTTAAAGTATGCCGAGATTTTAATTTTGCCGAGAGAACCCAGGCCAAATGGGCCGTCGAGGGATCTTTTACATGTCACATAATCATATGACATGCGTGCCCAGAATCTTCCCATCCAGAAAATCCGACGACTCAGCCGGGCTCGAACCTGCGATCTTGGGCGCACGAGGCGGACACGTTTAACCTCTCAGCCAGGGAGCCGCTTGGATATTAATTTTAAATTGTCCATATCGCAATCCCAAGATTGCGGGTTCGAATCCCGGCTGAGTCGTAGGATTTTCTGGATGGGAAAATCGTGGGCACGCATGTCATATAATTATGTGGCGTGTAAATGATCCCTGGTGGGCCCTTTTGTCTCTGGGTCTCTTGGCAAAAATTAAATCTCAGCTTACTTTGACATCCACAGAGAGCTCAGATTCATTGTAATCTGCGCGCCAAAATTAGCAGCTAGAGTCGCCTAGATGGTGCCGCAAAAAAACGGCTCTCGGTTCTGGGGGATTTGAAGTGCTTGAAAAAGGCTTGACCGCCAATGGTGCAGCCCCCATTAGAGGAAAATTTTTTTTAATTAGGGATGCTGCCGGATGAAAAACAATGTAGCCAACTGTGTGTCAAGGGAAGTCATGCTCAATCAATTCATGCAACCCAGAAACCTTCTTGGCGCGAATGATTTGGCGCCACAATGCATTCAACAACGTTAAATAAGGTTAGTTAGGTTAGGTTTGAATTATCGTCGCACTAGAGCTACACGAGGGCCATTGGCGACGGGCGTCGTATTTTAGAGCCACAGTAAGATGACGTTAAATAAGGATAAATAAGTTTAGAAAGAATTATTAAGAAGTCTAGAAAAAATTCGTTTATTCGGAAATATATTGGGAAATTATACATTAATTAATGTGAATGAAATAAGGAAATGATATGATAGAAACAGATAAACAAGACTTGCGATTCACCTTAAAAATATGTAGTGTAAAGCGCTCCAAGCACCATGAGAGGGCACTACCATTTGGATTGGTAGTTGCATCACCAGAGAGGGCTGCTTTTGGACAGTAAGTATTAAACTTTTGTCCATTTAGATTATTATTTTCATTCTGATCTAATTTTACCTAAATTTAATTGTTTTAATTGCCATTGTTGTAATCTATTTTTTGTACGTGCAATTCTTAACCAAATATGTTCTAAATTTCCCCTAGATTTTTATTTGGTACTCAACCTTTTCCACACAGCAATCACTCGAGAAACTTTAATTCATTTAGACAATAAATTAAAATGAATTTATTTATGCGACATCGGTCAGTTTGAAATGACGCGAAATATATTTCACTACTTTGTATGTTAATAGAAATGTTTTCATTCTATTTAAAACGAGTGAAATTACATATATTTTTTTTTTAAATATAAATTAATTTTTGCAAACGATAAGTTTTATTACCGGGAAAGAAGCATGAATTCGTTACAATATCCCACAAGAAATTTTAATTCAAATAGACTGCAACAGTTGCTAAATCGTCAATACTTGTGGTTAAAAACTCCATTGTTAAGATTAAAACAATGATTTGGCATTGAAATCGTGAAAGTTCTTTTAATTTCATTTTTTTCTTACATCATGATTCGCTGTAGAACGGAAGTGTTTTTTTTTTTTCAATGATATTTTTTTTATAAAAATAATTATTTATATTATTAATATTAATTAATAAAATTATATTTTTATAATTGCTATTTATAGTTTCAGTTTACGTAATGCGCTTATTTACCACTATTTTACTACCAGTCATCTAGATCACAACAATTATTGAAGTAAATTAGCCGCGTATCTTAGTGTTATGCAGGGTGGCTCAAATAAGTGGCCCACAGCTTAGAAGTATGGATAAAGCCTTGGTTTCCTCGGAGTCTGTCACCAGAAAAATGCGATCGCTATTAAACGTGGATGACGTCACTTTCCGAACTGTAAACCGTCCACCGTTTCATCGGAACGTTATGTTGACACGAAACTGGAAACCTAGCCAACTCACTCAACTCAACTCTAATGTTGTTTTGGTTTTCGTCTTTGCATGACAAAAATGGAAAATTTAGGTTCTTCGTGATTTCTCACAAAATCAATTAGCATTTCTTCCTCGGCAAGAGTAAAACAACTCTCGCCTTCCGTCATTTCCTCATATTTTGAATATTTGGCAAGCACACCCCACAACAGACAGCAGCAAAAAACTTTGTTTTCAGGATTTCCCCAACACACTCTACAGCAAATCAATCTGGCAGTCGTGTTGAGTTGTCCTGCAACACTCCCGAGGAAACCACTCTATACTAATCAACGTCAATAGTTTGTATGACGTCACTCACCGCATTTGTCCGACCGCTTAAATCTGTTGACGGACTCCGAGGAAACCGAGGCTTTAGAGAAGAAATGCTGCCCAGTTAAAAAAAAAACAATGACAAACCAGGTTTGTTATGTGAAGAGATTGGTCGCTTCAATATTAAGCCCGGCCCGTCCATGGCAGAGTGGTTAAGGCATCCGACTCTGGATTCAGCCCTCTCAGGTGTGCGGGGGTTCAAATCCCACCTACTGCCAGTCATCCTATAACTCGGACATCTGTACTGCGAAAGAGTAGAAAATCCAACTGGTGACTGATGGGCCCGAGTACACTGGGACAGACGTGATCGTTAAATCTGTGGAGTCCAAAGTCCCGACGGCGTCAGCGTACGATGTCGCTCGAAGTACCGATGGGTACCCGTTCAGGTGTCGACCTCATCACTTGACCAGGGCTCTAAATTACGAGGCTTTATTGGCTGTGTTAAAGCTCCTAAAGGAGGCTAGAAATAGGCAGCCGGAAACGATTACATTACCCATTACCCTATTAAGCCCATACAAACGCTTGTGAATTATTTGCCGGTAACTATGTCATCTTCGCCGACCCGGCAGCACAACGGATAGGGAGCTAGCCTTTGGAGCTTCTTCGTTCAGGTTCGAATCCCGGGTAAGGCATTGATGTTTGTGTTGGTCAATAAATATTGTTATTTGTCTATGTGTTTGTGTCGTTTTTTCTTTGTGTGACCGTGTCACTTCTAGAGAGTAAGGTAACGGGGTATAAAGACTACGCTCTTCCCTTCTAGAGAGCGCATTCATTGACATTTGTCAGGTCATCTTCTCACTGATCTGAATTAAATAAAATTTGTTTTATTTAAATGACAATTTGAAAAACATGGTAATATAGAATTCACTCTGAAACAATTTTATTGAATAAATTTTCACAAAATTCTTCAAAATTCCCGAAATTCTACAAAAAAAAGTTGCAATTTTGGTGTCAAGTTTGTTAGTTTGTTATTATAGTTTGAACACAAAAATAACAAACGCATATATTATATCCTTACTATAATACAAGGAATTGGTGCAAAGTCGAAAATCGCCCCAGAATTAATAAACTCCGGTAAACTTGGGGGTCTGGGGTTTTTGGCCACGACGAATCGATTGGCACAGGTTTTGAAGCGCTACGGTCAAGCAGTTCGGAGGTACAGATAGGATATTTTCGAACTTCATTAGTGCGCCATAATGGCTACTTTCTTGATGCCATCCGCTAAAGCTATAAGCCTCTGCTTAAGCTATAAATGTTTAGTTAAGATTTTAATTTTTCAAATTTAAATAAATTCAACCTTGCTTTAAAGTTTATTGAGTTTTACAGAAATGGTAACATGAATATTTTTTTAGTTCCAATCAGCAGACGATTTTAGTTCTTTTCTGTTCATTGGCGATTTTTGGCGATCTTGAAAATTTAACGTGTGGTTGCTATACCTATCGAGTTGAATGAAGTATGAAATGGAATGTTTACCACATTTCGACATTTTCGTTGCTTTTCAACGAAACGCCAATTATCAATTACATTTCATTTCCTATGACTTTTAAAACTTTACCTTTGTATAGAATAGTTCCCTTTCCAAACTCTAACTTTGTTTACAATGGTGCACTACTAATGTGACCAGACATCCCGCTTTTTGTGTTACTGTCCCGCGGGCCGAATGTCCCGCCAAAACGTCCCGCTTTTTTGTAAAAAGTCCCGCAATGTCCCGAAAAACGAGGAAATTGTAAATAAAATAGACTTTTTTTTATGAATAATCGTTGTAAAACGCTATGACGTCTTTAGAAATTGTTAAATGAAGTTAAAGTCATCAACAAATTGGTGAAGTATGGTTTCTGCTTGCCTGGAACCACTGCTGCTGTTGAACGCGCCTTCCTTATCTTTCTTATACCAAGTGTGTAATTGTGTGAAGGGACTATTATGTGCATAAAAAATATACTTAAAAAATACACCGGGGGGGGGGGGGTGATGGAGTGTCCCACTTTTTGATTTTGAAAATCTGGTCAGATTAACTTTAACCGGTTATCTTTTCACCAATGGTTTCACAAATTTTCTTATGGTATGTATTGTTTTGATAAATCACAATTGAAAATTTAAATCTTCGAGTTAGCTTCGATACCTATTTTCTCCGAGCAGAGCTCGGTCACCCGCTGGTAGCAAAATAAATCTATATCCCTTCAATCAGGGTTCTAAATAACGAGGCGTTATTGGCTGTGTTAAAGCTCCTAATTTAGGCTAGAAATAGGCAGACGGAAACGATTACACTCCACCACTACACCCTTCAATGCATGCTGTTGCCATATTTCAGCAAGTAACTTTATTCGATTAAAGTAGAGCTCCCTCTCGACAAATCTGTGGTTTTTTTTTCATCTATTACATTCCATTTCGAAGTTTTAGTTACTAAAAAAATTATAGTTCAAGAGGGTTATTTAAAAATATATTTAGTAGTTTTCTAATAATTTTAGTCAAAATACAGTAGACGCCGCTTAATGTGATCACATCGGGACGAACGTGATTTGATAACAATAACCGATTGATTACAATACACGAATAAAAAAATTAAACTAAAAAATGATTTTTTACATACGTATTAAAATAAAAATTAATTTTAAATTAGGAGTTGTTGCCGTAAAACTCTATAGTATTTATTAGAAATTAATTCACACCAAAGAAAAATAGTTACTAGTTTTATGTAACATATTTATGGTGAACTGCAGAAAACAATACAAAATACAAAAGGTTAATTATTAACTGAAAAAGAAATCATTAATTGTTTAGCATTCTTTTGAAGCAAGTAATTTACGAATCGCTTATAATCATAATGTTTATGAAAGTGTTTCGCGTCGGCTTTGTTTTGCACATCTATAGACGTAAGATTCGAAGTGCCTCCCTCATCTGAGCAGACGTCGGAATTTCGTCCTCGATAGCACTTTAATGTTCATCATTGGCATCAGAATCTTGTGACGAAGCCTGATGTTTGACAAACATCATATGGCTTCGCATATGTCCTCATCAGTTAAAGGAGTAGAAGTCGCAACTTTCTCGTCGATCTCCATCCATGCTTCAAAATCCTCAGCATTCACATCGGACCGGGGATTGAAAACGTCTTCCATTTCTTTCACCACTGACAATAAACTAAAACTGATAACAATAAACGAACATTTGATTACAATAAACGATGATTTTTCAATGTATTTTGATATAAGCGGACGGGACTGAGCGATTTTGATAACATTAACCGTGATCACATTAAGCGGCGTCTACTGTAGGAATTTTATATTTGGTTTTTGCCATATGGCAACAATTTTAAAAATCGAAATTATTTAAATTCCAATGCAGTTAATTTTTTTCATTATTTTTCCCATAATGTATGAGTATTTAAGATACAAATATATTTTTTCGGGATAAAAAAAACAGGGTTTATAATAATCATTTTAAAATGGCTTTTTTTTTTATCGGTTCGTCGATATAAAAAACAACAAAAAATTACTGTCATACACTTGTGGTCGAAGGTACTTTTATTGATTACCAAAAGTAAACTAATTTTTAAAATTGATCTTTAGAAACAACATAAACAAATGCAAGATGCACTATTTGACTCGCGTGCAATGTCACTCCAAAGTCCAGATGGGTGCCAGCTCAGGTGTCGTTCTCGTCACTTGGCCGCGGTTCTAAACTACAAGGCGTAATGGCAGACATTCACGGTCATATCCACCTGAGCTTAAATTAAAAACGCTGTGGTAAAAAAAGCGGTTAGACAGGTTAGAGCAGTAGGAAAACATTAGCAAGTGGTTCAAGAGCTGTATAATATAACATTAGCACGTGTTTAGAGAGGTGTAGGATAACATTAGCACGTGTTTCGAGAGGTGTAGGATAAGAAACCGCGTGACATCCGATGAATGTTCCCCATTGACTAAGTTACAGCTATTAGAGGAGGCTAGAAATAAGCAACAGGAAATGATTAAATTACCAATATTACGTTTGTGGAAGCTACTTGACTTTTACAAATTTAACTGAACTAAAACTTTGGAAGGAGCATCGAAGCGCTCGCCATAGGGTCGGTGAGGTCCTGCAACCCTGTAAGAGCAACCCAAGTTTTGCCGCCAATCAAATATTTACCTGTTAAAACATCAGGCAATTTAAACCAACTTTTTCAATAATTTTAACAGAAAATTTATATGTTATTGCTGTAGGAGGTTCTTTGTATAATGAAGTTTCGGAAACATGTACCTTTAAAAAAATAGAATTGCAAGAACAATCTTTAAAACTTAAAGGGCTGGAGAGCCCAGTCGGTTAGGCACTCTCCTAACATGCTGAAGGTCCCAGGTTCGGCTCCGGGCATCGCCAAGAAAACTGCCGACCTATTAACGGCCCGTGCAGCCAAACATTTACCGACGAATAATACCCCGTGTAAGGGAGTGCACGTTAAATATCCTTCAAAGTCCTAACGCTGCGTACGATGTCGCCACTAACGGTTGCGTTGGGTGCCTATTCAGGTGTTGGCTCGTCACTTGACAGTGGTTCTAAAATACGACGCCCGTCGCCAAAAGCCCTCGAGTACCTCTAGTGCTACGATAATTCAAACCTAACCTAACCTTTCAAACTTAAATTCTTTGGAGTACTGTTCTTCGGGAGCGATTCTGACATCCAATGCAAACTATCAAGTAAAGTGTCAATTGTGATTGGTGAATTCCTTGCCAAATGTGGCACATATTCTCCCTAAAGCTGTCGCCAAATGAGTTAAAATAGGCTTCACCAACTTTTCATGGAAAGCTAGTTCCTGTTGTTCATGTGGATCGTTTTATAAAGGTCCTCATTTTATTTCAAGATTATTCACACAGAAATCACACAGTAATTTTACATATGATAGTCCACACAGGATTTTACTTATGCCATGTTTTTATGGCGTCTGATCTCTTTCCACACAGGAGAAGAAGTGATGTGTGCCTCCCCCTAGCGACGAACCTCATCACACACTTTGTGCGTGCGCCACATAGGCGTAGAAAAATAGTTCGCTCGCCAAAAGCAACCACACACCCCTCCTGCGAGCAACAATTTTTTAAACATGAGAAACAATTAAAACATTTTTTCATACACACAATACATTACAACAATTATAACATTAATCTAGAAATTAATTAAACAAAATATTTAAACATTAATTTAAAATTACTAGTAAAATAATTACTGAACACAATCATTTAAATCAAAGAAATGTTGTTTAAAGAATACAACAATTTATCTTCATTTACTGCCTTTGTAAGAAAATCTGCTAGTAACAAGTCAGTTTGTTGGTATTTCAGTTCAATAGTATTGTCCATCAACAAATCCTTCACAAAATGAAATCGCAAATTCATATGTCTAGACTTGTTAGGAGCTCTAGTACCTTTTAGATACTGTATAGCTGCTTGGCTGTCAGAAAGTAAAATTACTTTATCATTTATAAATTGTTTACATGTCATTTCAGTTAATAAATTTACAGTCCAAATAATATTCTTACACAGTTCTGAAATAGAAAACAGTTCAGCTTCACATGTAGATAGACTTACACTTTTTTGTTTTTGACATTTCCATGAAATCAATGAGTCACCTAATAAAATTACACTCCCACTGAATGATTTGGCATTTCCCGCGTTTCCCCATGAAGCGTCAGATGTGCCTGTAATATAACCCATTTCATTGCTATAAAACAATTTTTTGTCTTTAGTCCCTTGCAAATATCTTAAAACCCTTTTTGCTAGATTCAGATGTCGCTTTTCTGGTCGTTGATTGAATTGTGACAAATAGGTTGTTACAAATGATATGTCAGGACGTGTCCTGTTAGCTAAATACAAAAGTTCACCAATTAACTCTTGATAAACAGTTTGATCAATTAAATCATCACTAGGTGGAAAAATTTTATCTTCACCCCTTACAATTGGTGTTTTTACAGTTTTACAATTTTCCATATTATGCTTAATTAATAATGATTCAACATACTTAGATTGTGAAATACTTATACCATTTTCATGTTTTTCAATTTCAAGACCTAAAAACTTAGAGCTGTTATTTTCATGCAATTCAAATACACTTTTAAGCTTAGTTATAACACTTTCATACATTTTTTCACAAGTATAAAATATTCCTAAATCATCAACAAATGAACATAGAATTAAAATATCATCATTATCAGTCATTATAAATACACAATTATCAGAAGCTAATTGTTTTAATCCAATGCGCTGCAATTCACTTTTTAATTTTAAATACCAATTTTTACCACTTACAGATAAACCATATAAACTCTTTTTCAATAAACACACTTTATCTTTACCAAATATTTCGTCACAGCCAGGTGGAATATTTACATAAACGGTTTCTTTTAAATCACTATAAAGATATGCTGTCTTAACATCATAAAATTTTACATTCATATTTAATTTAGCTGAAATTGCAAGCAATAATCTTAAACTTTCCATATTTACAACAGGTGAGTAAGATTCAGCATAATTTTTATTGTTAAAATCGGCTGCTACGAGCCGTGCTTTATAAATCAAAATACCATCACTATTTTCTTTTAAAGTAAAAACCCACTTAGTTTTTATTATTTTGTTGTTTTGTGGAACATCTGTGATTTCGAATACATCGTGTTTTTTTTTAGAGATTCCAATTCATTCTCTATGGCAACTTGCCAATTGTTCCAATCTGCACGACTTTTCGCCTCTTCGATATTTTTTGGAATAAGTTCTGTTTGATTCGCGAATTTTATTTTTTGCTCTTTTAATCGTTCAGAGCGACGTAGTTTTGGTGTTTCGTCAAGATTATTCGCATTTGTTTCCTCGCTGTCTGGAAAATCGCTTGGACTGTCAACATTTGTATTTTTTATTACGTTATCGAAATCTTCTATTTCCCATAACTCTGTTTTATTTTTTGATAGTAATGTACTACCTTTTAGATTCTCGTTAAATTTAACTGATCTTTCTTCTATTATTGCGCCAGTACATATATCATAAATTCTATAACCTATACGCTGTCTGGAATAACCAACAAAAATTCCAGTTTTTGCCGGAACATCAAACTTGTTGTTCCTTTTTATCTTATTTACATAATAGTAACAAACTGATCCGAATTTCTTTAAATAATTAATTTTTGGTTTTTTCCCAGTCCAAATTTCAAGTGGCAATTTTTCCTTACCATTTCTTGGTGTCAAATTAGTTACATGAGTACAGAAATTAATGCATTCCGCCCAAAACTGCATGCCTAATTGACTTTCATGTAATATAGTCTTAGCGCGTTCTAGTAATGTACGATTTGCCCGTTCGCTTTTATTACTTTCGGGATTGTAGGGTATGGTTTTTTCATGAATTATTCCCGATTTTGCAAATAAAGTATCTAACCTTTCATTAACAAATTCACCCCCATTATCACTTCTTACTCTTTTAATTCTTTTCCCAGTTTAATTTTCATATCTAGCTTTAAATTCGGTAAACACATCATACACTTCATCCTTATTTTTAATGAAATAAGTAAAGTACATTCCACTGTAATCATCCACAATTATGAGAAAATATCTACTTTTCCCTAATGATTCTGTTTGCATTGGACCACAAAGGTCAACATATAGTAACTCTAAAATATCTGAACTTAGTTCGTGATTAACAGTCGGATGATGTTTTCTAGTAACTTTACTTATATCACATGCATCACAATTAAAGTTTTTTACATCATTTGTATTAACATCAATATCAATATAATCTTTCATTTTAAACATGTATTTATAATTTAAATGACATAATCTACTGTGCCACAATTTATAGTTGTTATATGTTTCATTAGACAAATAACATTCCAAATTATCCAATGGATTTAAATATACTTCTAGTCTATTTTCATTTAAATGAGCTTTAAACAAGAATTTATCATCTTTATCAAATACTAAAATACCATTCCTATTGGATTTAATTCTACAACCTTTTTTCATAAGACAAGGTACCGATAATAAATTATTTCTTAAGTTTGGTACATAATTTACATCAGCTATGGTTAAATCAATAGGATATTTACTTACAGTTTTAGCTCGAACAGTACCTTTTCCTTCAGTACTTATTTGGATATCCTTACCAGCCAGATTTAACTCACTAGTATCCGGATGGATTTCTTTGAACCAAAATGTATCCTTTGCTAGATGATTTGTTGCACCACTGTCTAAAATCCAAATATTGTCATACACAGTTTCTTGTTTCGTAACTTGTAGTGCGGTCCCGTTCGTGGCAATACCATCCTCGCCGGTAGTTTCCGTGCTGTAGATATGGTTTGGTTTTCTGGTTCTGTTTCCAGATCCGCCGCCACGTCCCCGGTTGTTGTTCCAGTTTTGATGCCTATTCTTGTAAAAACAATCTTTTGCTACATGGCCAATTTTTCTACAATTGTAGCAAACTCGGTCGTCTTTTCCATTTTTGTTCTTCTTCTTGGAATAGAACACCTCGGAACTGCCTCCCTCGGAATGACGATTTCGGGAACTCGTCAGCTCCTCCTCACGTAGTATTTCCAGCACCTCATCCATAGACTTGTCCCGCTGAGTTTTCAAGATGTCTCGGACTCTTGCAAATCGGCCACGCAGTCCCCGGACAGTGTGGTAGACAAGCTCACGTTCGGAAACCTCCAGGCCCAGTGCTCGACATTTTGTCGCTAGTCCTCGTGCTCTGGCAATGTAGTCGTTTGCACTTTCATTTTGAAGAATTTCTAAATTTTTCAACTCGTTCGCAACGTCGATTTTTCGATCTTCTTGTTGACCCGTGAAATTCGATTTAATTTTTTCCCACAATGTCTTTGCATTGTTTTCTGTTGCGTATTGGAGGGCTTGCTGATCGGACAATGATAATTTAATGTAGGCAACAGCATCAATGTTTTTTTGATCCCAATTGCTGGATTCATCACTTTTCAAATCGTTGGGTTTTTCTTCTAAAATCACTCTGTCTAGTCTTTTCAATGTCAATGCGGCCTGAATTTTCAATGCCCATATAAAATAGTTCTTACCGTCCAATTCAGGAACATTTAGTTTCTCCATTATTCTAGTATAACACACAGTAAAGTCGTCAGGATCACACAGAGTAAAATCCTTAGCATCACACAGTCATCACGAAAATAGTTTACGTTTCAAAATCAGTTCACGTACATTGAACCACGTGCTAAATAACTTTCGGTTTGTCCGTAAAACGCTAACTAGTAACTCGTTTGAAATAATCCACGCTCTTGCGACCATTTGTTGTTCATGTGGATCGTTTTATAAAGGTCCTCATTTTATTTCAAGATTATTCACACAGAAATCACACAGTAATTTTACATATGATAGTCCACACAGGATTTTACTTATGCCATGTTTTTATGGCGTCTGATCTCTTTCCACACAGGAGAAGAAGTGATGTATGCCTCCCCCTAGCGACGAACCTCATCACACACTTTGTGCGTGCGCCACATAGGCGTAGAAAAATAGTTCGCTCGCCAAAAGCAACCACAGTTCCAGAGTTTCAGTTCTGTTCAGTGGTTAAGAGTTGACTGAAGTATAAACTTAGAGATTTTAAATTATTATTTTTAACTGTAAATTTAATTTCGTTAAATAAAAAAATCTATTTCTGTAGTAGATGGTTATAAATGGCTCCTCCACGCTTTAAATTTATATTTTTAATGATTGAATTTATAACTTTACGAGAATTATTAAGTTCGACTCAACATAAACTCTCAGTATACAAAGGTTAATTTTATTTGTTTCTTCATATATTTTTCCTTTTAATAGGTGTTCTTATTTTTTAAAAAAAACTAGTATTGGAGGGGAAAACGTCAGCCTATAAAATTGCCGCTATTTACCACATGTTGTCCGGAGGAGGAATCCTATACCAAAACCGACCTTAAGTTTGCAGTATACAAATGTTCTACGAGAAAAAGGGTAAATAGTTCTCATTTTTGAGTGCGAGAATCGAATAAAAAAATGTATTTCACATTCAATAAACAAATTGATTTGTTATTTCAAGACATAAATTTATTATTTTTATTAGTTAAGCTTCAGTTAGAGTGTTATTTTAATTATTTTTTTCCTTCGATTTTGACGTAACAGGGTGCACGAATATCAGGGTCGAAAGGAGCAGCCAACCAGAGTACGCGAAATTGCGGCGCCAGCCGGGTTGTACCTAGTTTCTTCCGCTCAGTACATTTCTCTGCTGCAAACTTAAGCTTGGTTTTGGTATAGCCACTCTGGGATACATGATTCTCCTTGTTTGTCTGGCAAGGCACGAATATCTTCTGTAATTCTTCAGCACTCAAAATTTATGCAAGCACTAGGGGGCAAAGCCCCCTGCTCGCTACCGCTCGCCAACCCCCGAGAATTGCTACGCAATTTCTCTTTGTTTGCTCCGCAAACCTTTACCCATAAAGAATTGCTATGCAATTCATCTTTGTTTGCTCCGCAAACAAACATGCAAGATTAAGATATTTTCGTTTAAAGGTCCCGACCAGCGGGGAGAGTGCGCAAGACGAAAAAGGGAAGATGCATCGGCTTCGGCTGTTTTTACGATTCGTGGCCGGAAACTCAAGACCGATGCCAACAGTTGAAAAATAAGCTTGTTTCCGTGGGACTGCTCAATACCACCTAGATTAGAAGGCCGGCGAACTAAATGCTTCACTCTTAAAACAAACACTCCTAATTTAACTCAGTCTGAGTGGATTTTACTCCTCCAGACTGGAAAATGCACTTCTCCTTTTGGAGTGGATCCTTTGTGTGTTAAACCTCCGACAGGATCACTCCAAACGAGTGATTTTAACTCAGTCTGAGTACATATGCATGCCTTTACGGTGTCGAAAATGCACTTCTCCAACTGGAGTGGATTTCACTCTTTTGTTTTAAGAGTGTTGACGTCAAATTAGTGGACCGATTCTGTGGTTTTGACCAATCATCATTCGTGACTAGATCTTGTATTTGAATAAATTTTTAAGATAAGATGAATCAAGATGCGACGTCATCTTAAGATCCAACGTTATTGGTCAACAAATCGAAATTGGTCTACTAGTGTGATGTTGTGTTGCTTACACTCTTAAAACGAACGAGCGATTTTAACTCAGTCTGAGTAATTTTCACTCCTCCAGTCTGGAAAATGCACTTCTCCTCTTGAAGTGGATCCTTTGTGTGTTAAACCTCCGACAGAATCACTTCAAACGAGTGATTTTATAACTCAGTCTGATTTAATATTCACTCCACTCCAGTGTCGAAAATGCACTTCTCCTACTGGAGTGGATTTCACTCGTTTGTTTTAAGAGTGTAGTTCTTCGGCTTTCTAATGTAGGTGGTATTGGACTGCTCCAGGGCATCACGTAGCTCTAGCGCTAAACAACGATCTCCACCAAAACCACGGGACACAACCTGAAGCAGCCCCGGCACAAAACAAGCACACCGCCGTAAGGGCCTTTTCACACGGAGTACCTTGATCACGGAACTTCCATAGGAATAACATGGAGAACCGCTGTAGAGGATTGTTCATTGAATTTTTTCGTGGAGACACGAAAATCGGTAAACCGGTTTTGCGGAGAGATATAGGTAGCCAATCAGCATCAAGTATAGCTCTGACGTCTTGTTAGCCAAATCGAGTTTGCCAAATGGAGAAAAATCTGCTTTATGCTCGCCAATGTTGATATTTGTAGTTAGTACTCCTTGTTACATCGGCTTGTGGGGAGCCTTGTGGTTAAGATCTCGATCTCGTTATCGTAAGGTCTCGCGATCGAGTCTCGGTACCACTGAAGACGATTATGCGGAGTACGTGCTCGTTAAATCTGTTGGGACTGAAAGTTTTTCCACGGGTACAGGTCCCTGGAGACTATTTCCCTCCCCTTCAGGGACTTGTCTAAATTGTGGAAATTTTGCGCGATAGATGACAGCATCTGTCACGTATGTGTGGGTGTGTGTGTTGTGTCTGTCTTACATGATGAAGGATTATAAGCGGGTCTCTGACCAAGCACACAAGCCTGACAATATATGTATACCAACCAACCAATTCCTACACATGATAGAAATTTGTAAAAATATTGAAAAATTGAAAAAATGTGCCAAGACTAGCGATAAGTATCATTCACAACAACCACTCCAGGAACGTGTGACGTCAGAATCTTTGCAGGTGGACAACCCTGTCCGAGCAGTTCCGTGCACAAGGGATACCGTGTGAAAAGGCCTTAAGTTGCCGCGTGCATCTCTAGTGCGACGACACCAGTCCCCACCTCGAACAGGTGCAACGCACAAAAACCGCGATAAAAAGCGCGTCCTTCCCCGTGTGACGATTGCACTCGTGATTGCCATTGTGATATCGAGGTATTGAGCTGCAATCGGCAGGAGGGCGGTTTCGCTCGCGCATGCGCATCAGCCTCCGATAACGCAATATTTCCGCCTCGATATATCACACTCACAATCGAAGACGCCGCACCTGTACCAACAGGTAAGTGTTTTTACGTGTGTCCTATGCTTATAAGTTAAATTTTGAATTAATTTTTTCTGTTTAATAAAGCAAAGTTACATTTTTCTGGAGTTATGAAATAGCATAACGCTACACCGTTAAAAAAAATCCAGGTGAAATAACGGCAGGGAACCCTCCAGACACGCCCCGTTAAAATATGTGATTGAATTAAAATACTTTTTTTAGTTAAATTTATCTGGAGTTCTGAACTAGAATAACGCTACACCGTTGAAATAAAAATCCCGGTCAAAATAATGGCAGGGAATGCTCCAGACACGCCCCGTTATAAAATGTGTATGTGGTTGAATTAAAATACTTTTTTTTAAGTTAAACTTCTCTGGAGTTCTGAAATGCAACGATAGACTTTTAAAGAAAAAAATCCCGGTAAAATAACGGGGCAGAGAACGGCAGCAGAGATTCCAGTCACACCCCTTTAAATTTAGTTTCGTTTGAATTATCGTCGCACTAGAGCAACACGAGGGCTATTCGTAGTTCGGGCGTCGTAATTCAGAACCACATTCAGGTAACGAGCCGACATCTGAATAGGCAACCGATAAGTGCGACATCGTATTCAGCGTCGGGGCTTTGGAGCATATTTAACGTGCTATCCCTCTACACGGGGTATTATTCGTCGGACACTTTTGGCTGCACGGGCCGTTTATAGGTTGAAAGTTATTTTGGCGATAGCCGGAACCGAACCAGGGACCTTCCGGATGCAAGGCGAACGCCTTACCGACTGGACGCTCACACCCCTTTAAAAAATGTGTCTGCGGTTCAATTAAAATACTTTTATATTTTTCTAAGTTAAATTATTTTCAAGGTTTCTGAAATGTAACGCTACACTGTTTAACCCTTTCATTATGAAACGCCCCAAAACACCCGAACAACTAAGGATTCGATAAGGATCCTATCAAATATTACGAGGAAGCAAAAATCCTTCGTAGCGAAAGGGTTAACAAAATTCAGGTAAAATAACGAGGCAGGGAATGGCATCCTTTTCTATAGCTAACAGATAAGCAAAATATGGGAATGACCCTGATTTTCAAACAGTCTAAGGAGCTGGGAAGCCCAGTCGGTTAGGCATTTGCCTAGCATGGTTCGGGTCCGGGCATCACCAAAATAATTGCCGACCCATAAACGGCCCGTGTAGCCAAAAAATGTCCGACCAATAATACCCCGTGTAGAGGGAGTGCACGCTAAATATCCTTCAAAGTCCTAACGCTGCGTACGATGTCGTCCTTAATGGTTGCGTTGGGTTCCTAATCGGGTGTCGGCTCGTCGCTTGACTGTAGTTCTAAAATACGACGCCTATCGCCAAAAGCCCTCGTGTAGCTCTAGTGAGAAGATAATACAAACTGAACTAACCGTCTTAAGGGCCCTCGCTCGCCCTCCGATTTCGAGCGTGGCTTCTTCACTTTACTTCACATAGCTGATAAGGGGGGAAGCGGGGAAGAACCCGACTTTTCTTTTTGGGAATTCTTTGGCGAGCTTACTGGTTAGTGAAAACTAGCAACCCTAGGGGGGGGAACAACCTAGTGTTAGGGGGGAGAGGGTTGGTGACAGTCGTAATTGATGGACGCGGACGGTTATCCAATGCCACTTTGAAAGTTCTATTTGAAAAGGGCCCTTTAGGGGTATTGCTGTGTCTTTCTTATCATTGCCCAGTCCAACCAGACGAAGAAATGTCTACATCATATGGTTTTTCGATGATATTATTAGTTGTGAAGATTTTGTGGTTGCACGATATAGAAAAAAAAACTGTTCTGCATCAAATTCTTTTACAATTGCATTTCTATGATGCATGACTAATATTACTACTGTTTATTGTTACTAATATTTTTAAGATTAGTATAAAATATTTAGATTGGAATTGGAAGTATATAAGAAGAAAAGCTAGTACCATATATCAACGGAGTGAATTAAGACAAATTTTAAATAATTTAAAAAAAAAAAGACAAATTATTCTAAAAATATGAATTGCATGGCCTAATTCCACAATTGATTTAAAATTAAAATATCTATCTATAAATATAACAAACTGGTGTTTCAATTTCTTTTTTAAATCTAAGGCGAATTGCGTCAATGATTGGAAAATCTAAAAGTTTTTAAATAAAATTTCTAAATTGAAGAGCTTAGTGGAAGAACGCGCTAAGTGACAAAAAGGTGAAAAAGAGACAAAATGTGCTTCAGAGCTTTTAGTTTGCAACTTCTCTCTAATTCACAAAATCATAGTTTTTTCTGCATGATATATCCGTATGGATCGTCAAAATGCTTGGTGGCTTTTGGCTTAATCGTAATTTACGTAATAACACGAAATTTACAATTTGGCAGTCGTTTAGTGGAAGTGGAAGAACGAGATAAGTGACATTTTTTAGGTAATTTTAGTCCATAATTGTTTCATAATTCTTGTACTAAACTTCTGATTTTCAAAATTCTTTTTTTGTTTAGAAGATAGGACTTCATAAGATCTTTTATTTAATACGTTTGCCTGTCCGTCCATCATTGTGTCCGTCCGTCCATATATATCCCTTTCAATTTCCGATCCAAAGTGCCTGAATTTGGAAATTATTTTTTTTGGTTCGAAAGTGAAAAATTAGATGACTACAATGCATAGTGTTTGGCCACCTGTCTGTACGTCTGTTATTTTGTTTCTATTCGTACGTCCTACTACCCCCCCCCCCTTTGTACCCGTCCAATTTTTAAAGTTGTTAAAAACTTTCAATTACCTTGAATAAAATATATGGTAATGAAACTATTTGTGCCTTCTACACGTTTTTGAGGGTGCTCATACTAAAAAAAATTGGTTTTTTTCCATTGATCTGTCTGTCTGACTAAAACTACATTACAATTCGAAATAAAAGAGCTACAGACTTCACATTTAGTATATATACAATCACACAATAATTTTAATACAATACAACCATTAAATTTTTAGTTAAAGCATCACACAATAAAGTAGTACTCGTTTGTTATTAAAACAATACGAAATCAGAAGTATGAAAACAAAAACAGAAGTAGGTAGATCCGATGTAGAATGAAAATTAGTCAAAAAAGTAATAAATAAAACCGTGTCTTACAATATTATTATACAATTACAAAATTAATTTTGTGTATTTTGAACAAAATTACAATTGTGATAGATACAGCAATTATTGTTTATTTAATACAATATGAATAGAGTTTGATTCAACATTATAAATAAAAATAGCAAAAACTTAGGTACTTGAGTCTATGAAAAAAGAAAACAAGTCCTGTTTGGGAAGTTTTCGATGTTTCAGAAGAAATCTGAAAAATAATAATTATAATTCCACTATTCGGCCAAACCGAATATTCGGCTAAAGTGGCAAAATACCGAATATTAGTAACCGATTATTCGGTGCAATAGATACAGTCTTAAAATTTTATTTTGGGGCGTCCGACTAGTACATGGAACCAAGTATAAAGTTTTCTATATTTTGCAAGGAGTAGCTGCCATAGAACTTTGTAGGGTTGAAAGTTATTGAAAATACTTTATAAATATAATAACTTTTAAATAATAATCAGTAATTGAAAGTCGTATAATGTTTACTTCATTTACAGCATTTCTACAACAGTAGAACATGATCATTTAAACAATTTATTTTTACAATCGTGATGCATAGTTATTTTAGGAGTTTAGAACATTGCGCGAAATGCGTTCGATAAGCTTTAGAGATCAAATGTAAAATGGCTTTGAAACTATTTTTGTACCCATAATTCATTTTTTTTAACAAGCCAGATGCTTTGAATGTTCGGTGTAATGTTGTTTTAACGCGAAACTGCGATCTCCATAGAACAGGTGCAATTTTTTTAATTATACCATCTGTTCACTGCTAAGTTATCTATGTTTGTTACAATAAAAATCAGACGACATCAAAATAGACTATATTTTATAAAATGTTAAAACCTTTAACTCCATTTAATTTAAAAATGAACATGCATTTTTTTTCCTTTCTTGCTATTACACATTTTAATATAGATATAAGATGTTAATTTTAATAACTTTAAAACCTAAAAATTTTATTGGCAGCTTGACCCTAATGACCCTTGCTCATGCGCAATTTTCTCGGAAACCTTATTATGAAGATCGACAAGTACTGGGAACTCGTGAGCCACATTTAAAGTGTGTTGCTCTGCTCTTTTAGTTCAAATTGTAAAGTGGCTTCAGACAAAAGGATAGAACAATGTTCGGAAACAACTTTTTTAGAATCATCACCCTCCAAAACGCGCAGAAAACACAAATTTTATGAAGTATATACTTGTACCCATTATAGACAATGCTCTCAATATAAACACCTCAGATCTTTAAAAGTTAAATTTTTAGTCGAGAGATGGTGTTACATGTCCGGAAAGAAAAGCAGTTAAAAAATATTTTAGCCTAAAAGTTGCACACACACAAAAAAACCGTGCTTTTGAAAGTGATTTGTATTTTCGTGTCATGCTGATTCTAATTATAGGAAAGCTATTTATTTTTATGACATAATGTATACTTTAAATATTGAAAAGTGGAGTGTTTTAGAAAGCTGGCAAAACTTATTTTCGATTGTTATTGCATCAGTATTTTAATGATGATAGCCTGTGGTCCAGAGAATGTAATCCAAGGATCGCCCATGCAGGGCCTGATTAAGCAATGTAGGACCTGTAGGAAGTCGATTTTGACAAAGCCACGGACATGAATTTTTTAAGGATCGCCCATTCTATTTGGTCCTTTATATTAAAAATTATCCCCGTAAAAATACTTTGGAAATCGGTAAACGATTCGAAAAACGTCAAATATTTGGATTGCTTTCTCTGTACAAACCCAAATCTTTTCATAAACAATAAAGATGCCCATAGACATCGGTATTTATTTTAACCCGCAATTAAATATCTAGTATTGAGCAGGGCGTCATTTATGTACGTCCTCTGGTAATATTATTTTATAAAATACGTAATATTTTTATTAAAATAAAAATTATAAAGTGAAAACCAATATCTGTAACAAATAATTAACACTCGATGAAAGCCTAAAAAATAATAGAAATTAATGGCATCTCGCCCTTTTTCAAGGAATGTATGAATTAAAAAATGCTTAAATACCCTTAAATTTATGTATTATACGAAATTATCAAATTGAAAAATAATGCATTAAACCGCAGGGCCGTTTATTCCTCACTTCTAAGGTTTGTGCAGCTATTCGTTTGTATCTTTGTCCTTTGGTCCTTTAGTATGGCCTCGATGCTTGATGCCTTTATTTTACCGTTTCTTAGTAGTTTTCATGATAAAAAAAATGGTACCGGATTTACCCCTTTTGGTACTAGGAAAAATATTCAAAAACAGCTTTTTTATTACTATTGACAGAAAAAAAATCCAAAATTAAATTTTAAAGGAGAAGACACTTTTTGTAAATGCCTTAGATGACACAAAAAAATACAATCGTCACTTGAAGCAAAGCGGGAAAAAAATGACCAGTCCCTTTCACGATTCAGAAAATCAGCACCGTTTACGAGTCCAAACCAAAAATAGTAAACGAAGAACGCCTCTTATCTCACTTTCCAGTTATCTATACCACAGACAATATACCTCACATTTCTCTCCCTCATTCCCCCCCACATACGTCTCATATTACCCCCGCCTAGGCAGAGCAACTACATTTGGCTACATCTCCCTTTTTTTTCTAATCACTATAGCCAACATCGCCAAACTGCTGGGAGGGGGGGGATTTGCGAAAGAATTGCTTTTTGTCATCAACTGCTCTTAAACTAATTAAAATTATGCTTCCAAATTTTTAGGGAGGCTTTATCACGATCGTAACTTACATGAGAAGAAATTGCAACGTGTTCGGACGGTAATTTTCAAAATTGTGACCCCCTAAAATTTTTTAATTTTTAGACATTTTTGATAATTTTTAATTAAAAATCTAATCATCAAATGTTTTTCGTTTTTTGTCGTTTGTTAAGTGAACTTGTTCTGTGTATGAAAAAAATTATTTGGAGAAATTTAGCGTTTTTGAACATGTGTTATTCTTGGCACAAAAATCGTCTTTTTTAAAGTTTAAAGCTCCATATCTCCCTTAAAAATTAAATTTCAAAGCCCAAATTTTGAAATTTTCTTGTTTTCAAAATTAGGCATCGAATGGTGTGTTTCTTAAAACTCGACTTGATGTTTTAATTTTTGAGATGAGGGCCCTTAAAGATAAAGCCGTTTACAGACCGTTTTGCATCAAATAAGGCTGTTATAGTGAGTAGGGGCCGTAGCCTCCTAGGTTTTTTTTTTATATTTTGTTCCTTACATATATTGCTCTTTGATTTTAACTGAGGGATTTTAAATATTTCGGTTCAAAAACCTAAAATCGGAATTTTTTGTGTTTTTTATTAAAAATTTTTTTAAAAAATCACTAATTTTTTTTTTTATACTTTGAAGTTTTCTTAGTCTTAATCAAAGATCTAAGAAACAAAATATGATTATAGTTCGTGAGAAAAATGCCGGCCACCGCTTTATCGGAACGTTACGTTAACACGAAACTGAAAACCAGCGAACTCATTCAACTAACTCTGTTGTTCTTTTATTTTTCGTCTTATGTCAAAAATGGAAAATTTAGGTTCTTCGTAATTTCTCACAAAATCAATTAGCATTCCTCGGTAAGCGTAAAACAACTCTCGCCTTCCGTCATTCCCTCAAGTTTTTAATTTTTGGCAAGCACACCACGCAAAAGACAACAGCAAAAAACGTTGTCATCAGGATTTCCCCAACGCACTCAACAGCAGCTCAATCTGGTAGTCGTAATGAGTTGTCCGGCAACGCTCCCGAGGAAACCACTCTAGCTTAATCAAAGCCGGTAGTTTGTATGACGTCACTCACCGCACTTGTCCGACCGCTTAAATCAGTTGACGGACACCGAGGAAACCGAGGCTTTATTAGGTAAATTTCCTCACAGATAAAGCGCCCTGCCTTTGTTAAACACGTCAATAATATCTGCAACCACTCATAGATAAACACAAGGATAAGCTATAGATTTGTCGGTGTGAACTGAATTCGACATCGCTTCATTTATGCACTCAAATCATAAAGTTAACCCTCTAATGCATGAATTTTTATTTTCACCCCCCAAAGATATATCTGTATCTTTAATACCCATACATTACGGGAAAAATACTGAAAAAAATTTAACTGCAATAGAATTTAAATAATTTCAATTTTTTAATTTTTTTCCATATGACAAAAACCAACTACAAAATTCCAATTTTGATAATAATGACTAGAAAACTATTGAATATATATTTCAAAATAACCCCTTTTAACTATAATTATTTTTTCAAAACAATTTATTTGTTATTTAGTACTAATATTATTATACTTTGAATACTGCCAAAAACGTAATTTCACAAAATTTAATAACCTCACTTATTGATTTTGAATACACTCTTACTACTGTCATCTATGAGGATTATTAGTAACTAAAACTTCAAAATGGAATGTAATAGATGAAAAAATCACAAATTTGTCGAAAGAGAGAGCTCTAATTTAATAGAGTAAAGTGGATTATGTTACTTGTTTCCAAACGGCAACAGTATGCATTAGAGGGTTAAAGGCGAATGAGCTCGATAGACCGAGGGTCTCCAAACAATAGGTTGGTTGGTTGACATATACTGGGTGAGGCAAATAAAAGTGGCTCCGATCAAGATATAGGAATACGTTGAAATGCGTGGCGAGAAAAACTCTTGAGGCCGACTGACACCTTGTTTTTGCATTGGTTGGATCGGATTAACTTCACATTAGAGCTACTCATAGACTAGTGGTGAGTCAGATCTTAGTTCGTATCGTATGAAGAAGTCCCAAAATGCAAACTGTGTGCCTTGCAATCAATTTAGAATGTTTTGTATTAACAAAACTAAAAATGTCCGATTCTCTAGGATAAATAACGACCGAAATAATCACAATGGGAACTTTTTTTTATCAGCTCTACTAACCTTGTTTGTATTTCATTTCAACTAGCTTCTCAAATCATAGCGTAGTTACCGACAAATAATTCGCCAAGCGTTTGTTTGGGATTAATATTAAAGCGATCAATAGCTTCAGCTAGCAAACTTGTTTTTGTATTGGTAAACTTGTTTTGTATTGACTTGGCAACATTTTTGTCGTATTCTCATCTCTATGTTGGGGCCACATTTTATTTGACTCACCCTGTATATTCATGTTTGTGTGATTGGTCAGAGACCCGCTAATATACCTTCGTCAAATTTTCAATGATTTCTAAATTCGATGCGTTACTTTTTTTTTACGTATCTTGCTTGTCTGTAGCATTTGTAGTTTGGGCTTAAAAAGTGGGTATTTTACGGACAAACGGATGGACATAGCCTTTGTAAAAGCTTCCGCTTTTAAGGTATACTCGTACCTTGTTCATGTGTTTTCTTACAGTTTATATGACGTGCACAAGTACTTAATTAACAACTAAAATCTTTAACCGTGTTTTTCTTGGAAACATATTTCTGAACTTTTCACCTTCTTCGAACAGCTAAGGTTCGGAGGAAAATCATCCTATTGAGTTAATTTTTCTTTTGTGTTATTTCATATGATGTGGTAAACAAACTAATGGTGTGTTTTTATGAAATATTATTGTCCAAGTTAAAAAAAATACATTTTACACTGAAAATGCTTTCTTTTTCTCAAAAAATTGAGTGTCCTTGACAATTAATTACGCCAAACAATTATTTTCATTATTTTCGAAATGTCTCACCATTGTTTTGTTCTACACACTATATAATGATGTAAAAAAAACAAATTAGACTTGAATCGATAAAATTAAGGAAGGAGTAGGGATTAAAATATTTGGAAAAATCGGGGTAAAATGTCAACTTTTTATCCATAAACTGAAACATATTATTATTTTTTAACTTAGTTGTTAATATTCATATTTTTCAACTATGCTGAAAAATTTAAAGTGAATATATTAAGAAATGAAATATTAAACCCTTTTAGGTACGGGTCTACCTTAATGTTGTAAACATTGTGTGAAAGCTAAAATTTCGGCTTTGTGACAAGTGACGAATTACTGTGGCAATGTTGTTGACTGTCATACATACCGACAACCTAATAATAATTTAATTAATGAACAAAATTTCATTTCATGTTATTTTATTTCAGATTTCAATAAACAACATACAGTTAAGAAATGGCGCAGCAAGGTATGAACACTTCTGGATACTTTTTAAGTAGAAAAAAATAAGAAAAAAATCAATCGACCACAAAGGGGATTAAAGATTATAGTATTTTATTGCATTACTTTTGAATTATTTGCTGTTATTGTTGTAATTTAAAAACCAAAATTATGCATCAAAAATATAAACCCTTTGTAATAGAAAATCGTAAACGAAATGTGGACTTTCAAAAATGGAAAAAAATTTTCAAGGAAAATAACAATGTTTAAAATAATTAGTTTCTTCTATATTACCAACTAGGTTGAACTACCTGCTTTTGTGTAAGAGTAAAAGTATATAAAGTTAAAAAGGTCCGTTAGGGTAACTTCCATCGTTAATTTCTTGTGAAAGGCGGACGAATGCCTCGGAAATAATCTAATTGAAAAAAGTAATTTTCTAAGACACATTTTTCTACAAATTGAATATTTTTTACATGATAAATATAGCTGACTCAGAGCTCTATACTACCACTTTTACAACCACTCTCCCACCACCATTTTGCAGTAAAAATATTTATTGAAAATTTAAAAAAAGTATATCAGAAATAATTTCAAAAAGTAGCATTTTAGAGCTTTTTAATGTCTACATTTATCATAGAAAATACCGTTTGAAAAAATATTCAGTACAGTCGGAGAAATGTGAATTGAAAAGTCTTTTTTTTTTACTTTGGATTTACAATTAATCAACTTTTACATTTTCAATGTCTCCCCTCCCCCCATAAAGGTTATCCCTCCAAATTCTTATTTATTTGGAATAGGAATTATCTCGATTGAGTTTATCCTTAAATACTCGCCCGAGCTGACATAAACGATCAATTTCCGATAGAATGCTGCTTTTGTCAATTTACATATTATGTTACCTCCTCCATGCAGGTTATCCCTCCGTGGTCTCGCCGATGCCGATGTTCGGCGAGAACCCGATGCAAGTGACGTGCGGCAACTGCCATCAAACCGTCATCACGACCGTCACCATGGAGAACGGCGCATGCGCCTACCTCGCCACCGTCATCGTCCTGCTTGTCTTGTAAGTACGAGGGTCCTTCAATGTCGACATTTACTAATACGTCCCCAAGAGTCACAGTACAGTAAAAATTCAATCGTCAGAAAGGGATGCTAATAATCCGAATTCCAGAAAAATTCCGCCCGGCCTCCCTGTTACTGTTCATCTTTGTTGGATGCGTAGCATAGTAAAGATTTCTGACAAAATTAAAATTAGCTGCTTAGTGGCTGAGAAGTTTAAAATGTCCGCCTCGTAAGCCCAAGATAGCGAGTTAGAGTCCCGGCTGAGTCGTCGGATTTTCTGGATAGGAAAATCTTGGGCACGCATGCCATATGATTATGTGGCATCTAAAAGATCCCTGGAGGGCCCATTTGGCTTGGGTTCTCTAATCAAAATTAAATATCGGCATACTTTAACATCCACAGACAGCTCAGATTCATTGTAATCTGCACTTCAAAATTGGTAGCGAGAGTCACCTAAATGGTGCCTAAAAAAATTGGCTTTTAGTTCTAGGGGATTTGCCTAGTCTGCAAAGGCTCTACCTCCAATGTTGAAGCCCCATTAGAGAAAGAGAATTAAAATTACTAGGCATGACATCCAACAGAAACAAACAGCAACAGATATTCCGGGTATAAAAATTTATTTGTTGCATGTAAACTTTCGAAATTTATTCAAATTACAACTCGCGATTCGCTCAGTGTTTACCTAATGTATGATTCGGGAGGACGATATCGGCAATATTGTCACGTCAGTGTCTATATCAGTGAAGCCCATACCTTATTATTCCAGTTACGTTTTTTTTTGGTCCGCAATTGGGAAGCTGGTGTACAACTACGCACTTTAGTCGCCGAACTTTGGATAAATAGATATGTGTCTGTCTTATCTCGCAGATATGATTGCTAAAAAGAGCGAAATATACAGATAGTGCGCTCAAAACAACTTTCCGGACAGACAGAAATTCAACGGGAAACAATGATGTCTACTCGCCCCCAAACACTGATACCTGAGGGATAACACACAAGTTTCCTGATTATCGTAAAAAACACCTACATCTCCTGTAAATAAGGCATTGTTGTAGTTCGCCTGTCACTTCTTAGCATCTATAATAATAAAAGAAAGAATCTGTCTGTCTGTTTGTCTGTGGATCGCAAAAGACCTACTTAAACTGCTCTTAAAAAAATCGAAATTTTTAATGTAGATTCCTTTTAATACTTACGTGTGCTCCTGATGAGGCTTAGTTGTTTCATATTTGATTGTGATTTTTAATTAATATAATTAGTTTTAAAAAAACATCATCCACGTGTTAGTGCGGAACCATAACAGGGCTTGAAAATGCATGGATCGGGTCGAAACGGGGGCTTGACGCCATCCTCTATTAGTTTGATTGATTGAGTTTGGTTGAGATGTGCGCTCGCCCGAAGACTGCTTCATCCTCTATTAGTGTTTGCTTTTTAAGTGCGCATGCGCAAACACGAATTTAATTTTGTGTTGATTTTGAGTGTATTTTCAAAAGTAAACGTGCCTCTGAAAGGAAGCAGTGCGAAGTTAACCCTCTAATGCATAGTGTTACCGTTTGGTAACAAGTTTCTTTATCCACTTTATTCTATTAAAGTAGACCTCCCTCTAGACAAATTTGTGTCTTTTCATCTATTACATTCCATTTTGAAGTTTTAGTTAATAATAACCCTCATAAATAACAGTAGTAAAAGTGCATTTAAAATTAAAGAGTGAGGTTATTAACAGTTGTGAAATTACGTTTTTGGCAGTATTCAAAGCATAATAATATTAGTACTAAATACAAATAAATTGTTTTGAAGAATTAATTATAGTTAAAGAGGGTTATTTTGAAATATATTTAGTAGTTTTCTAGTCATTATTATCAAAATTGGAATTTTGTTGCTGGTTTTTATCCGATGGAAAAAAATAAAAATTGAAATTATTTAAATTCTAATGCAGTTTAATTTTTTTCAGTATTTTTCCCATAATGTATGAGTGTTGAAGATACGTATATATTTTTTCGGGACGAATTAAAAATTCATGCATTAGAGGGTTAACGTATTCCTATCTCTATACCGGGGCCACTTTTGTTTGAATAACCCTGTGCGAAATAAAGCGGTTCTTCCTTCCCGTGTACTCTTCATTTGTGAATATTTTAAATCTTGCTGGTTTCGACCAATAATATAATTATGCCCTTTCCTCTTGATAAGGTCGCTATAATACTTGGCTTTGGCGAATTTTTTTAACGTTATTTTGGGGGCTGGGGAGCCCAGTCGGTTAAGCACTCGCTTAGCATGCGGAAGGTCCCAGGTTCGGGTCCGAGCATCGCCAAAATAGCTGCCGACCTATAAACGGCCCGTGCAGCCAAAAATGTCCGACGAATAATACCCCGTGTAAGGAAGTACACGTTAAATATCCTTCAAAGTCCTAACGCTGCGTACGATGTCGCCCTTAACGGTTGCGTTGGGTGCCTATTCAGGTGTTGGATCGTCACCTGACTGTGGTTCTAAAATACGACGCCCGTCGCCAATAGCCCTCGTGTAGCTCTAGTGCGACGATAATTCAAACCAAATCAAATCAAACGTTATTTTGTTGTAATGTTGCAAATTGCCGGCGCAGATGTTTCTTTGTTGATGCAGCTTTTCGATTTGCCGTTTCGTTTCGTATAGCTTCTCCTAAAAGTTTTAATAACTACTGTATTCTCTTTAAGATAAATTTAGATGAAGTTGATGTTACCGATTCGACATATAAACTTGTGACAGGCATATTTTGCGACGTATGGCTTGTTTCACGTAGGATCTGGCAACAACTCTGCGAGATTGTTTTCATTTTTCGCATATTATTTTACTTTATATTCGAAATTGAGTTTTCTAAGACTACGTTATTTTTGTTGTTATTTTTTAAAATTACAACTTCTTGCTGTGCTTGTGGATTGTTTTAATCATTTATCAAGGAAAACTTGCATTGAAAGAAGATGGAATATTAAAAAAAAAATAACAACTAAAATATTCTTTTAATGCTCAATTTGGAATTCCAAGGCAAAAGTAATTCGAGAAAAATGAAAACAAGACCACGGAGCTGTTGCCAGATCCCTCGTGAAACAAGCCCATTGCGTATTTTTGGAGACATTTATTTAAAAAATACGCATAATGTATATAAAAGACATTTAATAAAGTACTTTTCATTCTAACGTATATTTGTTGGAATAATACAAAACTAATAAGATATCTTTGCAAAACAACCACCGCCAGTTGTCACACGTTGCCGAACTAACTTTTAAAACCTTAACCAGTAAAAAAGATATACAAAATGTCATAATTTTATTAGGATTTAAAGCAAAAAAAGTCGTTACTAAGTAAGAAAAAATCGTTAAAATAGTTGAAAAGGCTATTATTAAAAAAAATAATCTTAAATAGTCGGTCAGTAAGCAAAATAGCAAGTTTTTTTTTTAATATTATCTCCACAAGTTATTAAATAATAAATTTTCCCAACATCTAAAGATTAAGTTCGAAACAAATTGCTTATTTGTTATCAAGCTTTAAGATATTGCAGCAGATTGTTCTAAACCATCATGCCGCATAATTATTAAATTGCATGATATGTCTTATAATACATTGCATTAACTTGAATCGGGATTTTTAAGCCCAACTCCTTTTCCCTATAAGAACTAGACAGCGCCCTATCCGGTAAACTCAAAATGAACTCGCTTTTATTACCTTCTTAAATCGTGATTTACACTACAGTTACATGGAATTAGCCCATGTAGTTACACTTAGCAACGAAATGAATCGATTATGAAATTCGTTTTTGAGAACTGGTTTATTATTTTTATAATATCGATAAAAAAATATATAAACAATGCTTGCACTTTTCAAATCAATAATCGTGTCTATAGTGACGCTTTAATAAAAGATAACAAAAAAATTACTGTTATACACTTGTGTTCGAAGGTACTTTCATTGATTACTAAAAGTAAACTCATTTTTTCAAATTGATCGTAACATGAACAGATGCAAGTTGAGCCACTTGAAGTTGTACCACATGAACATATGCGTTGTGCAGCGTTGAGAAAGAGTTGTGTGCAACCGTAGAGTTTAAGATGTTGAGTTGCGTGCAGCGTTGAGTGCATTAGCAGCGAGTGAGCAACCGTGGTTGAGCGCATTGTAGAAGGAGCGTCGTTGGAGTGGGTGACGATCCTCGGGTCACTACTATAGCGGCTTCGATAACCCATTGTCTGCCAAAAGGATCCTCAGGCGGAGATGAGTTATCTCGGCTTACATACTACCATTAACGTTGCAATCAGGAATAGTGGTAGGAATATCGGCGGTAAATCAGCGCCACCTAGATAAGAACGCCACCTAGAAGGAACATACACTCTTAAAGCAAGCGAGCGATTTTAACTCAGTCTGAGTTAATTCTCACTCATTCCAGTGTCGAAAATGCACTTCCAATAGAGGAGTGGATTTCACTCCCTTGTTTAGTCAAACCTTCGACAGCATCACTCCAAACGAGTGAGTTTAACTCAGACTGAGTTAATATTCACTCTTTTCCAGCATCGAAAATGCACTTCTCGTATAGGAGTGGATTTCACTCTTTTGTTCTTAAGAGTGTAGTCGATGGAATATTGAGGTTGCGTGTGTGGTAACCGCCACGTATCTAAGATATATGAAGAGAACACGGGAATAACCGATTGATTTATTAGGCGGACGCCCGCAATTGTCTGCTTGGCGGCAGAAAACCGGTTTCTCTTGGTCCGAGCTTTGGGATCGCCAATCGCCTGAATCTTGGTGGCTAGGAACCGCAGAGATAGTAGTTAAAGTATTAGCGTGGCATATCACGTGACCTACAAAACTGACTCTTCTGGGAGCTCCTTGCGCCCCCCGTCGTTAGCATTGGAGGCCACGTGATCTGCCACTCTATTACTTTAACTATGATATCTATGGTAGGAACTGGTTTCCCTACACAAGTTTAGGCGATCACTCGCTATCATCGCCAAAGTGGCCTGCTAAGGAAACTACTCTACAAAATCAATCGGTTCTTCCCGTGTACTCTTAATATTCTGGCAACTTTTCCTTCAACCATCCCAAACTAATTGTCTATCTCATGTTGTGCAGCTGCCCGTGCTTCTTCGTGCCGCTGTGCATGGATTCGTGCAAGGACGTGCACCACACATGTCCAGGGTGCGGTGCACGGCTCGGATCGTACAAGAGGCTCTAGTCGAACAAGGTGGGTGGTGTGCATATTTGCACTAAGTTCAGGGGGAAAACAACTTAATTGCACAGGAATCTTAGCGTTATAAATTTTGTTAAATGAAATACCTTTCCAACAAAAAAAAATGATAATGTTTAAGATACGACGGAAGAAACCGATTTTGGAGTTGGGTACGAACAGACGGACATACGGACATCAGAATGTCAAAAACTACTTTTTCATTTTTTTTTATTAATTTGCAAATTTTAAAAAAAAAGTAGGCTAAAAAAACATATTAGAATGCAATTGAATTGAATGGAAATTAAATGAATAACAGCATTTAAGTTGTAATGTGAGTCCTTTACTAATGTTGCAAATTGATGCTGTTGGAATTAATGTTATTGAAATAAATTCTATAATCAAAAGTAATCTGTAGACAACGAATCTTAGCTAGATTGTTGCTTTTATTAATCATCTCTGATCAACTCAGAATGATTTCGATTGGAGTTTTCATTCACCAATACAGCTCAAGTCCACGAAATTTAAGGCGTCTAAGGAGTCTTAAAAATGTGCAAAGAAAGTACTGCAAAGCATAGTTTGATCTTGCATGTAATTTTTTAACTACTCAATATATAAGTATAATTTTTTATATGTAATTCTACAAGATTTATAAATATAAAACAAATTTTGAAACTTTGCCAAAACTAAAATAAATGATATTAAACATAAAGCTATTGGAACACATTGTGATGAGGCTTGCGCGGCAAATTGTGAGGTCAAAATTGAAAAAATGACCAGGAAAATGACTTTTTATTGTACATATATTTACAAACAAAGACTTATACCTAAATTTTCAGCTCAATTTTAATTAGAAATTACTTTAAGAACTTTTTTCTAAAATAAATAATACAAATTTTAAAATTTTGATTTAAATTTTTTAAAAAAATAATTTCTAATTAAAATTGAGCTGAGAATTTAGGTATAAGATATTAAAGTACTGCCTGCAAATTAAAAGCTATTTACAGTACATGAAATTTACTTGTACCACTTGAAAGATAAAAAAAAAAAATCAGATAATATTTTAATGCAAAAACATCAGAACAGATATTTTGATCAATTTTCCGTTTTCTATGGTATATGCATACCTTAAAAAGGACTCGAAAGAAAATCGAGCTTATCTTTGAATCGACATGTATCTTTTATAGACTTACACATACACACATTCTAAAAACATAGTATTCTCTATGAGAATCTATTATCTACCTACAGCACTCTTATAATTTTTTTTTATTTTAGATCAACATCTACAACTCTGAGTAATGAATTTTCGAAAGCAAGTATTTTTTTAATACACCCAAAGATATATTTTTCCCAAGGCCATTTCAAACGGAAGCCTGAAGTGGATTTTTTACACCAAGTCACGTGAAGAGCTTCATTGACAGAGATTTTATGAAAAAATAAAAGTGCAAATTATTATTTTTTTGTGATTCTTATACGTAAAATGCTTTTTTTAATGGTGATTGTTACTTAATATAAAGCTATAATGCTTGTTAATGTGTGTAGATCTTTGTTATCAAAAATAAATTGCTTATTAATGTTATTTTTTTTTACTTTATTGTAAAAAGAAACACTATTTCTTACTGCGTCAATGTTAATCATCTTCCACAAATTATAAAGACGGTTTTTACACATTTATTATTATTGTTGTTGTAGTTATCGTCTTCATCGTTAATAATATATTGTGATAATTAATAATAATATATTTTTTATTACTATTATCATTACTATTTTTATTTGGGTGCTTATGGATTCATTTATTGATATGGTACACACTTCGAACTGTGCATAAGCGTTGCAACTCTCGAAATCAAGTTACTTAGAACTTTTTATATTCAAAGGGTGGTAAATTTTGATATTGACGGTAAAATGTGTTGCAATTTCTCATACAAATGATGTTAATGCTGCCATAAATTGAGATAATATATCTAATAAAACTCAAGTTGTACTATAATTTCCGGTTGAATTTTCAAGCTCCAGTTTAGTTAAATTTGTCATTGTGGTTCATAGGCAGTGCTTAGGCATTAATAAACTAATTCGTCAATTATCTAATTATCTTGTTAATTGATTAAAAAATAATTGCAATTACATTAATTACAATTAAATTAATCACAATAGAATTTTTAATTGCACCTTGCAATTAAATTAATTTGATTAACGTATGTCAATTGTTACTCACAATTAAAATTATTGTAATTAAATTTTTAGTTTTATGGAACAATTAAAACTAACAATTAATTTTATGTATTAAAATGAATTGAGTAAAGATTTAGGAAAATTAAGTGTTGTAATTACGTAACTGTGACAGTGATAAATCAGCCAAAGAATCACAAACTGTCAGACAGCATGTTCGAGAAGAGAGTGGTACTGAAGCGTAATTTAAATTATTACAAGAAATTGTAAATTGTTATTATCTGTCTAATCAAGCTTAAGTAAAGATAATGGGGATTATTTGGATTGGTCTTTTATTTATTGCCGACATATTTATTTAGCCGCATTAAAAGACGGAGGGAGGGCACTATTCTACTACCCGGAACCACAAGGGTATATTGTATATTTATATATACCGGCTTTATATTAGACAGCACTCAGCAGTGTTTTTATAATTGTTGTTTTTAATTAAAATTTACAAAACAATTGATATTTAATTAGTTGTTAATTGCTATTACTAAGGTCAAAAATTAATTGTTGCTACTGCAGTTCGAAATTAATTGATTGTTAATTGCTACTACATTTAACATTAAAATAATTGTTTATTTTAATAGTCCACAACTACAATTAATAAATTTTTAGTTGTTGGGGTTACATTTACCAATTAATGATTTGTTATCTTTAATTATTCTTTCAATCAAAATTTGCACAACACTGGTCATAGAACACCAAAAAATTGCGGTCAAAATTACCGAAACCTCTGAGGGTGAAACATGGCATCAGGATTAGTTTCACAATATTTTATGTAGATGGCAGCACCAATATCCATTTCATATGACTACTCCAGGAGCTACAGTTGGAATAAAAGCAATTTTGTGTTTCATTGTCAATATTAAGAATGAATTAGCACAGAAATTACGTTTTATTTGAGCCAAAGTAATATGCAGCAAATTAGTCACATTAGTTAATTTAGAAAAAGAATTTTTAAATTTATGATAAATTATAATTAATACTAAGTAATAAAAGGTATCAAATTAAACTTATTAGTTGGTGCAATTGAAGTTGCTCGCAAAGGCGGTGATTTATTTTTTTTAACATAGATATAGGTTATTTTAACCCTTTCAGTCCTAACTTTTTATGTTTTATTGTAATAGTCCAAAATTTGTGAAATATGCTTATGATGGAAAAAAAAAATTAGAAAAAAAAATGTCGAGTTTGATTCCCGCCTTCGCCCTGGATGTAATTTCTCTGTGTCCGTAAAAATTCTTTCTGTGTATCTTACTTGACGAAGGTTTATAAGCGAGTCTCTGATCAAACACACAAGTTGGAAATGCATGTAACAACTAACCAACCTAATTCTCTCTTGCTGAGTTGCATTCAACGACCTTATTAGTCAGACAGCAAGAGCATGTAATTGTCCCGAAACTATACTCGCCGACAACCAAATAAGAAACGGTAGGGATAGCAGTTTTTCAGAAAAAAAAAACATTGTTTCAAAAACCGGTTTTTCGGTTTTACTGAACCTTAAGACCGGCTTTCTGAAAAACCGGTTTCTTTGTCAAAACCGAGGGAAAAAAACCGGTTCCAGTTTTCCATCCCTAAAGTGTTTCTAATTAGGGTGACGGGGAGTATGTATGGGTATGGGTATTTTACATATATATTCCGACTTGTGTGCTTGCTCAGTGAGCCGCTTATAAGTCTTCGTTAAGTAAGACAGACACAGAAAGATTTTTTACTGTCACAAAGAGAGGAAATACACCCAGGGCGAAGGCGGGAATCGAACCCGCGCCCGTTACAGCACGCAGACTGCTGGCCAGCGATGCTTACCACTCGGCCATCCGGGCCCCGACGGGGAGTATAGTTTGGTGGACCCAACATAAATTATCGTGAATTCCTGTGAATTACGAAGAACTAGTTACACAAGGGCTATCGTTATCTAGAACCACAGTCCAGTGACGAGCCAACACCTGAATAGGTTAGAGGTTAGTTTGAACTTTTGACGAGCTAGAGCTACACTAGGACTATCGGCGATGGGCGTATTAATTGAGAACGGCAGTCAAGTGACGAGCCGACACCTCAATAGGTTACACTCTTAGACAAACGAGTGAATTTAACTCAATCTGAGTTAATTTTCACTCTTTTCAGTTTCGAAAATGCACTTATCCTATTGGAGTGGATTTCACTCTTTTTTTAGTTAAAACTCCGACGATCACTCCAAACGAGTGATTTTAACTCAGTCTGAGTTAATTTTCACTAATTCCCAGTGTCGAAAATGCACTTTTCCTATATGAGTGAATTTCACTCTTTTGTTTCAAGAATGTAGGTTAATTTAAAATATCGTCGGAGCTACGCAAGGGCTATTGACGACAAGCGTCGTAATTGAGAACACAGTCAAGTGACGAGCCGACACCTAAATAAAGCACCATCGTACGCGGCGACTTTTTCTAAACTTAGCAGAATTTTATAGCAAATAAAAAAAATCGCAATTATTGTCATTTTTAAGGTACTGTTTCCCATCGAGTTCTTACAAAAAGAGTCTAAGTCATTAATGTACATGTACAGGGTGGTTATAAAATAACGCTCGCTATTCGGAGTGGTCTGTAGCTTTAATGAATAATCCAAGTGCAACAAACTTTGAGACAACTAATCAAGAAGGGGGGAAAAGAATGGAATCATAAAAAAAGTTAGAATAGTTAAAAAATAATGATAAAAGGGAATAATCAAAAAACACAAACTCGTCTCTTAACCAGGTTTCTAAGTCACGAGGCGTAGTCAATTATGGCTAATTACAGCCGGCACAGCTAATTACGCCTCGTCATTTGAAACTCTAGTCAGGAGACGAGTTTTGATTTCCGAAAAAAAATGGAATCCTGAAAAATAAACTCGTATCTTGACCAAGGTTCTAAATTACGAGGCGTAGCCACTTATGGCCAATTACGGCCAACACATCCAATTACGCCTCGTAATTTAGAACCCTGGTCAAGAGACAAGTTTGTTTTTTATGATTCCATTCTCTCTCTCCCCCCCCCCCTCTTGATTAGTAAGTGTCTCCAAGTTTTTTTGCATTTGGATTATTCATTAAAGCTACAGACCACTCGGAATAGCGAGCGTTATTTTATAACCACCCTGTATGTAAGAAACTGCAGTTTATCTGCTCACTGCAATGCATGAAGTCGTCGGTTATAAAAATCCATGTGACTTGGGGTACTTAAATACGATCCCTATTTAAGTCCAACAATGCTCAAGCGTCATCGCAAGTTTCCATTGACTGCAATCCTTAACATGACCAATTTGGATTCCTTCCAAACTCTAATCTTTTTCAAGAAGCTTGTTTTACAGTTCTTTTTTAACAACACTTAAGCCTCGGTTTCCTCGGAGTCCGCAACAGATTTAAGCGGTCGGACAAGTGCGGTGAATGACGTCATACAAACTACACTTACATTGATTAAGCTAGAGTGGTTTCCTCGGGAGCGTTGCCGGACAGCTCAAACGACCGCCAGATTGAGTTGCTGTTGAGTGCGTTGGGGAAATCCTGATGACAACGTTTTTTGCTGTTGTCTGTTGTGCGGCGTGCTTGCCCAAAATTAAAAAATTGAGGAAATGACGGAAGGCGAGAGTTGTTTTACGCTTGCCGAGGAAGAAATGCTAATTGATTTTGTGAGAAATCACAAAGAACCTAAACTTTCCATTTTTGACATGCAAAGACGAAAACTAAAACAACAACAGAGTAAGTTGAGTGAGTTCGCTAGGTTTCCAGTTTCGTGTCAACGCAACGTTACGATGAAGCGGTGGCCGGTAGGGTGACGTCATCCACGTATAATAGCGGTCGCATTTTTCTGGCGACAGACTCCGAGGAAACCAAGGCTTTAGGGAAGAGAACCGCCCTTAGCGGGCCTGATAATAGAAACCTCGAACTGTAGGCACACAAAAAAATTGGGGCGAGAACAATTAAAGAGAGAGAGAGAGAGATTAACAGCGAATTAATTGGTAAATGTAACCACAACAACAAACAATTCATCAATTGCAATTGTTTAAAATTACAATTATCAATTGTAATTGTTTAAAATTACAATTATCAATTGTAATTGTTTAAAATTGCAATTAACAATTATTTAATTGTTAACTGAAGTAGTATTAATTAACAATTAATTAATTTTCGATTATTTGTTATTTTTAATTACAAATAACTACTTTTTTATTCATCTTAAGTCTAGGACTTACAGCTTGACTTTCCTAAATTTTTACCCATTTTGCTGAAGAACACATGAAGTTTATCAGTTTGAACTGTTTCATAATACAACTAAAAAAGATAACTGCAATTATTTTAATTGTGAGTTACAATTGACATTTGCTAATCAAATTGATTTAATTGCAAGGTGCAATTAAAAGTTCAATTGCGATTAATTTAGTTGCAAGTATTAATTTAATTCGTCAATTAACTAGATAATTGACAAATTAATTTATTCATGAACACTGCACTGTAGAATAGCGCCAAATACTTGGCCGAGAGCGTTTGTTTGGGCTTACTACAGAGGAATCCATGGCTTCACTTTGAGTGCCGGTTACAATCAATGAACTGAATTGAAACTCTGGAAGGTGCATCGAAGCGCTCGCCAATAGGGTCGGTGAAGCCCGGCAACCCTGTTAGAGCAACCCAACTTTTGCCGCCAATCCTATACTTTACCTGTTAAAATAGGCATTTTAAACCAACTTTTACAATATTTTTTTAGGAGAAAATTGATATGTTATTGCTTTAGAAGGTTCTTTAGACAATGAAGTTTCGGAAACATGTAGTTTTAAAAAATAGATTTGCAGGAACAATCTTGAAAACTTAAATTCCTTGGAGTACTATTCTTTGGCGAGTGATTGGCGACATCCAATGCAAACTGTCAAGTCAAGTGTCAATTGTAATCGGCGAACTCATGCCAAATGTGGCACATATTCTCCTTAAATCTTAAGAACTCTTCTTATTCTAACTTTGAGACAAATGAAGTAAAGTTGCACTTCAAGCGACTACCCGCAAGAAACAATTAGAATCTAATCGGGAACACGCTCAGAGGGGGCTACCTCACTGGCGAGGAGCCAGAAGTTATTTCGAACACCCCAATCCTACAGCTACTTACTTCTTCTCTCGACAGGAATTTGCCGAAGAGAGGAGCCGGATACTTTCATCCGGAGCATCATCACGGAATTGTTCTCATCCTACTGGAGGAGAGTTGCCCCACATTTTTTTAATCCGTCTACACTCTTAAAAAAGAGAGTGGATTTGAACTCAGTCTGAGTTAATTTCACTCCTCCAGACTGGAAAATGCACTTACCCGGAAGGAGTGGATTCTTTGTGTGTTAAACCAACGACAGGATCACTCCAAACGAGTGATTTCAACTCAGCCTGAGCTAATATTCAATCCTTTCCAGTGTCGAAAATGCACTTCTCCAACTGGAGTGGATTTCACTCTTTTGTTTTAAGAGTGTATTACATAATAATTTTAATACCCTACTAAAAACAATTACTAGAGGCATGAGTTGCCCCACATTTTTAGCCTACTTTTCTTTTTTTTTAATTCGAAGAATTAAAAAAAAAAATAAAAAAGTAGGTATTGACATGCGGTCGATGTCCGTCCGTCTGTCCGTACCCCACTTCCAAAATCGGTTCTATCCATCCGATCTTAAAAATTATTTTTTTGTTAGAAAGCTATGACCTCAGAGACCCAACTTTCATGCGTCTTGTCCGTCTGTCTGTAGGATTGGACGGACATAAATATACTATTTGTCGACGAATTTCCCATTGAATTAGCACTGAAATTCAATTTCGAGTCATTTAAATCGCTGAATTTAACTACAAATGCTACGGACAAGTGAGATACGTCAAAAAATTCAGCGTATCGAAATGAGAATTCTTTGAAAATTTCAGAAAAAAATTCGAATTCTAAATACTTCAATTATTTAAAAAACGTCAAAATTTAATGCTCATTTAAAAAGCATAGGAAGTAATTTTTATTAGAATTAAATCACCATTGCCATAGCAACAATTGCTTGAGAAACTTTAATTCTTTTATACAATAAATTAAAATAAATTTATTTTTGAAACATCGATCAATTTAAGGTGACGTCAAATATATATTTCACTACAAGAGCTTTGTATGTTGATATAAATTGTTTTCATTCTATTTAAAAGCGAGAACTATTACATATTTATTATTTGAAATTTAAATTTTTGCAAACGATTTAAGTGATAATTATTTAATTTTCGAAATAAAATAAATGAAAGTAGCCGAATTGAGTTGGTAAATGTTTAACATAGAATGAATGCTGTATTTGGCGCCTTTTTAGCTGTTAAACACAACTGTTGTGGTGTCGAAGCGGGTTAAGTGTAATATTCTGTTACAAACCTACTTGTTAATTTACATTTCCTATTTTAAGTGAAATTTATTCTAATGTATATAAATTTAATGTAGAAACGGTTGTTGATGTCACTTTCTGTTACGAACCTAGTTTTTTCAAGATAAGAATTTTAGTACTATTTAAGTTACAGGAAAGTAGGCTATTTTAGTTCTTTTAGAACTTCTTGTTTTTGTTGAAAAAAATACGACTTTCACATAATAATTTTAATACCCTACGATAGCGCATGGTTTAAACCCTTTCAACCCCACTGATTGATACATTTGGAATCAGCAACTGGTGATTTTTCCCCCTATAGAGTATGTTTTCTTTTTGTATAGTTAGATGGAAGAATCATGTATTTTTAAGAATTAAATAATGTTTGTTTTAATGAAATGAAAATATGGGAAACATGTAAAGTAAATAAAATTCATTCTGAATCAATTTTATCATAAATTGACCTCAAATTCTTCTTGCTTGCATTTTCAGATGTTAAAAATTTATTTTAACTAAGCATTTTTAACAGTAAGTTTTTTTTAAAAATATTGTTATTATTTATTCAAAAGTTATGATTCCAATTTTCCCCCCTTAAATTTCAGTTTAAAAATGAAGATTTTTTCTCTGTTTTTTGCCATTTCATTCTGGATGCATAATGAATCTATTTCACAAAGTTTAGATTTTTAGGATACAAAATTAAAAGAGGAAACAGGAAGGATTTTCAAAAGAACGCAAAGTGCTCCCTTAATTGTTTTAAGCAGTGCATCAGACGCCTCCAGAAAGTGAGACATTTTCGAAACTGTGAATGCAAGTTCTCTTTAGCTTCCCCACCTTGTTTATGACGTAAAAAGTGGAATTTATTTTAATCAGTTCAGTCGTAAAAATCTCAGAAAAAAAATCAAATTCCAAGTACTTCAATCATTAAAAAAAAAACTTCAAAGTGTAATACTTATTTTTTTTTAAAAAAAAAAGCATCCTCATATCAGTTTCGGCAAACAATCCATCATGTGCAATTTTATCGTTTTCTGATCAAAAGTAAAAGAATCCACACATTTAGAACCATAAAATATAATCCATGTATATTTTCTGTAATACAAAATCAAGATGAAGCATCTTATAAAACCTAATTGAATAGGTGAAAAGACATGAAATTGATTTTTAAAAATAAGCTTGGTTTGAGTTTAATAAAGTAGAACAAAGAAAACTGCCATCTATCTCTACGTTCTATTTTCTTTCTTCCGGCAGTTATCACAAATCTTTTCAGCTTGTCCGGAAACCCTTTTCAGTACTTGTCAAATGTTGATAAAATCATATTCTATTTTCGATATCTGCCTTTGGGTAAAATTTCGAGTATTCGAGGCGAAAAGTGGAGCCTCTGGGCGGGCAAGTGCCCCGTTTGCAATGCCGATAATCAGGCTCTGGTAATTTCATCAGGGATCGTTATAAAAGTAACAAACAAATTTGAGGAGTACACGGGAAGAACCGATTGATTTCTTTAGTCTTTCCGTAATTGTCTCTGCTTGGCGGACATTGACGACAGGAAACCGGTTTTTCTTATGGTTCTTCATTTGCGGTACAAACGTGTGACTCGTTCCACTCAACTCTGGCGTGAATTAGGGTTGCCGAGAAGGATAAACAAAGCGAATAACTTGCTTCTTTACAAAGTTTATACGATTTCTCGCTATCATCCCCAAAGAGGCTATTAAGGAAAGCCTTGTACGAAATCAATCGGTTCTTCCCGTGTATTCTTCATTTATGTACGATGTTCCTAATCGAAAAGTTGGGGATACCGTATCAGGAGTTACCCCTATTATATCTGGTAGTGTTTCAAAATTGCGAAGCAGTGTTTGAAGTGATTTTTAACAGATGATGCTTCGATCAATCGCAAAGAGTATGTTTCAGGTTTTGAGTGGCCACATAAATAGGAATAAAACAAAACTATTTCACCAGCTTCGATTTGTGAATCCCTGCATGTTACTTGGGAACAGAGGACCAATCAGAGCACAGATCTCAAGAAATTTCATCTCCTGAAACAGCCTAATTTTACAAGCACTTGTTTTTTTATATAAATAGTTTGATGGTATTTAAAACAAAACAAATACTAGTTCAAAGATTACGGTCAAGCTTCATGTCTTGAGTTGCAACAGTTCCACAGAAGTGAAAATAAAGATCCGATTGCTTAACCCATGTAGTGAGCAAAGCCACCGTGTTATACCCAAAATTCATCGAAATTAGCAATGATTAGTTACTTTGAATATCATTGCGCAAGAGCTACAAGATGACTTTTGGCGACTGGCGTCATAATTTTATATCACGAAGTGGAAATTCTGAGGGAGAACAGGAAGAAAAGTGTCACGGGAAACAAGATAACTGCAACTGTAACTTTCACTTTTGTGAACGCGCATGCGCAGATCTTTATTGGACCTCTACGTAGTGTTTGTGTCTCATCTTTCTTTGCTTCTCTTCACCATCCTTGTAGTGTAGAATTTCGTCTGCTAAATTTTTGGATCACAAATTAAAAACTTTTCAATCATGGATCCCGAACGGTTCCTCGAGATCGCAAATACAGTTTCGAAACTACATAACAGTCCATATTTTATATATTTCGAACTTGCGAACGCCATCATAATGTGCATGTACGTCAAGGATGATCTTGCAGCAGGTTTGTATACAGTTTCAATTTCATTATAGATATGCATTATTAATTAGTATTTAAATAGAAAAATATTTGAGGGATATATTTTCCAATTTCTGAGGTTATAACTTTGATGTGATAAGCTGATGAATTCTTTTTTAAATACTAATTTAATATATTGGTTAAATAGTTTTTGGGGAAATAACTGTTTAAATTGAATTGCAGTTACTAGTTCATGTAAATTTTTTAAGAAATAAAAGTTGCATCTTCCAAAAAGTTTGGTGAGTGTTCCTTATGAATTTAAGTGTTAAGTGTGACTTAAAAATTCTAATATTAAGTTAATGTGGAAGAACTATGATATAATGGCCGGTCTCGATTTGGGTTACGTTACCAAGCCATGAAAATGCCCAAATGTGGCAAGCATTTCATTTCATACTTCATACAACAAGTATAACAACCCTACATTAAATATTGAAGCTTCCCGGAAGTTGCCAATGAACAGACTGACCATTATATCATAGCTGTACAAAAAGTTGAAATAATTTTATACTGGCGTTAATGCTTAGTTTGGATGACCCTATTTCCCATGACCTTACAGCTCTTTGTACAATAATACTGCTCCATGTTGGATACTGATGTTTTTTAAAGAAAACAAAATTGCTGTGTCCCCAAACGAGTGTTTATTCTTTTAATTTGCCTACTACTATTGGCTCATTGTGTAGTTTGGTTTGTGTTGTCAAAAGAAACCAAAACTGTGAGTTTGGTTTGTTTTGTGATAAACAGCACTAGTATGATGCTTACAACCATTCAATGAAACTAGCCATAAGGCATCGGTGTGAAGGAATCTAGCAACGGGAGAACACATGAGCTTTCCTAAGTTGGCAGGTTTTTGGAAACGCGTCAAGCAGTAACGTAGGATTAAAATTTACCATTAGTACTACTGAAAATGCAGTTTGCATGCAATATTTGTATATCCGTAAAGTAAAAAATATTGCACTGCTCACAACAATTTCGTAATTGAATTCCAAATGGACCAAAAATTAAAACAAAACCATTGGAACTGTTGCCACTCATGATGTGACCCATGTCCTAGGGCAGGGATAGCCTGGTTGGTAAGGTCATTGAATGGCATCCCTAAGGTTGTGAGTTCGAGTTCCGCTGCATTCCGAACCCCCCCCCCCCCCCCCGTGTTTGCTAATGGTGACTGGTGCACATTAAATCTGTCGTGGTCACAAAAAGTTCCCATACCAAATCAATTCTTCTAGGGGTGACATGACAAGTCAATTATGGGGATCCTCTAGTTGGCCTCTGTCTCTAAAAATTAAGATGGATCCACTTACGTGTACGTGTTGTGTTTGTCTTACTTGACAAAGGTTTATTAGCAGGTCTCTGATCAAATGCACAAACCTGCATATATATGCCTGAAATAGAATAACATCTACTTCATAGGAGAGTATTTAGTAAACTTCAGAAATGAAGGCAGATTGGACATCCAATGATGATTTTATTAATTCATATTGAATATTTAAAGCAATAAAATGCAGCCTTTACAACAAGTAGAGAGGGCCGAGACGCCACCAAAGCACACAGAACCTCACATCTCGAGGTCTCATTAAGGAGTGGCTCTATTTTTAATGATTGTGAGAAGAGTGGATCAGAAGTCTAAAACAAATTCTACTGTGTCTGCAATTTCTCTGGGAAAGAATGTATTGACCCCAATTAAAACGTGGGAACTGTTTTATGGATCAGAAAGACATTAACTGAGAATTATTAAGAAAGAACAGTTATTTGTGTGGTTAATATTATAATTTTATAGAGATTTTTGGAGAGTTATTAAGAAAGCACAGTTATTTTTGTGGTTAATATTATAATTTTATAGATTTTTGCGATATATAACAGTATGGTCCCGCCTTACTGGGAACCCGTTAACTTCTCATTGCTACCTTTTAGAGGCATGCTTACTTGTGAAAATACACTAAAAAATCAAAACAAAATTAAATTCGTGTTGGCGCATGCACACTTAAAAAAGCAAACACTAATAGAGGCTGAAGCAGCCTTAGGGCGAGCGCATATCTCAACCAAACTCAATCAATCAAACTAATAGAGGATGGCGTCAAGCCCCCGTTTCGGCCCGGTCCATGCATTTTCAAGCCCTGTTATGGTCCCACAATCCCACCAGGATGACGTTTTTTTTAAACTAATTATATTAATTAAAAATCACAATCAAATGTGAAAAAACTAAGCCTCAGGTGCACACACAGGTATTAAAAGGAATCTATATTAAAAATTTTGAATTTTTTAGAGCAGTCTAAGTAGGTCTTTTGCGATCCACAGACATACACACAGGCAGACTTTCTGTTATTATTATAGATGTTTACCAACCAACCACATGCCCATTGCAGGGTTGGCACGGTATTTACCATATAAGGTTTTTACCGGTATTTACCATGGTTTTTACCACTCTTGGTAAAAAAAAGATGTTTTCCCCACCTTTTCTGAAATAATATTATATCTATTGCCAAATAAAACAGATAAAACAATAATTTATGTTCTTGTTGATGATGATAAATTCTAGTTCTCTTTTTATTATGGCATTGATATTGATTTGTTTGAAGAACAAATATTCCATACAAATTACCATATATATATATATATTTTTTTCAAAAATATTCATGCCACAATAGGAAGAAAAATAAATTATAAACATCAAGAACAACATCTGTCCAACTATACACACATGTGTCTCGACATATAATAAGTGTAAATAATATACATATTTTGAAATATTTGTTTTCAAGCTTAAGAAGTAAAATGTTTTTTTCCGGTAAAAACCTGGTTTTTACCGGTAAGTACCAAGTTTTTACCATGTCTTGGTAAAAACTAGTTTTTACCGGTAAAAACCCAACGCCTATTGATGTTTTGCTTTCGTTTAGGTGCCCACCTGTTCAGCCGCAAGCACCCCCTCTGCTGCTACATCAGCTGTATGGTGTCCATTTACGGGGGGCCCATGCTCGCCTCTTTTCTCCTCGGGGAACCCATCCTGGCCAGTTTCAAGAACAACAACAGTCTGCTGCTGGCAACGGCGGCATGGTGAGTTGATTTCTATTCCAGGGTTTAGAAAGTTATTCTTAATATCATCACTTGCGTTCCCACATGTGCTATCTAACTTTGCAAAACAGTAGAAATTTACTGAAAGGTAACCCTTGGTGAACTTTCCAAAATCGTGCCAAATGTCGGCCAATAACCCAACCGAAATGATAGGATAGGTTACGATTGGTTTGAATTATCGTCACATTAGAGCTACACGAGGGAGAACCGAAAAACGTGTTTCTTCATTTAACACCGGCTGTTCAGACTTTCTTGTTACAATAATATGTAATATTCATATAATGTTCATAATGTAATGTTGAGATATGTAACAAGAAAGTCCAAACAGCAGGTGTTAAATATGTTTTTCTGCTTTCCCTCGTGTAGCTCTAATGCGAGGATAATTCAAACCTATCCTATAATTTCGGTTGGGTTTTCGGCCAACTTTTGGCGCGATTTTGGAATGTTCGCCAAGGGTTACAGCTCGGAACATTTCTACCATTTTGCAAAGTTAGATAGCAAATGTGGGAACTTAAGAGACGATATGTAACTCTGTTACAGTTACTTAATATGAAAAGTAACTACACTGCTCAAAAGAATTAGGGGAATGCATGGCTTCAAAACCTTTTAACCCCCACAAGTTCCACTTGGAATCATCAGCTTGAGATTTTTTTTTCTCACTAAGTTGAGCTCACACTTATTTGTTGTTAGATGGAAGAATCATGTCTTTTGAAGAATTAAATAATGTTTGTTTTAATTAAATGAAAATGTGAAAAACAGGGTAAAATAAAATTCATTCCCAAAAAATTTAAGAAATAAATTGACCCTAAATTCTTTACACATGCATTCTTAGATGTTTTAAAATTGATTTTAACTTTTTTTTAACAAATTAAGTTTTGAAAAAATTGTTGTTATAATTTATTCAAAAGTTATGATTCCAATTTCCCCCCTTAAATTTCTGTTTAAAAAATCAAGATTTTTTTTCTCTGTTTTTTACCATTTCATTGTGGATGCATAATGAATCTATTTCACAAGTTTTAGATTTTTAGAATAAAACTAAAAATCTGTAACTGAAAGGGTTCACAAAAGTATGCTAAGTGCTCCCCTAATTGTTCTTAGCAGTGTAGTTGCAGTTACATAATATGGAAAGTAACTAGTTAGCTACTTTTATAGTATACTTTAATAGTTAGGTTACTTATTTGTGACTAGTAGCAAGTTGCTTTTTCTAACCATATTTGCAAATTTAACCAGAAGCTTTTCAAATATTTCCCAACTTTTCTGTGAGCCTAACAAATGGTCCCAAGAACACATTTTGGGTCGTCTTGAGAGATGACGCCAATAAGAATCCCTTGCATTTTTTAACTTACAGGCTAAACCCAAATGAAAAATTAAAAAATGGAATTATAATATTGTTCTAATAAATATTTTTATGAAATTTTCAGGTATAATTAATTGACACTTTTATTACGAATTTTCTTGAAAATTAGCTGAGTCGTTAGGTGATTAAATAACATTAACGTTTTGTAATTTATCTTCAATTCTATTGCCATCTCACTGTAATGATGTATTTCTCTTAGGTACGCAACATTCTACTTGCCATTTGATGTAGGATACAAACTATTTAAATTTCTGCCTGTCAAAATTATACTCAGCGTCATGAAGGAAGTCATTCGGTGCAAAAAGGTATATTTTTTTATTTACATCCGCTACTTAAAAACAGTTGAACTGAATTTAAATAATGTAGGTTAAAGATTAATATCCCAACTTTTAAAGAGCAAATCACTTGAGCGAAAATTCTGCAATTCAACTTTATCTTCAACACATAAATCAAAAGTTGGATGTAAACTGACGTCAGCTATGAAAGTTAAGGTTGAAGAAAGTATCTTCAACGTTGTCAACTCCACACAACCTTGTTTATCCTACCTGGTATTTGAACCAATCAGATTAGATTACTTTTTTCATGGGGGAAGAGATATATCATTGTACAGATTGCTTTTTTATGCTGCTCCTTTTTCAATTGCTCATCTTGCTCATTGCCTAGATTCAGCCAACATTGCCTAGAACAACCATACATTTGAGCCAAACATGAGGATAAAGTTATATTTATGAATGCCTAAAAATAGAATATGCAAGCAACCATTCATTCAACACTGGTAAACCTAACTTCACAAAGTCAAAATTGTGATAAAAGTTGAAGATTGAGTTACGTTGAAGGTTTGGTTGAATAAATTTAACCATATTATACCCAAAACATAATTTAGTTCAATATTAAGACTTGAATGTCAAGATTCAATCTTGATGTAGTTAATTTTGAACCATAACAATTACTATTTCATATCTATTTAAATAAAAGGCTTTATTAAAGGCTCTATTTTAATACTGCTTATGGAATGACTTTTTTTATATGTTTATTTTTTCAGGTCCAAGATGGAGTTTTACATGCAATCAAAATTTATCCAAACTCATTTATTATTGCAATAATTATTGGCACAGTTAAGGGTAAGATTGTTTCTGGTTCTGCAATTGATTAATGAATTCGAATTGATTAAAATTGTCTTTTTACCCTTATTTTGTGCAAAATAGTTAAAATTTTATTTGTCGATACTTATGTAGAAAAATTTTTGCTACTGTCACTAATTTATGTCTGCATTGTAATGTCTTAGAAACCACTCTAATATTCCGATATTTTCAATATACAAAGCACTTATATCAGGTATTCTGTTTATTTTTTCAAGTTGTACAATTGCCTGGCAAAAACTTAACTTTTTCAAAATTATTTTCAAATATTATGTATATTATATATTTTTGTTTTTATTAAACCTCAACAAAAAGTTTCAAAGCGTAGCAGTTTTTCTTGCCAAATAAGCCGCTCATCTTTGTTACCTTCTTTTTATTTATTCAAACTGTTTTCTCATGATTAGTTGTCCATTACATTTAAGAGGTTATAGTTTGTTATGTTTAATACTTAGTTTTAAAAACTTGTTTGTAAAAACCTCAAATTTTGATTCTACTGAGTATGCTTTTTTTTCAGCTTAAATTTTTTTATCATCTGTATAATTTTTTTATTTATCATCTTGATGCTTTTTATATGTTACCAAATGTTTTTAAATCAACTCTTTTGTCTCTGTTTTAACTTATTTCTGTATGTGTCCCTTACAATTGGGATTCTCTCATGTAGTTGCGACACAGTAAAATAAAAATCGATTGTTCGGTAAAACTCTTTTCCTTCGGCTAAACTTTTTTTTATGCGTCTGTTTCAGGCAACGGCACAGCCTTCCTCAAACCAGTCGAACGCCTCCTTAGGGGAGTCTGGACTCCAACATCCGAGCTGATGGCTCTGAGCTATCCGACCAAGTCTTGCGTGGCCGCCTCGCTGGTTTTCACACTGGACAAGATGACTGACTTGTTTGCCGCCCCGAAGAGCCTCATCTACCTGTCGGTGGTCTGCTTCTTTGTCTACTTCAAGCTGTCTGCCCTGCTCCTCGGTATGCCTCATTTTCTGCATTTTTTTTTAATAACGTTGTTGAGCTGGCCCTATTCGACATTTCCCTTCTTGCAGCCCAATAAAGCATAGCTTTTTGGTTCAAGTTGTCGTAAGGTAAAAAAATTACAAACATTGGCCGGAAAGGCACAATTTGTCAAATGATTAAAAATCCATAAAAGTTCCGGTTAAGCATAGTGAGCAGTCAGGCACCTCCCAGTCACCAACACGGTGGAGATGTCCCTGAAGGTAGTCATGACCAGTTATTGATCTGACGTTAGCAGAAAAAGTCTGTCGGGGAAGGTTCATAGGGAGAAGGTTTTTCTGGCCTTTATGACCTAAACCACACAATGGCGCAGGCATAAAAGAGGTTTAAGACTTTCAAATATATCGATTCCGAAGCAGCCGTATTGTACATTCGTTATTTGTATGAAATGTGAAGTAGTTATTACGGAGTTGCTGGCATTGCGACTTTTTAAGGCAACCTTTTCTATAAAACCTTTAACATTTCGGCTCGTAAACTTAAATCAACACCATCTGAAGGAGTCTTAAAGAGTTGAAAGCAATACACAGGATTTCCAGGCACATGAAAGGTCATGAAGTTGGGACACTGGGTAAATTTTGTCTGGAAAAGTCATGATTTTGAACAAAAAATCATGAAAATCGGTCTTGACTCCAACATCCAAGCTGAAGGCTCTGAGCTGTCCGACCAAGTCTTGGGTGGCCGCTTCGACAATTTTCACACTAGATAAGATGACTGACCAGTTTGCTGCCCCAAAAAGCCTCATCTACTTGTCGGTGGTCTGCTTCTTTGTCTACTTCAAGCTGTCTGCCCTGCTCCTCGGTATGCCTTATTTTCTGCCCTTTATAACCTAAACTACACAATCGTGCAGGCATGACAGTGAGAATGAATGCACCCTCTAGAAGGGAGGGGCATAGCCTGTTACCCTACTCGCCAGAAGTGACACGGTCACATTAGACACAATAATAACTGTTATTGACAAACACAAACATCCATGCCTTATCGAGATTCGAATGTGAACCCAAAAGCTCCAAAGGCTAGCTCCTAATCCTTGTGCTGCTGGGTCGGCATCGTGCAGGCATCAAAGAGGTTTAAGACTTTCATAAATATCGATTTCAAAGCAGCTAATTTGTACAGACTTTATTTGTATGAAAAATGAAGTAGTTCTTGAGGATTTGCTGTCATTGATACTTTTTAAGGCAATCTTTTCTATAAAACCAATAACATTTAGCCAAACTTAAATAAGCACCATCTGAAGGAGTCTTAAAGGGTTGAAAGCAATACACAGGATTTCCAGACACAAGAAAAGTCATGAAGTTGGGTCGCTGGGTAAATTTTGTCTTGAAAAGTCATGATTCTGAATTAAAAATGACCAAAAATCATTACAATATCTGTCTAGACTCCAACATCTGTAACTCATCTCCTGAGACCCTCGCAGATAAAAGTATCCATCGGCTGTTTTTCTAGCTTTTCCTTCAGTGAAATCAAAAATTTTGATTTGAAAATTTCATAAAACTTGCATATGACATATCCTGACTTTAAAGACCATCAAAACTTATGTTTAGCCTCAATTACACTTAATAACTTAGTTACCTTTTCACATATCCTTAATATCACTTAGTACTTTAACACCCCAACGAACATAACATCCCAACAACAGCGTCATCAAATCGCAAACATAACCATTCCCACAGAAACTGTTTAGTCATCACATTGTAAACTTAACCTTTTCTCATTAAAAATCCTCGCCCTGATTGGTCAATAGAAGAATGAACAATAATAATCTTATAGCTGTGATGCACTTTTCAATTAGACTTCAAGATGTAAGGTTGTGTGTGTTTTTTTCTGTTGAGCTACTGCTCCGGCACCGTTCTTTACAAACTCTAAAATATGCTTTCTTTACAATAATCCACCCTTGGACGTCCAATATTTCTTTATTTGTAGACCAACTAAATAAGAATTATACTCTCTTGTGTAATAAATGTTATTCTAATACATATTTTAAACAAATAAGACAAGAATGTTGAAAAATTGTAAATTGGCATGCCTCTGAAAAAAAAAATTGATTTTTTTAACACTTTTTTCAAAGGTTTATGAATTAAAAAAAAAAAAAACTTCCCTTTTTTTTCTTATTTTTAAGATTCAACTAAAAGCTAATACAATATCAAAGACATATACAAAATTTCATAAGGATCTATTGAGAACTTTTTGAGTTATCCTGCATGCCAATTATAAAAGTAGTTTCGAGATAAACATGGTTTAAAGTTTTGACACACAATATACCGTATGATTTCAATGGCTTACCAAAGAATGTGTTCCGTGGCTTCCAATAAGTTGTTTTTAATTAATAAATAATGAGAATTTCTTTCTAAAAATTATCAAGTATATTTTTGAAATGTCATTTTAACTATTTATGAAGTATGAACTAATCTGCTGACCCCATGCATTTCAGGTATCATGGATCCCTTTGTACCATTCGAGAACCTCCTGTGCTCGATCTTCCTTGGCGGGATTTTCGACACGCTCCAGCGACTTCTCACACCGGAAAGCAAGGGGGACCAGTCGTCCGGAGTGAAGACCGACACCTCCCAGAACGGCAAGAAGGAATCTGCCAAGAAGAAGGAATAGTTTGGAAGCCATTGTTAAAGTCATTGGGCTGCATTATAAGGTGGGAGTATGTGTCTTATTGCAATTGGGTGTACATGCAATTTTTGGCAGGCACCATGGTTCTTACAGGCCTCCCAACTAGTCCCTTTTTTCCCTAAAAGTCCTCTTTTATATCCCAAGTCCCTAAAACTCCTTATTTCACAAACTTGGTCCCTATTTTCCCTTTTTCACCCAAATTTTGTAACATTACACCGCAGTTGGGAACTATATTCTTGAAAAGGACGTTCTTTTTTCCAGAGTTTTGTGGAGCTTCAATTCTTTAAAACCTAATAAATTCAAAAATAGTTAATGCAAAACGTTTTAATATAATGGCCATCTTCTTTGCCTTTAATTTAATGTATGACGACAATAAACTGATGTCATCAATAGAAATTAGTGCAATTAGAAACAATGAAATCTGATGGCAGAATTGATCGATATTGGTCACAGTTTTTCAGTTTTAAAAATGTGGATGGCGCTTTAAAATATCTGAATATAGCCATGGTAATGCTGAGATTTTTTTTTTCGAAAACTGGAAGAATCATGACCGATGAAACAATGAGAGCATCAATCGATGAGAGCCGGGCAGGTATTTTTGGCCAACCATGAAATACATAAGAAACATACTTTTTATCGCTCTTAATGGTTGTGTTGCCGAATTAAATAGCAATATTAAAACGTTTAAACCTAAAAAATAACAAATTTATAAGACATATAGACTTAAAAATGGTATACAACTTAACATTTGCAGTGCATCGTGGAATAACAATTCACGATAAATACCAGTATTGTTTTTCGCTGAAAGAAAAGTTAACTTCTATTTCTATAAGGGGAAAAGAACTTTTTTGAAGCTAAATTTAATAACAAATATATTTATAAAAATCAAACGATTTTATTATAAAAGGGGGAAAAATAATCTTTTCATAATTTGGATTCTGAAAATATTTACCTTTCGACATTTGCGATTTTGAGTGGTATACTTTTCTTGCATTTTATCTTTACCTTTTTTAAAGTAAAAAATCTTTCAATTATTTAAAAAAAAATCTAAAAAATGAGTAATCATAAAAGTAAGAATTTTTTTTTAAAAAAAGCTAAACAGAATACACTTTTACATACATTTTTTAAAGTGCAAAGTTCCATAAATGTTTCAGACAAAAGTTGGTAGAGATAGTTTTTTATCGTTTAATGCTCGTAAGAATGAAAACAGCATTTGTTTTAGTGCCACAATTATAATGAGACTTTTTTTTTACATTAATTGAAAGGGGATGTTTCCACCTTTCCAAAAATGTAAATTAATTTAAGATGATATCATTTTATGAAGAGAAATTAAGAAACTAATGTTTTCCCGACGTGTGGACCAAATTTACCCTCTGTGGCCAAAGATTCCCGCTTTGACGGTACTCTTTAATTTCAGTTAAAAACAGTACTTTAATTTGAATTAAAGTAAACTATATTTCTTAGGCCATGTTAAAGTTTCTGTTTAAAAAATAAATTTTCTGCCCTTGGTCTTCAGGAGCCTGAAAGCTACAAATTTGACCCCGGTACCTGCTACGAATAATACAAGATATCATTTAACTTGATATTTTAAGGTCCCTTTTATCCCTTTTTTAAGATGCTGAGTCCCTTTTTTCCCTAGGGACAAGTTGAAAATCTGTTGGGAGCCCTGTTCTTAAATACGACGCCCATCGCCAGTAGCCCTCGTGTAGCTCTAGTCTTATCCTAAATTTGACAGGCCCCAGGGTTTTTTCCCACTTTCCTTGGAAAGTGCTTGAAAAAATCATTGATTTTCAAGGTCTTAACAGTGCTTGATAAAACAATATCAACCTTGAAAAGTCCTTGATTTTTATTATCGATGAATTTATCTTGAAATGACCGTTTTTCCATAGATTGGAGTAACCAGTTACTTGCAACATATTAATCATCACTCTAATTATAACTTAGTTACTTTAGTTGGTAACAAAGTAAGGAAAATTTTCGTTAGTTTTCTATTGCTCCTCATGCTGTTCTTCATAAATCTTTTAAATAGTCCTTCTTCCTTAAATTATCCTTGATTTTTTTTTAACAAATGGTGTGGCAACCCTGTATGCAGAAAGAAATTTGGGTTTGTTTAGGGAAATTTTTAAAAATTTAATTCCAGAAAAATGGTCGATTCACAAAACTGACCTTTCACAAAATTCCATGTTGAAAGAATCGGACTTTTCACAAAATTTTGTGTTCAAAAGCCATAACTTTCATAAATTCACAGTTTCTAAAACAGAATTTATAAGTTCGGCTAAGCAAATGAATCAAATATTCCCTCTCTTAACCTGTTCCTGTCCAATCCTGACAACTAAGGTTCATTGCGTATAATAAACGATCCTAAAAATTAACTTATATTGACTGTACTGCCATTATTGGTGTGCTTAAATCGTCTAGAAGAGAAGAATAGTATTGTAAGCTTTAAGTTTTGCATAAGTATACAACCTTGGAAAAATTTTAAAAATAGTTTTTGACAAAATTATTTTTTCCCCTTGTTTGGTTCGGATCTGAAAGTGTTTAAGATAACTCACTCATTTTATGTGCATTAAACTCTTCTTTATCAATCTGCTTCATTATTTAGTTATATTTGTATTTAATGATTTATTATTTATTTATGTCTTATTTATGTTTATATTTACAGGAACAAAGAAGCACACTACTGTAATGCTGCTTCAAAAGCGAATATTGTGTTCCCGTTATATATGATCATAGAAAATGCTTTTCAAGACTGGTGAAATAGGGTTTTGTTTATGAATACTTTTATTAATTAATTTATTATTTTATGTCAAAACCAAGGATTTGAATCATCACAATATTATTTATCGAGTTGCACTTTCAATTTTGTACTGTTTCATCAATTTTATCAATCTTGTTTTATTTTTGTTTAATTTTTTCTTTAACAAATCCTAGGCCATGTTTAATTATGTATAGCTTTTTATACATTATGTCTGTTTTAAAATTTGATTATGTATCACTTATTTCAATTTTAACAGTGTTTGTACTATTCTTAAAGTAGAACAAATTATATCAATTTGAAAGGGAAAAAAATTCTAGGAAATTATAGAATTTTCCCATTGAAAATCTTGTATAATAACATACAGGACATTTTTTAAAAATTTAAACTATTACAAGTAAAAAATAACTATTAGTAGTTTCTTACATTAAACTCGTAATAAATTAGACTATAGATTTACATTTTTCTGTTTTATATGATTTCAATAACTATTGAGTTAGTGCAATTAGTCAAGGACCACATATAAAACAATCAAACTTGAAATTTACTGACCGTTGTGATTTTATCACTTACTAATAATTTATGTTGTTTTTTTTAATTGCTTGCCATTTTTGTTTGTTCAAAATATGTTAATTACCTATTTCTTTAATTACTCCTTGTCGCTTCTGGTGCTAATTTGTGGGTCCTTGTAAGTAAAGTGTTTTTAAATTAACAGCCACAGTTCCCTCTTCTTTCCTTGTGGGATCAAAAATATCCTTGGAAATGCAAACACATTCTCTATTCCTTTTGGTAGTCTCTAGTAATAAAAAAATTACATTAATGATTCAATTCTGTTTTAATTATTAGAATCATGCCCCCCCCCCCCAAAAAAAAAAAAGTTAGAAAAGTTAGCAAATGTTATTACCATTTTTTTATGAGATTAATTATGATACAGTACAACTTGGTTATAGTGTTATGTTTATGATGTTATAAAAAATATCGTTATAAATAAGGTTAAAGATTAAATAAAGTAAATGCTGTAAAATAAGTATTATGTACTCATAGTATTAAAGTTATAAAAGGACATTTATTTGATTATTTTTAACCCTACTTGCTATTAAACACCGTTTAATTTCCCCTTCTCCGGTCAATAATTATTTTACAAGGTATAAATTTGACTTTGACTTTTTTGCAACATTTAGCAAATATATGACATTTTAATTATTGAAAACTAAGTTAAATTAAAAACTCTTTAAGAATCCATTTTGGATATTATATAAATGTATATTTTATTTTTAGCATTATAACCTAAGATTTAATTAAAAATTGGCGTTATAAGCAATATATTATAACATTGAAGTCTACGGGCAATTCAAGGACCGAAAATTTGTGAAATTATAATGAAGTTTGAACCAAGTTCTACTGTATTATTTATTTTAATATTGATTTTCATTTGTGTCACTCCTTCAGAATTTGTTTTTTGTTTGTCACTAAACACTGACTCAAAGTGTTATACATTCAATTTATCCCAGTGTTATTTTACAGAAGTTCGTTTTGTTGTGTCCAACAAATGTAATTGGAATGTTTTATGATTAATGATTCATTAATTTTCTTATAATGATTCATTAATTTTCTTTATAACATGGACATAAAAGTTTGATTGAACGCAGCTGAAATGTATTGCGATATTTGTCCAAGTTGATGTTTTAAGTGCATCTACATTTTGTGTAAAAAAAAGTTTTATTGGTAATGTAATCTTAGGGATGTTTTATATGTAATTTCGAAGCTCATTTACACTTGTTATTATAGTACTTAAATATTTTTGTTCATAAATTTTAGGGACGTCGTATGACTATGATTCAGTGCAATTTTTTGTCGCCTTAAAAAAGCAATAAAATATCTAGTCTTATTTAAATTTTTGTAAGTTTTCTTTAACCTCGTAAGACCCGATCAAATTCCTACATGTATATTCTTAATCTAAACATACTTTTCGTACAAATATATGTTATAAAGTATGTTTTGCAAAGAATTAAAAAAAATATGTTTAATAGTTACTGAGAGACACATGCCTAAACTCTAAAAAAAATGTGCTATAAATGCAACAAAAAAAGCTGTATCACCTATTTGTAGTTAACATATTATTTTAACATTGTTTTTATGCGAAATGCCTTTAAAATTAACTAATAAAAGAACTTTTTGACAAGTTTGAAAAAAAATTATAATAATTTTTTTTTAAGAACTCAAATATTGTATTGACCCTCGTTCAACTTCATTTGTTGTAGAAATAAATGACTGATACGAGTAATCAAAGGCTGAAAACTGATATTTGGATCTTTTTCTATCGGTTCAGAATAATTTTGGAGCTAATTAACGTGTTGATTGTTTGTGGGGAGGTTCTAAAAAATGTCCCCAAATCGGCATGCCAGGTTGCAAGAGGTTATGTGGCAAATATTTAGTTGATCATTTGGGTTCAAAGTTCATTATTCAAAGTGGACTGACTGTTGAAAAACAAAGTGTCTATGCTAAAAAAAAACTAGGAAATTTAAACTATACAATATATTTCTATAGGATTATTTTGTTACATTGATAATACTTTCAATGTGGTGACAGCCCTTCTATATAATTCTAAATTAATGTACTTATGAAAATTAGGTACATGTAACCAATGATTTGTGTAAAAAAAGATTCTAAAAGTGAATTTAATTTATTAATTGCAATTCAGGTATGACATATGTTATTTTGAGTTAAGTTAGGTAGGTAAGAGGACTCCCTTGGGAATGTCACATCTTGAAAATCGTAATGTTATTCCTATGGAGAATATTCGCAAGTCAATTACCGCCACAATTTTATTAAAAGGTTACTAGTTTCTTGTATCATTGTAAAGAACGAAAGGAGTAGATTTCATAAAACTAATTTGTTTTGTGAAAATCACATATTTGGTATTTTTAATAATTTTTTGAAGTTAGAACTTAATGCGTACTCCATGTTTTACTAACTTCCAAAAATTATTAAAAATACCAAATATGTGATTTTCACAAAACAAATTAGTTTTATGAAATCTGCTCCTTTCGTTCTGACAATGATACAAGAAACTAGTGACCTTTTATTAAAATTGTGGCGGTAACTGACTTACGAATGTTTTCCCATAGGAATAAAATTACGATTTTCAAGATGTGGAACTCCCAAAAGAGTCCTTTAAAAGTACTCAGGAAAATTTTTGGTACAGTCAATATCGAATCGATGGTCTATGGAAACATAGATACAATAACGAACAATATAAATTATATAAGGAAATAGACATTGTCAAGTTTTAGAAAATCGTCAGTTAAGTTACCACATGTGCTATCTAACTTTGCAAAACTGTAGAATTTTAGTGAAAGGTAACCCTTGGCGAACTTTCCACAATCGTGCCAAAAGTCGGCCGATAACCCAACCGAAATGATAGGATAGGTTTGAATTATCGCCGCATTAGAGCTACACGGGGGAGAGCCGAAGAACGTGTTTGTTCATTTAACACCGGCGGTTCGGACTTCTTTGTTACATAATATCGGTCTACATACATTCTTGCGTATATCTGCAGCGAAATTATGCAACAAGAAAGTCCGAACAGCCGGTGATAAATGAACAAACACGTTTTTCGGCTCTCTCCCGTGTAGCTCTAATGTGGCGATAATTCAAACCTATCCTAACCTATACTATCACTTCGGTTGGGTTTTCGGCCGACTTTTGGCGCGATTGTGGAAAGTTCGCCAAGGGTAACCTTTTACTAAATTTCTTCTGTTTTGCGAAGTTAGATAGCACAAGTGGGAACTTAACTGACGAAATGCAACAAATGAAATTTTCCGGACAAATCAGTAGAATGCACCCCGCCTCCTTAGCTTATAGAATCTTTATTTGCAAGGTGATAGGACTTAAATTAAGATGGACACAGGGCCGTGTGGTGCTATGATGCAGAGAAGCGACCGCATCAGGCGGCAATTTAGAAAAGGCGGCATCTTCGGGTTTGACGAATTCCCCCCCAAAATTAAAATTCTCGGAAATGTAAAGGGTGCATGAAACAAGTTTTGATTTATTTGATTTTTAATTTGTCTTGGAAAACTTTAAAAACACTCAAAAATATTGTTCCGAACGTCCAATTATTTATTATTGAAATCTTAATGATGATAGTAAGAAATCAATTTTTGACCAGGATTTCAAAATAACAGCTGGAATAGTTCAATAAGTACATTTTAATTTATACTATTTTTTGACAAATTCCTCACTGTTTAAAAAATTCTTCCACAATATAAATTATAATTTATTGTTTTTTTTCTTATTCTTTTCATTGGGATGGTTGCAATATTCAGCATGCTGGACTCAAATTTTGTAAAGATGGCATTTTAAAGGCTTGCATCACATGTAATTTGATTACCACACGACCCTGGATGGACAGACTGCATCACTAAAGACTTTTGATGATAAGGAATTGGAAAATCATAGCTAAGAAGAGATCGGAATAGAAGCCAGTTCTTGACAAGGCCCTGGCCCTCACTGGGCTATCGTGCCAATAGAAGAAGTTAGGTTATTTTTTCTGATGATTTGCTATGGTAAAAAAATATAATGTCTTGGAATTTTTTTTTCCAAGTTGGCTGATGCACACACATGCATGCTCGTAACTAACTGAAATTGGCTATGTCTGGTGGAAAAAAATCACCTTAAAAAATTGCTTTTAGGCAAAAACTTGAGGTTGGAGAAAAATAATGTCTTCTTAAAGTTTGTATATTTTTTTGTTGCTTTAAAAATTAGAATTATGCTTCAACCTATAATGTGGTGCTGCCATCTACATTTCATTTAATGTGAAACAAAAATTGACTATTTTTTATATATGGTGCTGCCATCTATACAAAGATTTACAAAATGAACGCTGACCCTTGATTTACGCCAACAAAAGTTACTCGATTCTTCGTCACTTGATCAGTGCTGTAAATTACGAGGTGTTATTGGCTGTGAAAAAGCTCCTGAAGGAAACTAGAAATAGGCAACCGGAAACGATTACCTGACCTTATTTAACTAGATTCATAAAATTTCGGAACTCCAGCAATCTTAAAATTGCAACACTCTCTAATACATTTTAAAATTAGGGACAAAGTCCTGACTGACTGTCCCACGCATCAACTCCCAGCCAAAACTATTAGAGGAACGGATACCAAATTTTAGTAGCCGATTCCTTTTGTACTGAAGGCGTCATTTAGGAGGCGATTTTTTAAAATTCGAACTCAAATGGATGTAGGAGGGCAAAACGTGAGCTGATTTCTCTACAGGAACGTCATTGCAAGATTAGAATTTAAACTTTTTTTTATTTTCAATGGGGATGTTTCGTGGTGTTTATTTCAACAGATCCAACGGTTTGTTGTCATTTGTTGCTTGAAATTGCTTATGTCAGGGGCTTGGGTGGCCTAGTGATTAAGATAGCCGCTACAAGTCTGCGCACTGTACCGGGTGCGAGTTTGATTCACGCCTTCATCCTGGGTGTAATTTCCCTCTCTGTGTCAGTAAAAATTATGTCTGTGTGGTGTGCGTCATATTTGACGAGTGCTTACAAGCGGGTCTCTGATCAAGCACACAAGCTGGAAAATATAATTACCAACCTAATGTATTGTTTACAAAATGTAAGAAAAGACGATATGGATTAATATTTTTGGCGTAAATAAGGAATCTGTACTTTACTCATTTATAGAGAATCGGGTGATATTTGTTACAATACCTCATGACAGAAAAGCGATAACTGTTCTAGATTAGCTGAATACTTTTCTAAATGTCAATTCTCGATCCAGATGTGAATTAGCTGCTGCAGGTTTGCTTTTCAACTGTTTTTTAATCTTTAATTGCCTAACCCCGGAGTGATGCGGCGGCATAACCCCAGTAAGACAAAATGACGTAGACGGCTTGTTTAAGGGAAGATAGATAGCCTAGCGTCCTAACAACATGATAATATGGCCAAATTATTGCTCTTTTCAATCATATGTTATTATTTATCTAACTAAGGGAAAACAATCACTTATCTCTTAGTTTCCGAAGACTCAAAATTGAAAAAAATATTTTAAATGTCTTGAAAAATTGCTACCCCTCCAAAACTTTCCGTCTTAGTCTGTGTCCTACT